>CM073779.1:38424982-39012663 GCA_037158775.1 Hetaerina titia
TAATAAAATTAATAGTACTAATAGAAAATTCACACACACTCTAGTATGGATGTGCTATGCAGCCTTGATCGTTATTAGCCGCAATCACTCACACCCAATCAAAACTTACGAAAGGTTTCCCTCTACGGCAGTGGTCTGACAAATTACACGTAATAAAATTAAAAGTACTAATAGAAAATTCACACTCTCTCTAGTTTGGATATGCTACGCATCCTTGATCCTTACTAGTCGCAGTCACTCACACCCAATCAAGACTTACGAGAGGTTTCCCTCTACGGCAGTGGTCTGACAATTACACGTATTAAAATTAAAAGTACTAAAAGAAAATTTACACACTCTCTAGTTTTGATGTACCATGCAGCCTTGATCCTAACTAGTCGCAATCACTCAAACCCAATCAAGACTTACGAGAGGTTTCCCTCTACGGCAGTGGTCTGACAATTACACGTATTAAAATTAAAAGTACTAAAAGAAAATTCACACACTCTCTAGTTTGGTTGTACCATGCAGCCTTGATCCTTACTAGTCGCAATCACTCCCACCCATTCAAGACTTACGAGAGGTTTCCCTCTACGGCAGTCGTGTGACAATTACACGTAATAAAATTAAAAGTACTAATAGAAAAATCACACACTCTCTAGTTTGGATGTGCTACGCAGCCTTGATCCCTACTAGTCGCAATCACTCACACCCAAACAAGACTTACGAGAGGTTTCCCTCTACGGCAGTGGTCTGACAATTACACGTAATAAAATTAATAGTACTAATAGAAAATTCACACACTCTCTAGTTTGGATGTGTTACGCAGTCTTGATCCTACTAGTCGCAATCACTCACACCCAGACAAGACTTACGAGAGGTTTCCCTCTACGACAGTGGTCTGACAATTACACGTAATAAAATTAATAGTACTTATAGAAAATTCACACACTCTCTAGTTTGGATGTGCTACGCTGCCTTGATCCTTACTAGTCGCAATCACTCACACCCAGACAAGACTTACGAGAGGTTTCCCTCTACGGCAGTGGTCTGACTATTACACGTAATAAAATTAAAAGTATTAAAAGAAAATTCACACACTCTCTAGTTTGGATGTGCCATGCAGCCTTGATCCTTACTAGTCGCAATCACTCACACCCAATCAAGACTTACGAGAGGTTTCCCTCTAGGGCAGTGGTCTGACAATTACACGTAATAAAATTAAAAGTACTAATAGAAAATTCACACACACTCTAGTTTGGATGTGCAATGCTGCCTTGATCGTTACTAGCCGCAATCACTCACACCCAATCAAAACTTACGAAAGGTTTCCCTCTACGGCAGTGGTCTGATAATTACACGTAAAAAAATTAAAAGTACTAAAAGAAAATTCACACACTCTCTAGTTTGGATGTGCCATTCAGCCTTGATCCTTACTAGTCGCAATCACTCACACCCAATCAAGACTTACGAGAGGTTTCCCTCTACGGCAGTGGTCCGAAAATTACACGTAATAAAAACAAAAGTACTAAAAGAAAATTCACACACTCTCTAGTTTGGATGTACTATGCAGCCTTGATCGTTACTAGCCGCAATCACTCACACCCAATCAAAACTTACGAAAGGTTTCCCTCTACGGCAGTGGTCTGACAATTACACGTAATAAAATTAAAAATACTAATAGAAACTTCACACTCTCTCTAGTTTGGATATGCTACGCATCCTTGATCCTTACTAGTCGCAATCACTCACACCCAATCAAGACTTACGAGAGGTTTCCCTCTACGGCAGTGGTCTGACAATTACACGTAATAAAATTAATAGTACTAATAGAAAATTCACACACTCTCTAGTTTGGATGTGTTACGCAGCCTTGATCCTTACTAGTCGCAATCACTCACACCCAGACAAGACTTACGAGAGGTTTCCCTCTACGGCAGTGGTCTGACAATTACACGTAATAAAATTCAAAGTACTAATAGAAAATTCACACACTCTCTAGTTTGGATGTGTTACGCAGCCTTGATCCTTACTAGTCGCAATCACTCACACCTAAACAAGACTTACGAGAGGTTTCCCTCTACGGCAGTGGTCTGACAATTACACGTAATAAAATTAAAAGTACTAATAGAAAATTCACACACTCTCTAGTTTGGATGTGCTACGCAGCCTTGATCCTTACTAGTCGCACTCCCTCACACCCAGACAAGACTTACGAGAGGTTTCCCTCTACGGCAGTGGTCTGACAATTACAGGTAATAAAATTAATAGTACTAATAGAAAATTCACACACTCTCTAGTTTGGATGTGCTACGCAGCCTTGATCCTTACTAGTCGCAATCACTCACACCCAAACAAGACGAGAGGTTTCCCTCTAGGGCAGTGATCTGACAATTACACGTAATAAAATTAAAAGTACTAATAGAAAATTCACACACACTCTAGTATGGATGTGCTATGCAGCCTTGATCGTTACTAGCCGCAATCACTCACACCCAATCAAAACTTACGAAAGGTTTCCCTCTACGGCAGTGGTCTGACAATTACACGTAATAAAATTAAAAGTACTAATAGAAAATTCACACTCTCTCTAGTTTGGATATGCTACGCATCCTTGATCCTTACTAGTCGCAGTCACTCACACCCAATCAAGACTTACGAGAGGTTTCCTTCTACGGCAGTGGTCTGACAATTACACGTATTAAAATTAAAAGTACTAAAAGAAAATTCACACACTCTCTAGTTTTGATGTACCATGCAGCCTTGATCCTAACTAGTCGCAATCACTCATACCCAATCAAGACTTACGAGAGGTTTCCCTCTACGGCAGTGGTCTGACAATTACACGTATTAAAATTAAAAGTACTAAAAAAAAATTCACACACTCTCTAGTTTGGATGTACCATGCAGCCTTGATCCTTACTAGTCGCAATCACTCCCACCCAATCAAGACTTACGAGAGGTTTCCCTCTACGGCAGTGGTGTGACAATTACACGTAATAAAATTAAAAGTACTAATAGAAAAATCACACACTCTCTAGTTTGGATGTGCTACGCAGCCTTGATCCCTACTAGTCGCAATCACTCACACCCAAACAAGACTTACGAGAGGTTTCCCTCTACGGCAGTGGTCTGACTATTACACGTAATAAAATTAATAGTACTAATAGAAAATTCACACACTCTCTACTTTGGATGTGCTACGCAGCCTTGATCCTTACTGGTCGCAATCACTCACACCCAAACAAGACTTACGAGAGGTTTCCCTCTACGGCAGTGGTCTGACTATTACACGTAATAAAATTAATAGTACTAATAGAAAATTCACACACTCTCTACTTTGGATGTGCTACGCAGCCTTGATCCTTACTAGTCGCAATCACTCATACCCAAACAAGACTTACGAGAGGTTTCCCTCTACGGCAGTGGTGTGACAATTACACGTAATAAAATTAAAAGTACTAATAGAAAAATCACACACTCTCTAGTTTGGATGTGCTACGCAGCCTTGATCCTTACTAGTCGCAATCACTCACACCCAAACAAGACTTACGAGAGGTTTCCCTCTACGGCAGTGGTCTGACTATTACACGTAATAAAATTAATAGTACTAATAGAAAATTCACACACTCTCTACTTTGGATGTGCTACGCAGCCTTGATCCTTACTAGTCGCAATCCCTCACACCCAGACAAGACTTACGAGAGGTTTCCCTCTACGGCAGTGGTCTGACAATTACAGGTAATAAAATTAATAGTACTAATAGAAAATTCACACACTCTCTAGTTTGGATGTGCTACGCAGCCTTGATCCTTACTAGTCGCAATCACTCACACCCAATCAAGACTTACGAGAGGTTTCCCTCTACGGCAGTGGTCTGACAATTACACGTAATAAAATTAATAGTACTAATAGAAAATTCACACACACTCTAGTATGGATGTGCTATGCAGCCTTGATCGTTATTAGCCGCAATCACTCACACCCAATCAAAACTTACGAAAGGTTTCCCTCTACGGCAGTGGTCTGACAAATTACACGTAATAAAATTAAAAGTACTAATAGAAAATTCACACTCTCTCTAGTTTGGATA
Organism: Hetaerina titia; assembly: GCA_037158775.1. Taxonomy (NCBI): domain Eukaryota; kingdom Metazoa; phylum Arthropoda; class Insecta; order Odonata; family Calopterygidae; genus Hetaerina; species Hetaerina titia. The sequence continues at coordinate 38,429,055 of CM073779.1, forward strand.
TGCTACGCATCCTTGATCCTTACTAGTCGCAGTCACTCACACCCAATCAAGACTTACGAGAGGTTTCCCTCTACGGCAGTGGTCTGACAATTACACGTATTAAAATTAAAAGTACTAAAAGAAAATTCACACACTCTCTAGTTTTGATGTACCATGCAGCCTTGATCCTAACTAGTCGCAATCACTCAAACCCAATCAAGACTTACGAGAGGTTTCCCTCTACGGCAGTGGTCTGACAATTACACGTAATAAAATTAAAAGTACTAATAGAAAATTCACACTCTCTCTAGTTTGGATATGCTACGCATCCTTGATCCTTACTAGTCGCAGTCACTCACACCCAATCAAGACTTACGAGAGGTTTCCCTCTACGGCAGTGGTCTGACAATTACACGTATTAAAATTAAAAGTACTAAAAGAAAATTTACACACTCTCTAGTTTTGATGTACCATGCAGCCTTGATCCTAACTAGTCGCAATCACTCAAACCCAATCAAGACTTACGAGAGGTTTCCCTCTACGGCAGTGGTCTGACAATTACACGTATTAAAATTAAAAGTACTAAAAGAAAATTCACACACTCTCTAGTTTGGTTGTACCATGCAGCCTTGATCCTTACTAGTCGCAATCACTCCCACCCATTCAAGACTTACGAGAGGTTTCCCTCTACGGCAGTCGTGTGACAATTACACGTAATAAAATTAAAAGTACTAATAGAAAAATCACACACTCTCTAGTTTGGATGTGCTACGCAGCCTTGATCCCTACTAGTCGCAATCACTCACACCCAAACAAGACTTACGAGAGGTTTCCCTCTACGGCAGTGGTCTGACAATTACACGTAATAAAATTAATAGTACTAATAGAAAATTCACACACTCTCTAGTTTGGATGTGTTACGCAGTCTTGATCCTACTAGTCGCAATCACTCACACCCAGACAAGACTTACGAGAGGTTTCCCTCTACGACAGTGGTCTGACAATTACACGTAATAAAATTAATAGTACTTATAGAAAATTCACACACTCTCTAGTTTGGATGTGCTACGCTGCCTTGATCCTTACTAGTCGCAATCACTCACACCCAGACAAGACTTACGAGAGGTTTCCCTCTACGGCAGTGGTCTGACTATTACACGTAATAAAATTAAAAGTATTAAAAGAAAATTCACACACTCTCTAGTTTGGATGTGCCATGCAGCCTTGATCCTTACTAGTCGCAATCACTCACACCCAATCAAGACTTACGAGAGGTTTCCCTCTACGGCAGTGGTCTGACAATTACACGTAATAAAATTAAAAGTACTAATAGAAAATTCACACACACTCTAGTTTGGATGTGCAATGCAGCCTTGATCGTTACTAGCCGCAATCACTCACACCCAATCAAAACTTACGAAAGGTTTCCCTCTACGGCAGTGGTCTGATAATTACACGTAAAAAAATTAAAAGTACTAAAAGAAAATTCACACACTCTCTAGTTTGGATGTGCCATGCAGCCTTGATCCTTACTAGTCGCAATCACTCACACCCAATCAAGACTTACGAGAGGTTTCCCTCTACGGCAGTGGTCCGAAAATTACACGTAATAAAAACAAAAGTACTAAAAGAAAATTCACACACTCTCTAGTTTGGATGTACTATGCAGCCTTGATCGTTACTAGCCGCAATCACTCACACCCAATCAAAACTTACGAAAGGTTTCCCTCTACGGCAGTGGTCTGACAATTACACGTAATAAAATTAAAAATACTAATAGAAACTTCACACTCTCTCTAGTTTGGATATGCTACGCATCCTTGATCCTTACTAGTCGCAATCACTCACACCCAATCAAGACTTACGAGAGGTTTCCCTCTACGGCAGTGGTCTGACAATTACACGTAATAAAATTAATAGTACTAATAGAAAATTCACACACTCTCTAGTTTGGATGTGTTACGCAGCCTTGATCCTTACTAGTCGCAATCACTCACACCCAGACAAGACTTACGAGAGGTTTCCCTCTACGGCAGTGGTCTGACAATTACACGTAATAAAATTCAAAGTACTAATAGAAAATTCACACACTCTCTAGTTTGGATGTGTTACGCAGCCTTGATCCTTACTAGTCGCAATCACTCACACCTAAACAAGACTTACGAGAGGTTTCCCTCTACGGCAGTGGTCTGACAATTACACGTAATAAAATTAAAAGTACTAATAGAAAATTCACACACTCTCTAGTTTGGATGTGCTACGCAGCCTTGATCCTTACTAGTCGCACTCCCTCACACCCAGACAAGACTTACGAGAGGTTTCCCTCTACGGCAGTGGTCTGACAATTACAGGTAATAAAATTAATAGTACTAATAGAAAATTCACACACTCTCTAGTTTGGATGTGCTACGCAGCCTTGATCCTTACTAGTCGCAATCACTCACACCCAAACAAGACGAGAGGTTTCCCTCTAGGGCAGTGATCTGACAATTACACGTAATAAAATTAAAAGTACTAATAGAAAATTCACACACACTCTAGTATGGATGTGCTATGCAGCCTTGATCGTTACTAGCCGCAATCACTCACACCCAATCAAAACTTACGAAAGGTTTCCCTCTACGGCAGTGGTCTGACAATTACACGTAATAAAATTAAAAGTACTAATAGAAAATTCACACTCTCTCTAGTTTGGATATGCTACGCATCCTTGATCCTTACTAGTCGCAGTCACTCACACCCAATCAAGACTTACGAGAGGTTTCCTTCTACGGCAGTGGTCTGACAATTACACGTATTAAAATTAAAAGTACTAAAAGAAAATTCACACACTCTCTAGTTTTGATGTACCATGCAGCCTTGATCCTAACTAGTCGCAATCACTCAAACCCAATCAAGACTTACGAGAGGTTTCCCTCTACGGCAGTGGTCTGACAATTACACGTATTAAAATTAAAAGTACTAAAAAAAAATTCACACACTCTCTAGTTTGGATGTACCATGCAGCCTTGATCCTTACTAGTCGCAATCACTCCCACCCAATCAAGACTTACGAGAGGTTTCCCTCTACGGCAGTGGTGTGACAATTACACGTAATAAAATTAAAAGTACTAATAGAAAAATCACACACTCTCTAGTTTGGATGTGCTACGCAGCCTTGATCCCTACTAGTCGCAATCACTCACACCCAAACAAGACTTACGAGAGGTTTCCCTCTACGGCAGTGGTCTGACTATTACACGTAATAAAATTAATAGTACTAATAGAAAATTCACACACTCTCTACTTTGGATGTGCTACGCAGCCTTGATCCTTACTAGTCGCAATCACTCACACCCAATCAAGACTTACGAGAGGTTTCCCTCTAGGGCACGGCAGTGGTCTGACTATTACACGTAATAAAATTAATAGTACTAATAGAAAATTCACACACTCTCTACTTTGGATGTGCTACGCAGCCTTGATCCTTACTGGTCGCAATCACTCACACCCAAACAAGACTTACGAGAGGTTTCCCTCTACGGCAGTGGTCTGACTATTACACGTAATAAAATTAATAGTACTAATAGAAAATTCACACACTCTCTACTTTGGATCTGCTACGCAGCCTTGATCCTTACTGGTCGCAATCATTCACACCCAAACAAGACTTACGAGAGGTTTCCCTCTACGGCAGTGGTCTGACTATTACACGTAATAAAATTAATAGTACTAATAGAAAATTCACACGCTCTCTAGTTTGGATGTGCTACGCAGCCTTGATCCTTTCTAGTCGGAATCACTCACACCCAAACAAGACTTACGAGAGGTTTCCGTCTAGGGCAGTGGTCTGACAATCACACGTAATAAAATTAAAAGTACTAAATGAAAATTCACACACTCTCTAGTTTGGATGTGCTATGCAGCCTTGATCCTTACTAGTTCAATCACTCACACCCAATCAAGACGAGAGGTTTCCCTCTACGCCAGTGGTCTGACAGACACTCACTTGCTTGGGTATGCTAAGAAGCCTTAACCCTTGCAAATCTCACTCATTTACTCATAGGTCTACCGTGGAATTCCTTCCGACGTTAGTACTGTGACTCGCACCTGTAGATAAGTAATGGGGAGTGCCCAGAAACTGACACCGTGTTTCGACTGCAAGGCATTCCTCTGCAGAGAAGGAATGATCCATTCTCAAGTGTGGTGGCTATATATAATGTGTGGCGTAACGGTCAAGGAAGGGGGTGGGGAAACATGAGGTGAAAAATCCGTTAAGATGAGGGGGAGGGAGTGAGAGGTCAATTAGGGATGGGTTGTTTGGCTGGTCAGGGACAGGTGGGAGGGAGGCAGGGCGATGAGCAGTGTGCGGGTGACAATGGAGGCCAATCATTGGTGGTGATTTTTTCCAGTGGAAAGGTTCCGGTATTTTGTTAGGGAGAATAAAGATGATGAGATGGGGCCGTGGTCATGGTTCATGAGTGTATTTCTGGCGCAGTGGATATGGATACTTTCGCAGTAGTCTAATTCGGTGCTTTGCCTTTGAGTTTTAAATTTTTCAAATCAATTTTGTGTTTGTTGATGCATATGTTCCGCAACCGCCGATCTGTCGGTATGACCAAGTCTGTAGCAACCCATATGTTCTTTGAATCGTGTGAGGATATTTCTGCGTGTTTGTTCAATGTAAGATTGGCCGCATTCGGGGCAGTTTATCTCGTTTCTGCCTGATTTTTGAAGTGGGTCAATTTGATCTTTTGGGTTTCCTAGAAGTGTTTTGAGTTTGTTGTTGTTGACGAATAAAGTTTTTCTACCGTATTTCTTGAAAATCGGAGCGAGTCCTTTAGGTAGTGTGGGGTGGAAAGGTAATTTTAGGTATTGCCTTTCGTCAGCGGGTAATAATGTAGTGCTGTCTTGAAAAAGTTTTCTGTGTTTTTGTTTCTTGAGGATCCTGTCGATGATGTTAGCGTTGCAGCCATTTATAGCCGCGGTTCGTTTCATGTATTCCAACACTGTTTGCAATTATTCCTTGCTTAATGGGACGTTAACGAGTCTATGTATTAGGGAATGAAACGCCGCGTGTTTGTGTGTATCGTGAACAAAGGATGACTGATGTATGTAGTTGTTCGTGTGTGTGGGTTTGCTGTAAATGTCGAATGAAAGGTTGTTTGTGTTAGTCCGATTTGCTCTAATATTTCAAAAACGGTAGGGATTGATTGGTTTCTATTTCGTAGGTGAAGTTAATGGTAGGGTATTGGCTACTGAGTTTTTCTAAGAAATGCTATAGAGGGCCTTGGTTAGAATCAAAAATTGTAAATATGTCATCGACGTATCTTAGCCAAGTGGTAGGGAAATACTGGAAAGTGGCCTTGCAGTTGTCTTCAAATTTGATCATGAAAAGGTTCGCAAGGAAAGGGGAAAGGGAATTACCCATTATGGTGCCAAAGTTTTGTTTTTATACCTTTTGGTTTATAGTGAAGTTGTTCTGATTCATAATCAGATTTTTTAATAGTACATACTCTCTAATAATTTCTTTGGGGATCTGTTTGGAATGGAGCCAATCTTCCAAGAAGTTTATTGTGTCTGGTATGGGGACACTTGGAAATAAGGACTCCACGTCAAAATAAACTAAGATTTCGGTGTGTTTTAGTGTGATGTCTTTAATAGTTTAATGAAATCGAGGCTGTTCTTGATGTTTGACCTACTTTGGAAGCCGATGTTGGTGAACTGTTGATTGAGCCAATGTGAGATATTGTATGCGAGAGAGTTGATCGCGGAAACGATGGGACGCAAGGGACAATCTTTTTTGTGCACCTTGGGAAGGCCATAAAGGCGTGGCAGGATAGAGTTTGATATGGTTTGTTTAAACTTGAGTGCTTTCTCAATGAGGAGTAAGCAATTGGCGATTGCGGATTTTGTGTCTTGGACCATTTTGTTGAGTGGATCCTTAGGGACATTGGTGTAGGGTCCATTGTCAATGAGGGTGTCCAGTTTTTGATAGTAGGTGTCCTTATCTATAATGACACAACTATTTCCTTTGTCCGACTTTAAGTAGAAGCAATCGTGGTTTCGGAGGGAGCGTATGAGGGTGACGTAGTGGTAATGCTTATTTCTGTTGGGATGGATTTTGTTTAGGTTTGACTTGATGACTCTTTCGCAGTTCTTTCGGACTTGGGTTCTCGAATCTATGTCCAGGAATTTAATAGAATCTTCTATCTGAGAAATTAAGTCTTTTATTTGTAGGTTTCGTTTTGGTATTGGCTTGGACCATTTTGTTGAGTGGATCCTTAGGGACATTGGTGTTGGGTCCATTGTCAATGAGGCCTTAAATTTTTTAATTTAAAAACACGATTTAACGTAACGTAACACGATTTTCTTAAACGAGCCAATATGGCTCGTGCTGGACAATTGTTGAACTCTGACAGTAGATTGAGTATCAAGATGGTTGTCAATGAACTGAATATGTCGTCTACTGTTGTGTTTCACATTTTTACTGAAAACTTATCGATGAGGGAAGTGTGCGCCAAGCTCGTGCCCGAGGTTTTTTCCACAATTCCTGGCCAATCTAAGGTGCCAACTCTTCCCCACCCGCCTATGGTCCTGACATCGCGACAGCAGACTTCTTTTTATTCCTTCGGATTAATGCAGCCCTGAAAGGAACCCGTTTTTCGTTTGTAGAAGAGATCCAATTAACCGTGACGAAGACTTTGCGGGAGGTCCCTGAAGACGCTTTCCAGCGCTCGTACCGGTCATGACAGAGTCGCTGAAAAAAATGTTTAGGGACCTAAGGATAGTACTTTGAATAATTTTAAGTGGTTGTGCAAATCTGTGCAATAAATTACTTTTGGAATGCACCCTGTAGATCGGGGGAAAATAACACACAAGTTGATATAGTGTTACTGGATTTCAAGAAACCCTTCGATGGTTCCGCACTCTAAATTGTTACAAAAACTTAAACGCTATAGTACTCGTATTAATGAAAAAATAAATATAAGAATTAGGGACTTTTTCTCATATCGCAAACAAATAATCGTCATCAATGGGTTGTGCCAACGGAGGTAGTTGTAACTTCGGATATCCAACAGGGAAGTGTATAGGTCCTTAATATAAATTAATGATTTGACTTCGTGCAATTGTTGCAACCTCAGATTATTCGCAGGTTAGCACGGTGGCACATATGGAAATAAGGATCCCATCCTTTGGCGGTATACTCTTTAGATACTTAGACACAAATTTGGATTGGTACGAGAAGTGGGAATAAGTACCTAACACAAGCAAGTACGTAGTTTTGAAATTTTGGAGCAAAGGAAGTGATAAGTAGGACATAAATTTTTGAAATAGCGGGTTCAGTGCTAGCTGTTGCAGATCACGTTAAATATTTGGGGGTAGTTCTGACACCACGTATTTCATGATGAACACACATCAGGACAATATGCAGATCCCCTTTGAAGAAACTCCGCTTCATTGAACATCGTGGTGGGGAAATATTATGAGAAAGTTTATGAGAGACATTATTTTGCTCTAGATAGGCCAACATTGAACTATGCCGCAAGCATTTGGGATCCTAGGGAGACATTATTGGTAAAAAAATCAATTTAAAGTACAGGAAAAATCCGCCATAATCGTCAAAAATTATCACGACAAGAAGATGAGTGTTACCGGTCTTTTAGAGGTACCAGGCTGGGCGCTGCTCGGTATGCGAAGAGAATAAGCGAGACTTTTTACAAGGTTTAGAACAGACGAGTTAAACAATGATACAAATGGAATTATTATGGCTCCACCATATTTAGTACGCTAGATCACCAAAATAAAATAAGGGAGATAGACTCAAATAAGAATAGATACAAATATTCATTCTTTCCTCAGACAATAAGGAAACATAAGAGTAAGAAACCAAAGTCAAAATAGGAATAGCATAGACATTCGATTTATAAATAAGAACAAAGTTAAACGCTGTGTAGATATCAGATAGATTGGCAGCTGCGTGTGCATGAGTATGTTAATTGGTTGTATGAATGTATGCATGTGTGTAAGTAAAAATTAGTTTTTCAAGAACGCATACCACTCTCTGGCGAATGTGAATTGGCATGAATTTGTTCGGTTTTCATATGGTGTTGTTCTGTTTTACGGGTGGTAGCCTAACACACCCCCCACCCTCCCCACTCCTCTCAAAGAAACTAGAATGGAAATGGTCAAAACAACCCATCAACGAACCTGATGGCCCCCTACCCTCGCATGCCCTTCCAGCCCTCCCCACCCCCACTCTGTCTTGAGGGTATACGTATATGATGCCTGATGATGCCGCAAGTCGGTGAAACGCGTGGTACCATATAATAAATATCTGTGGAAAAGTACAGGTCTTTCTTTTTAGTATGGATATTAAATACTTCGACGAAGTGAAAGTGAAGCCTGAAACAATAGAATATATTGTGTAACCTGATGTAGCAAGAACTTTCTTCAGCTTTACTTGTAATGCATTTATGGCTAAGAAAATACTTCTTAACGAAAAATTGACTCAGGCCGTAAGAGTGCTTTATTAAGGTGTGAAGAAATAAAAAATTATCCATATGAAGCAATAACGTTGCAGGGATTTACGAGCTTCCTGTGAAGTAAACGATTTGGGGAAGGTATGATAAAAAAGAGGAAGTAGTAGAAGGTTTCGAGAGCACATCTACATCTACTCATTTACGTCTTCTCAATACCCCGCAAGCCGCCGCAAGGGCGTGTGGCGAGGGGTGTTAGGACATCACCCATAATTTAGAAAGAAAAAAACCGCATGCAGAAGCCACAATTTATAGACTGCAAACCAAACATGGCAAACATTCATACAAGAACCCTTACACCCCACACACATGCAAACCCAAAAATTACCAACAAACATACACATGCACAATCTTTGAACTTCTTTTTTTGCTCCGACTCGCAACTTAAATGTTTTTAATATTTCTAAAGGGACTTCGGTTTCTTACAGTAATGATTTCTGATTGCTCTGGGAAAGAATGAGTATTTGAATCTATCTACCTTACTTTATCTCTGTGGTCTGATCTATCTAAGTAGTGTGGGGCCTTTATAATTCATTTAGTGTCATCGTTAAACTCGCTGGTTCTGTATATTTCCAAAAGTCTAAGTCTCGCTTGTTCTCTTCGTATTTCCGTACTTCATATTTTAGCCGGCCCTAGTGGCGGCGGGGTAACGTCCTTGCCTACCAACCGAGAGGTCGCGAGGTCGCTTCCCGCCTGGGCGGATTTTTCTCCAACCAGGTCTTGGCTGTTTATAATTGTCAGCAATGTACTATTCAATGGCAATCAATACTTCAATGGCTGTATGTAATATAAGGGTTAGGTGAAATAAGGGACTATTAGCCCCAACCTCGCCCAATTATGGTGAATAAATAAACAAATAATTCGAGGGACTCCCAGCCTAAATCCCCTAAGAGACCTGTATCACTTGTGCTCTTAGTATAATTATTTATAACGAATCTGGTGGATTTTCCATGGATTTCATTTATTTATTTTTGCCAGATATTCTCCCAAGGATCCCAAATACTTGCGGCATATTCCAAATGTGGTGTAACTAGAGCAAAATAACACCTCTCTTCAAATTTCTCATTACATTTCCCCACCACCCGTTTAATGAACCCCAGTTTCTTTAAAGCGGATCCGCATGGATGATTCGAGGGCAGGGTTCAGATTAATATGATAAGATAAGATTAAGATAAGATATAACAATACACTCGAGAAGTGTTAATGAAATTTTGGATCAGTGGTTTGAGTTAAAGGCCTGAAGCTGATTAGACACCAATGTTGGCGATCGGTGGCTGACAATTTCCAGAGGTTCTTGTGCCAGTCTCGTTACTAATAGCCAGAACAGTTTTCATTTTCATGAGAATACGAATGTTATAAGAAGTTAAGTTCAACACTTTTTTTCGGTGGAAATAGATTTAAACTTTATGAATATTCTATACCGCGGGTGGTATGGAAACGGATTTCTATTTATTGAGGCGTATTTTCCTCAAATGAGGAGACTTTCCTTGTAATAAGCGTTTGTTGCACGTTTGAAATAGTTAAATAGTTTTAGTTGTACGCATAAATACGATTAGTTAATCCATCAGCTTAAAGCTGAAAACAATCATAAAATGTTTTGTAAATTCTCTTCAGCGATAAAACTAATTTACATTTTTTCTCATTTTAAGTGGACATTTGTGCAATATTTGGATCATGACACAAAATTAAGATTTATGCTATCGTTATTTAAGGATAAATCTTGGAAGGTTCTTATTTCGGCCCGTTGCCCTGGGCTAAGAAATATTAATGATATTAGCTATATATGACTGAAATGTAAAAGAAATTCCTTATATTATATTAAAAAGCACAACAAATTATTCATAAATTATACAGGCGATATGAAACTATAAAATACTGTGATTATTGCACGCATAATCAGCTGTTGCATAATGAATCCAAAAACACAATTAAATCGAAAAGTATAGTTACAAGATGGCATCATATTCAAAAAGATGACAAAGAAAAATGTACTACCGTTTTCTCCAAATACCGTATTGAGAGGGAGGGGTAGATAAATAATTAACGCGGGAGGAGATTCATAAGAAAGGACGTCTTGGGAAGGAGTTGGAAGCCCTGGCTAGCTACCTACCGATATTCAACAGGTGGGGACATGGCGGGACAGTGCTTTTCTCGAATGTAGACGTCGAAGAGTCATGTGAAATATAAATTTTTATTTCGACTTAATTGGGCGAGGTTGAGACTTATAGTCCCTTCTTCTACCTAACCCTTACATTGAAACCTTGCGTGTTCCTTGACTCGTAACTTAACATTCCTACCTGTCTGACCAACATAAACGCTGTTGCAATCCTCGTCTTTATCTAACTGTCTTTAAGCAAAATCTCTTCAACATTCTTCTCCATTTTCATATACCACAATTTTCTTATCTCCTGCATGTTAATCTTCATTCCTCAAATACCAGGTTTCGTATCCATGCAGCTACATTTCTAATTAAATTATTTATACGAGATATTAATATTCTGTTTGCGGGGATACTGAACGCGCCTATCATCAATTACTTACCCTTTGAAAATGTTTCTTCCCTCAATCAAGTTCTTTTCCCAGTTCGCCCACTATCTTGCCCACCGTTCTCCAATGTACAGCCAAAATTGTAAAATGTCCTCCCCTAATCTAGTTTATTCCCTCCCACTTCCGTGTATAAATAAGCTTTTCTACTTCTGATGAATCTTATTATTTTTACTTTTTTTTGATTAATTTCCATCACATTCTAAGGACATCGATACTATAATATGCTCAAAAATGCCTGGAAGCCTTCAGCTCTCTACAGAATTACTCTTCGGTAAATCGCGATTCTGACCGCCTTCAGCACAACTTAAACAAACTTGAATTGGGTTATAACCGCGCCTACTCCCATTCCTTTCCAGAAGTTGTGGCAAACATAGAGTCGCATAATAATATTGGTTCACTATCTACGAGGGAATATTTAGATTTCTCGGAATGGAATAGAAATAAACGACTTACCAAAGTGATTTCTTTTATTTTTCAATGTAGTCTCCCTATACACAAATGCACATGGTCCAGCGATGTTCCAATGTCTTGATACAGCCTCAAAAATTAGATTCCTTCAAGCCTGTATAATACCTATGTCCTTCGGCTGCTAGTTTTCATCTAAAGAGAATTTCCATCCACCGAGGATAATTTTGAACTTGGGGAAGAGAGGGAAATTTGATAGAGCCATATCAGGCGAATAAGGCAGGTGTTGCAACAATTCGTATTTTTGCCGTGGCAACGACACTTGGCCGTGAATTGTCTTGATGAAAGATGAGTTTCTTCTTTGCTAAATTTGGTCTTTTTTGTTTATCTTTTGCAATAGTTATTCTAGCAGTATTGTATTGTCCAGTAATTTTTGATCAGTGGTAAGATAATCCATCAGCAGAATCTCTTTCGCATCCCAGGAAAGTGAAGCATCTTCTTTCCGCCAACCGCATTGCCTTAACTTTTTTTGGTGGTAGTGAATCAACATGTTTCCGCTACTGCGACCACTATTTTGTTTCTGGGATATTTTAGTGAATCCTTCTTTAATTAGTGGCCACAGATTATATTATATACCATTAGTGGCCTTTTTCTTTCTGGAAAATCGCATAACCTTTGTTTTATTAATATTGATTCTCATCCCATATCTATCACATTCAACCTCCAATTCACTCAGCAATGCTTGCAACCCCTTGGCTGACTGACCAACTAATGCTTGGTCATCAGCAAAACTTACTGATTTTACGAATTCCCCTCCGACTTTCATTCCCACCTCCAGTTCTTCCCATGCCTCTTTAATCATTTCCTCTACATATACGTTGAACAGCACCGGTAACAATGCGCAACCCTGCCTTACTCCTCTTCCTAACACTGCCCATCCGGACTCTCCGATTCCCACTTGCACCTGAGCAGTCTGAGACATGTACAGGTTGCGGATCAGTTTCCTGTCCCTCCAATCCATTCCTATTTTCTGCAATACACGCATTAATTCTTCCAAATTCACTCTATCAAACGCTTTTTCAATATCTACAAAACAGGCAAAAACGTTCAGATTATATTCTATATTCCTAGATTAGTGATCTCATTACTGCAATGGCATCACGCGTACCTCTTCCCTTCCTAAACCCAAACTGATAATGTCCTAAGTAATTATTTGCCTTACTCTCTATCCTTTTGTTGATGACCCTGAGAATAACTTTAGCTGCGTGGGATATCAAACTTATTGTTTTGTAATCCTCAAATGATGTAGCCTTTAATTTTTTTGGAATAGGAATTAACACTGATCTCACAAAATCTTCCGGCCAGATTCATTCCTCATAGATACTACGAATCAGTCCATATAGTCTCCTTCCCACATTTTCCTAAACATTTCAACAGTTCCACAGGAATGTTTTCTACCCCCACAGCCTTATTTGCTTTCATCTCCTTTAATGCCCTTTCTATTTCATCGTCAAGTATGCCTGGACCTAAGCTATCTTTTTCTACGTTATGTTCCTTTTCTATGCCTAACCTTGTCGGTCTTTCTGCCATACAGTGTTTCTATATATTCCTTCCAGCTCTCTTCAAGAAGTCAATATATAATCTAATTTACTTCACACTAGTTTTTAGTCATATGGATTTTTTTAATTTAGTCATTGGTTTTTGCTAATTTCCTATAATCTTTAGAGCCTCAGTATTAACATATAATTAGAACATATTACCTATATTACTGTGCTATGTAATGATGACCACGCAGTACCACCTTTGTATTCTGAGTCAATAAATCCTTTCTCTACTTCATTTTGTCAACTTATCTTTCTGATTCCATAAAACATTACAACATATTCATTATCTTAGTAGATCATATGATAGTATTTGGTATCAATCTGAATGTAGAAAAATAATTTAGGTCAAGTGTATTTGCAAAATTGGTACATTCAGAAGTACTAAGCAAACCAGCTCAATGACCATCATGGTATCCACAACAATTAGTACATCAATAGATTATGGATTAAATGGATAAGTTTAAAGATCTATGCAGTTCATTTTATGATCTATATTAATTCTGCCCTTGGCAATTTTAAAATTTTTCCTGGAATTTTTCAAAGTACTGATTATTAGTTAACTTAACATTTATTACTTATCATGCTAGTGGATATGAACTCATCCATCTCTCTCAAAAATATTTGGACGTGGTGCAACACTAACACCCAGTGTGGTAAAACCATGAATATTCTTCCGCTCTCATTCTGTCTATTACTGTTATTAATAATAATGACAAAGTTTGAGATTTAATAGAGGGGAATCTTAATAATATTTATTCATTCCATTTCAGCATATTTATCAAGAAAAATAAATATAAAAAAAACCGCACACATATAGATGAAATACATACCACAAGAAATAAAACATATGAAGACGATGATCATCACAAATTATGTAGCATTGTTAAGATTCTCACGGATAGAGTAATACAATTTTTCAAGTAGGAATTTTATCAGATTGCATTTTAAGGATGTGAGACTGCTAGGAACTTTAATAGTTTATGAAAAGCCTTATACCCATCTTTTTTGGTCCATTGGAGATAATTTAAAATAAACTGGAAACAGGTGCAAGTTATTTTTCTTTTAGGTTGAGTAAGTATGGATTGCACAATTTTTGGGGAGCAAGTTATTGTTTCCCCAGATTAGAACCATTGTACACATTATAAGTACACATGGTAAGGGCAGACGTGTGAGATAACAAATAAAGGCCGAGAAGGTAAGGAGGTTTTCTTGCAAAAATCCTAACCACTAACATGCATCACATGAAAATTCTTAGAGTGAAGAGGCACCCCAGAAGAAAATACTAAATGTGAGTTCTAGATAAAGTTTACCCAAGTAAATGGTTTTCAGCACATGTTCATTAACAGTTTCCTTGGAATATTACTCAATTTATTGGCAAAATGATAAAAATGTCTCTCCAAGATACAATCGGTATTTACAAATAAACTCGGTTTTTTTATGCTGAGCTGCTTATTATACTCTTTATTAAGCCAATATTGATTAATGTTAACTTTTTATTGAGGTGAAATGTCAGTTGGAACTCTCTTGCATTAATATTTTGCAGAAAGTAAGAAGTACCAGTCACACTACTGCGGGAGCTATCATTTTTGCAGGAGCTGCAGCATGTTGCCCTTTTTGTGAGAAGCTTTTGGAGCAGCCACTACAAGAAATTCTATATCTATTAGCCATGTCTAAATTGTCTTGTTTCCTCAATGATAATAGATTACCCTTGACTCTCAATATATGGAGGTGGTATCAATTAGGATTTTAAAAAAACATAGTTCCCTGAGACACTTCCTTAAAACTCAATCTCAGGAAACTTTTCAATATGCATATAATGTTAAAGGAGTTTGGCAAAGTATTTTAATAAATTAGAAATAGTCCTTTCACTTTCTCATCTGCCCTTACAGTGATTAAGACACCATTGGATAGTTATAAAATTTGCTATTGAAAACTCAGATGGCACAACAAGACTGAAACTACTTCGATGGCTTCATATATTAATGATATTGAAAGATACCTTGACAGCTATAAGTGTAGCAAACAATAATCTCTTGGAGCACATGAATGTACAAAAAATTTAGTTGGTGAATTTTACATACAGTGAGCCCCTCCTAATACTTCCTTTTGTCACCAGCACTCTCGTGTCTTTATAAACTACTAGACCCCTTGTTATTACATCTTTTGTTCCTATACCTATATACATTCCCATTCCATGTCCCTACATACATTGTTCCCGAACAAGAGCCATATCTTACTCGAGGTGTGATACAAGGTTTTCAATCATCATCTCCTTCTGCTTTCCAGAACTCTCACCAATTTGGTCACTCCTTGCACTGAACAAACTCCATGCACTTCTTTATTTCCCTTTCCCCCCAATACCATTTTCTTGCATGACTACCTCCCTGCTAGTTAGAGTTATAGTTTTTGTTAGTAAAATGGTCATTAAGCCATACACCAATCATATTTTAAAGTGATCATCAAATTAATTTTCTGCTGGAATGGTAATCTTAAAGGTGCAAAATGTTACACTAATGCATTAAACAGTTTCCTTGTATTTCCAATTCCTTTAAATAACAATGGACATAGTAAGAATTATCAAGAGCTCTACGGCCTATAGGTTAAATTATAAGGGGGGAAAACTCCACTGGCCGTAAAAAACAGTTTTAAGCTCAAATGACTGGAAAGCCATAATGTAGTAAGAATTATCAAGAGCTCTACGGCCTCTAGGTTAAATTATAAGGGGGGAAAACTCCACTGGCCGTAAAAAACAGGCTGTTTTTTACGGCCAGTGGAGTTTTCCCCCCTTATAATTTAACAATGGACATGGTAGCCAGTGGATAGAGCCCACCAGACCTGGGTTCAATTTCCATTCCAGGTGCCTTCAATTTTACTCAACTGTATGATATTTTGGGTATCAATTCTTCCAGTGAAGTCATATATGGCCCAGGGAGAAAAAACTGGGCATTCTACCCGTATATGTAACTCTCACACACTTTGGGCTTTGTATTGGGTGAGCTTTACCCTCACCTTTCAAACCAACCTTCAGGTTGACAGCTATGGTTCAGTTTGATTTTAATAAAACCAGCCATTGACTGACCCAATGTATTATCTATTTCATTTCAATAATCACATTTTGATTATCACCATAGTATAAAACATTCTTGAAACAATATCTAGGAACTTTGCTTGTCACATTATATGGCTATTTCCTCAAACAAATTACTTGAAAATATTTATTTTCAGGATTAGAATTGGTTAGATCCTCATATATTTGTAACAACAAAGATGAAGATGAAAAACCAAACAAATATTATAGTAATTTTTATCATATTGTACATCTAACAAATATGTACAACTTTATTCCTCCCAAGGCTCTCAATACCTTGGACTCTATGAGTAGGTAATTTGCATTACCAGAGTAAAAGAACATTTAATGTTAACCATAACATCATTTTTGTTACCTAAATTTTATATACATATCTTATAGTGGGATCATATATATCATGTAGTGGGATGTTAAAGCAGGTAATAGAGGGGTGAATGTTAGGCAAACGAGGAAAGGGCAGGAACAGGATAGGGATGTTGGACGGGATGAAGGGAGGAAAGAAGTACGCAGAGATGAAGAGGGACCTGATATTGAGTAGGTTGCTGGATTGGGTTTTGTTTGGAGTTACAAAATATTTATTTGATAGTTGTGTCCATCCAAAAACCTACCTTAACCGGTAGATTACCTAATAAAAAATATCTTATTCATAAATGAGAAATCACATATGAAAGTCTTCATTAGGTCTTATTTCATGTCACCATTCGTGCTTGTGTAAAAGATTGGTGGTGGTTAGATTCTTTATTTTGTTATACTCTTGTGTGCAAATCCTCAACAATTTAGATATTTCATCTACAAGGATGAAAATAAATTTCCAAAACCTCAATCTCACATAGTTTTTCCCCTAATCCCTTATAACATGTATATTTGAAGTTTCACTGTATTTAATTCATTGAGCAATTGTAATTTTTAATGTGGTATTGCATAGAAACTACAGAAATTATTTCATATGAAAAGGAAATGGCACCAAGTAATGACCAAAGGTGAAACAGTATTTAACATTAAAATATCAAAACCAAAAAGTGGATATGCATGAGGTGCGTTTAAACAATGAGACTGTTTGAATAAACAATTGATTCAATTAGTTACTCTTTAATAATGCTAACAATCAATCATTATTACTCAGTGCATGTGCATTGCCATGATAAAAGCACCAAAACTTGTTTTTCTGCACTGATGGTTTCTTCCACAACAAGGCATGTCTCCACCTTCTCATAACCTCAATATAGAGCTGCCCTTTTACTTTTTGTACTTCGAAGAATTATTCATGATTGTCCTGATCCCTACCTAATAAAAGAACGATTAACATCACCTTCACGCTGAAAACATCTGAGATTTTTTGGGTGGTAAGGAAGATGGCCCCATCCACTGCAAAGATTGGGCTTTGATTTGATCATAACCATAAAGCCAAATTTTGTCACCTGTGATGATTGTTTATATGAATTTTACTTTGCTATTTGAGCAATCGAGCAGTTCCTGGGTGATATCAAGACGTTTTTATATATCTTTATTTGTTAACACTCACATCACAAGTTTGAATGCAATATGCTACATGCCCAAAATTTCTGTCAAAATGGTGAAACACGATCAAACATCAACATCAAATTTGTTGGAAATCTCCCTGAGAGTTAACCTAAGGTTTGCAGGCATTAAATCTTTCACACTGTTGATCTGGGTGTCGTTTTTTGACGTTGATGGTTGTCCACTTCTTGGTTCTTCATCAATGGGTTTTGCCAGAAAGTGGTGGTAAACATTACGTCCAGCTCATAGATTTATTGTCAAATACCTCCTGAACCATTACATAAGTTTCAGTTGCACTTTTCCTAAATTAAAGCAAAATACAATGCACGCACACTACTTCTCTAAAACCTTCATTCTCACCAACACAAGAATTTTTACAACAAGCTTGTGCAAGCTCATACAAGAATCGCCAATATGCGGAGAAGGATTGAGTCAGGGCCACAAGCAAGGTGATGTTTTACTTCTCGCAGACACGCACCGAAGGCTACTCCTCACGGATGGTATCCAATCAAGCAGTTTGAATATAGAAAGACCATTCTCATCTTTTTTTGTACAGAACTTGTAGGTAGTTATTGTCATGATCTATTCAAATAGATCTATTAACTTGTGAGCTATGATTTGTACACCTGTCTGTAGAGTAGATAGCCAAAATATGTAAATGCAGGTCAGGAATTACACCTATCTTAAATCTCACTGAAGTGGGTTTCAGCAGAAAACCAAGCATTCTTGGTTCCCAAAGATGTTATAGAAGGTAATCAAGCATATTATGTGCTCTTGTTAGCCATTGGCTGCCGTGAAGAACATTCAAAAGTTATATTAGAAATATGTACCAGCTGTTAAATGAAATATTAATTAACAATCAATTCAAATAGAATTAAATGTAAATTAAGGCAGAGCTATTTGTCTCATTGTCAGTAAAGACTTCTAGGTTCCCTAGGAAGATGAATTTTCTCAAGTTGTTTACTACCACCACTAAATTATTATCTAACACAATAAGAACAGAGTAAGAAGATAGCTAATGTGATAGGAGAGTGTTGTTTGAAACCAGGCCCTAAATTATTTACAAACATCTTCATCAAATGTGATAACAAGTAATTTCATCACTATATGTCATTGAAGATCACAAAATGACAAGAACACACTACTCAGGTCAGATGTATTTGTGCATTAGTACCATTTGTGATCTTTTGCAGGATTAAAATGCTAAGTTAGTTTAATAGGTGCCAATTCATTTGTGTAATAGATAAATTTCTGGTATTCCATCTAATGAAACTTCTCTTTCATAACAGATCTCATCAAATAATGGGTCATTTCACCGACTTATCATTCAGACACAATTCATTAACTAAATAATATTCACTTATTGATTTGTTTACGAAATAAAATCATTGCCTGTCTGCATCTTACAATACATCTAAGTCCATAGTGTTTTGGGACATTATTATGTCACATGAAAATTCACCAAGGCCCCCTTCTAAGAAGGAGTAGATGTGTGGCTTTACTTGATTTACTCTTTGTAGCAAAGGATTCTGGGCACCTGTATATTAATGAAAAACACAAACACTCACCACAGGTTGTTTAAAATCATTACCAGGAATGCCATAAGGAGGCTGGTTGTCCATTTTTCCTTAGCCTCATCGTTAAAACTACTTAACATTTTATTATAATGAATATTATTCATTTGTTCAGAATAAAAGCAAAAAGTCTTCAATAACAAATTTTATTTTCTTTAGCAAGAATAATTTCACTACAAATCATAAAATCATTCAAATATACTCTGAAGAATTACAACTTTAAATCATGCGTTATACAATAAGCAACATAGCTCTTTCATTTTGGTGCTTTTACTGATATGAATTCACAGATGTTTACACTTCGAGAAAAATCTCAGTGATCACCACCATTAGGAAAAGGCATCTTTTACCCCAAATGGGTAGGAGCAAATGGGGTAAGGGTCATTTCTAGAAATCAAAATAAGTATAACTCTCCCAGGGACAATATTACCACTCTCTTCTGCTAACTATAAGCATGATTACAGAAAACAATCATAAATTAAAGGACTTAGTATGTTAAAAGATGGTCTTCATTCTTTAAATAGAAACTTTGAAAAATAATGGCAGATGCTCACACAGTAAAATATAATGGAGCCATCCTCTAAACGTGGATTATAATGCAACAAGTTCAGATGGATACAGTTGAATAAAATACCACTCCATTAAAATGATACAAATATGCAGACCCTAACAATATTTGGCAAACAAATGGAGCCCATGAAAAAGGCAGTGCTTCAAATACCCGAGTATCCAAGCCCTAATCAAAGAGATCAGAGAAACGTTTTTTAAATAATTAAAAATTTTTTAAAATAATTAATTTTCTATTTTTTGCACTTAAAGTAATCAAACTTTTAAGATATTTAGGATAATAAAAATAAAAAATTAAATTCAACAAGACCTAAGCTGAACAGCTATTTGTAGATAGATATTGTTTATGAACTATGGCAAATAAGTTACCAATTGTACGCATTTAAGAGCTGAACAAGATCAGTTTCCTGCTAAATTTCACAACAAAAGCCTAGTATTGAATGACTCCGTCGGGTATCAGAATTAGACAAATCATTAAACACATCCATCAGCCCTAATAATACTAGGAATCAGTTCCTAATGAAAGTAATTTAAATATGACATTTAAAACATATTCATGTTATGTTTACACAAGGATGGCTTCTCTTCATCCTGTTATATTTCAATTGCAACTTAATGTATATCTTTGAATGAGCTCCTTTTATTCATTATAACCTGAAAGTAAAAGAAAAAATGATGAAATCTAATGCCATTGACTTTATACAAACCAAAATAATTAATTCTTGTACAGATATACAATATACTGATAATTGGTCAGCTCCACTTTCTTAATTCCAGGGATTTTTAGCCAACAAATCAGTTTGGTTTTCAATGTTGATTCTTGGCTTTTGTTGTAATAGCTCTGGTGAATGTGTAGGGGTTGATCAAGAGACAAATACTCAATAACATCAAAAAAAATATCAACTAATAGAAGTTATGCTTATGGTTGATGATAAGTTGCATACTATTGCAAAGTTTTCCACATTTTCCATGATTTCTTAGGTTACAAAACTAACAGATGATTTTTACAAGCTTATTAGATACACATCACTGCCTAATAAATTTCCACAACATTATTATAAAAACAGATAATGGTTAGTTTCCCAGACTTTTCCCACACACACCTACCTGGTATATGCATTACATTCACCACCCCCATCATGTGTCTGGTTCTTGTTGCCTGCTTTTTACATCATAATAATCCAGTACCAGCATAAAAGTTAGTGTATGAATGTTTACTTCAGTGAATTTTCATGAGCAAGTGAACATATAAGCTGGAGATTGACAATTATTACCCATCAGTTTTCAAATTTATGATTAAGGTTTGTACTTTTTTTTAGAGCATTTACTGGTCTTTTTACTAAAAAAACATATTCATTTCAGCCTAAGTGAAAAATATTAAAAGTCAACCTAATGAAGGCAATAATACTCTTAGATAAGGGGTTATTATTCACTTGAAAGAGCTAATCATTAATGCAAAGGAGGAGCATCTCAATACCCAATATCATGGAATCCTGTATCTCACTCATTGTCTACTTTAATTCAGAACAGATTTCAGGCCACATGGTTGCATAAAGTCCACACAAGAAATCCTAAAGGCCAACCCATTGAAATTAGCCTTGGGGCCTTTTGTTGCCCATATCCTCATTGCCCTATATGGGACTGCTGATGTTGACTCAAAACAATGCATTCCTACAGGGATGATTAAGAACAGATCCATATTTTTTTAACACAAAAGCAGAAAGCTATGTTAGAATACAAAATACAAAAACAAAATGAGGTCTGCTCAATGGTAACAAACTGGAAAACCTAAAACCAGGTACAGACTAATATAGTCACATATATCTGCACTAAAAATAGATCTCAAATAGAATGAATGGAATGATCATTAAGGAACCTTTTGACCAAATTATTGAGAAATACTGAAAATAAATGTTATATTATATAAAAGAAATGGAAGGCTCAATAATGAGGCTATAGATACCTTAAGAATGCCAAATCCTAATGTGAATCACGTTACTATGCACCATATCTCAGTAAAAAAGTGACTGCTTTAGGTGATGTCCTGTCGGCTACTACAATTTCACTTCCATTAACCAGCCCCAGTTCTAAATAAAGATAGAAAATTAAAATGGTTTAATTTCATTTTCACTGCAACTCTTTAAGAGCACATTATCATGTAAACAAAATAATGGAAAGAATGTTTAAAAAGACAAAGAAATTCATCAATTAAATCATTCATTTCGTTGGATCAGAAATAAATTCCAGGGAACAGTGTGGCCTACTTGCTATTTCCAAGTGGAGAAAATTTTTTCTCACAGTAATAAGTTTCACTTTTATCCTGAAATTTACTTTTCATAAAAACTTTTTCTCACTAGAGATATAAAGAATGAACTTTATAGTGAAAAGCCTAATTGCTGTCAATAACATGAGTAAACATCTTTCTTTAAAAATGCTTAGTTTAGTAGTAATTAGGAATGTATGATCCCAAATTAGGAATGTGTGATGGATAGTATAAAATAGTTTTGCTTCAGCAAACTTAAAATGTGAACAAAGAAAAACTGAGTCAAATATGTGAGTGAGGCCCACTGCCAAAAAATGAGTGAATAAGTCACAGGCTGCTGGACAACAAAGATAATTAAATACTAGAAATAAATCAGCAAATCAAAACTTTCTTATCCCAATACAATGATCACGACATTATATTCAGCGGAGATTTCAATTTTCAATGCATTGATTGGAGCACATATCATTTTAATACAGGGAATAAAGACAAAGATACCTGTGAGTCACTATTAAATTCCTTTATGTTACACCACATTCATCATCTTGTCAATTTACCAACTAGTAGTGATAATATTCTTGATTTGTTAGCAAAAAACATGCCCAAAATTCTTAAATATGGAAACTATTAAATGAATTAGCGACTACAGGACAGTAAATGATAAATTCTATGGGCATGGGGTAAGTATAAGAAGACTAAATGAAAAATTTACTAGTTTAAAGAAGGGGCCTATGTTGGTCTGAAATGCATGCTACAGAGTCAAATTGCAAATTTTATGAAAGATACTAATCACTGAAATACTGAGAATAGATGGAATCACTTCCTCGGTATCACACCCAGCAGTGAACAAGTTCATTCTTAGGAAAGATAACACAGGACTTAGACGGTACAATGCAGACGTTAGAAATCATTGCAGTCAAAGGCTATGTCATGCCAAGATGAAAAATATTAGGGATGATATCTCTATCAACAAAAGAAATAAGATTGCTTATGTTTATAAGATATCTAGGGCAAATCCTTCGAAGATTTTTCAAACAGAGAGGCTCAGGGAAAAAAAAAGTAAAAAAAATAAGTCTACAGATAATTCACTCAATAAAGGCGAAAGAATAACTAGCAGTTTAGAATACACCAACTGATTAAATTCCTTCTCTCATAGCATCTTCACCATTGTCTCACCAAATATCTTCAATAGCTATCAATTTATTCCCACCAACCAATGCCCAAAATTGAAATCTCATATAATGGAATAGAATATTTGCTGAAAAATATTATGCCTAATAAATCCTCCACGCCTGATCAAATACCTGCTCATATATATATAAGGAACTAGCATTGGAAACTTGACTAAATTTTTAGAAATGATATTTAAGAAACCACTAGTAGACCACAAAGTTCCCAGAGATTGGAAAATGGCTAATGCAACACCATTATTTAAAAACAGGGACAAGGAGGAACCGAGCAATTACACACTTATTTCCCTTACATCCATTCCATGCAAGGTCATGGGACATATATTTGGTAATTCAATCAAGAGACACTTCGATAGAAAGGAGTTATTGATGAAAAAATTCCAAAAGGGTAGATCCTGCGAGACACAACTTGCACTCCTTATTCATGATGTACTTATTTCGGGGGAGAACAATGTTCCAGTGGAGTAGTTTTTCTAGATTTTTAGAAAGTCTTCTACAAAGTACCTCATAGCAAACTACTCAGAAAGCTAAAAGCATACAGGAAGTGTACAACAGATACATTTAAGGTGTCACTTTTCCCATAAATGATAAGGAATCAGAATAAACATTGTCCTCCAGTGTTAGGAGGGTGAAGGTTATTGGGTCAAAAGCAATCTGAAGTGTAATGACCCCTGCCACACACCCTAGCGGTGGCTTGCAGAGCACTAAAATAATATGAATACTTCAGTGGACTGTGTCAGTAGAAAAGCTTCAATAGCACATTTCCTACACAATGTCTATTCCTTTGAGAGTTTCATTGGGTTGAAATTCATATAAGTGGCTATTACACCATTGGTTTACAAAGACATCAATTCACCTACTAATGGGGTATAAATGTCAAATAGATTGACAATTTATGTTCTTCATTGCTTTTATGTTTTCCTAGAACATGTTTAGATGCTGTTATTATATTGCAAGTCAAATTTTATTTTTGCATATATTCAATGGTTCCGCGGGTCGCGGTGGTCTCGTGGGTAGAGCATTGGACTACTGACCGGAGGGTCACGGGTTCGATTCCCAGGCAAAATATTCTGGGCACCTGCAGCTCCACCCAAGCTAGTTGATTTTTTGGGTACCAGATCTTCCTGGGAAACCATAACCGGCACAGGGAAAGGAACTGGCCCCCCTACCCTGATGTGTGAATATTCATACGCCGTCGGGCTTGGTACATGGGGCTCTACCATCACCCACTAAACCGACCTTCGGGTTGATTACTGTGTTTTGTGTTCCGATGACCCTTTGAGCTGTGCTGGCGGGAGCAATAATAATTGCTCCTGGTAGGGTAACCTGGTCGGGTAAGGTTAGGAGCCAGACGAAAGGTAGTCCACGCAGCGTCTGTAACTCAGTGAGGCGGCTGCAAAGGCGTCTGACCCCAGTGGGGCGGCCATTAAGTGATGGTGTCACGTTAAAAACACTATTGAGGAAGGCAACGGGAAACCACCTCAATTATGATTCCCAAGAATATAATGATGGGCACTATAGATAATATGAGTCCTGGCAACTACGGGACTCGGCCCAAGCGGCCGTGTGTCGTGCCCGGCAGCTGGAGAGGCAAGGCTTCCGCGGTCGTCATCCCACGAAACCCTTGCAGGGAAGAAATAACTTCAGCAGGACAGAAGACTCAGAAGAAGGCGAAAGTAGTTAGAATAGGAACATGGAACGTCAAGACAATGCTGAGGACAGGCAAA
The DNA here is from genome assembly GCA_037158775.1 of Hetaerina titia. NCBI lineage: Eukaryota > Metazoa > Arthropoda > Insecta > Odonata > Calopterygidae > Hetaerina > Hetaerina titia. The sequence goes on from CM073779.1 coordinate 38,454,036, forward strand.
TTAAAGAATATTAAGCGAGATATGGAAAGAGGTAATATGGATGTTTTAGGTCTATATGAGGTGAGATGGAAGGATAGCGGGGATTAGTGGAGTGATAATTGTAGAATAATATACAGCGGGGGGGAGGGAACAAGAGCTAACGAGGGGATGCCGTAATATTAAATAAAGATGTAGGAAGAAGCGTAGTCATCATTGAGCAAGCAACGGATAGAATATTGCTCGTAGAGATTAATGCAGAACCAATGAACTTGGTCATTGTTCAGGTATACACGCCACCGAGCAACCATAAGGAGGAAGAAGTCGATAGGATGTACGATGAGTTAGAGGATATAATCGCGTGTGCTCCTACAGCGAAACATTTGATAGTGATGGGGGACTGGAATGCGACAGTAGGCGAAGGAAGAGATGGTGATGAGGTGGGGGACTACAGTTTAGGCACGAGGAATGAACGCGGTGAGAAAGAAATTGTGTTCTGCAGGAGACAGAAGTTAGTGATCACCAACACCTGGTTTAGAAACCTAAAAAGGTATAGGTATACATGGAAAATGCCAGGTGACTCAGAAAGGCATCAGATAGATCATATTCTGGTTAGGCAAAGGTTTAGGAACAGTGTGATACATTCGCACAGCTTCCCGGGAGCGGATGCGGACTCTGACCACAAATTAGTTATTATGAAATGTAGGTCTGATTCAAAAAGATAATGTAGGGGCGGCGAAAAAGGAAATGAAACGTAGAAGCATTAAATGGATTGACAAGGTAGGAGTATCAGCAGGCTGTAGAGAAAATGATGGATGACGGTAAAGAACTGAGTACTATCGAAGGAAAATGGGAATGTATCAAGAAAGTGATATCGAAAGCCGCAAAAGACACTATAGGAACCGTTTGCAGGAAAAGGATAAGGAAACCATGGGTCACGGATGAGATGATTGCAAAGATGGATGAGAGAAGAAGATGGAAGAATATAACCACAGAGTTAGGCCAAAGGAAGTACAAAGAATTAAACAATAATTTGAGACGGGCCAAAAATAAAGCAAAAGAAGAATGGTGGAAAACGCAATTTGAGGATATGCAAAGTTTACAGAGGAAGGGTGAAATTGGTGCGCTACAGCAAGGTTAAGTTATTATCGGAAAGTAAGAAGGCAAGATCTGTGCTAACAGTTAAAGATAAGTGGGGTAAGATAATAGTTGAACCAGAAAAATCCAAGAGAGATGGAAGGAATATATAGAAACACTTTATGGTAGAGAACTTAGGCCGACAAGGTTAGACATAGAAAAGGAACATGACGTAGAAGAAGTTAGCTTAGGTCCAGGCATACTTGATGATGAAATAGAAAGGGCATTAAAGGAGATGAGAACAAATAAGGCCGTGGGGGTGGAAACTCACATGTATTCTGAATTTTCGGTGGCCAATGGTGGTCAAGTGTATATGTACGAGTATGTGTGTGTATGTTTATATATATATAGTTTATATTAGTCAGTTTAGTAGTATATATATATATATATTTGCGTGCCGTATGGCGGGATTTTCAAGTTTGAATATGTGTTTGGCCAATGTGGCTCGTCTCTTCTTCTGGCTATGTGTGCCATGAAACGCACCATTCCTATCCTTTATAATATCGTATGAATGCTTTTCTACTATCCTTTCCCCTTCTTGTGTCCCGTCTATTTCTCCTTTGGTGGGTGAAACAGCTCCATAACGCCATCTCTCGGGCAACATCTATCGGAGCACTGTGGCGCTTTATAAAATGGCAGATTTCAAGGTAACCCAGGTTTCCTTATTAGCTCAAGAGGTAGAGCATCCGCCCGGAAAGTGGAAGGTCCGTGGTTCAAATCCCGGATAAGGAAATATTTTTACTTTCGTGATCTGCTCAAAAACCGCCTTCCCCGCATGTCCTGTGTTCGCCTTTTATGTGTTTTCCTATCCCCTTTCCTTATACCTATTTCTGTTTGAATGAATATTTGTGCGCCGTATGGTGGGATTTTCAAGTTTGAATATATATATATACATATATAATTATATATATATATATATATATATATATATATATATATATATATATATATATATATATATATATATTTCTATATATGGGTCGCCATGGTCTAGTGGGTAGAGTGCTGGACTACTGACCGGAGGGTCCCGGGTTCGATTCCTGGGCAAGGTACTCTGGGCACCTGCAGCTCCACCGGGTAGCTTTCGGATACCAGATTTTCCTGGGAAACCACAACCGGCACAGGGAAAGGAACTGGCCCCCCTACCCTGATGTGTGAATATTCACACGCCATCGGGCTTGGTACACGGGTGAGCTCTACCATCACCTACTAAACCGACCTTCGGGTTGATTACTGTGTTTATGGTTTTTTTTTCAATGGTTCCAGAGTATTTTCATCGCACCATCTTCATTTATTGTGAATCCAATGGACATTCAGCACTAGCTTATTTTGTCTCCTTTCTCTCATATTCTTCTACTATTTGATAAATTATTTCAGAGGCACCTATTATTAGCCTAAGATAAAGAAAACAAAATATTTCACTTTATATATCTTACTAGTGCAATCCGCTGAACATAAAGAAAGATAACCAATATATTCATTTTCAGTGAACTTGCTACTGTGCAAAAGAAAATACAATCTTTTCTGCTGCCACAAAATATTTGGCTTTCATCTTTTCCTCTTTTCTGCTACATCAACAAAAAAGTTAAAAATACTGGGTGAAGTCATGGCCAGTATTCCTACCATTACAGCCATGGACACTTGCGCTCGAGGTCGTTTATATTCATGCTACCCCCAAAGCAATGGTTGGCAAAAAGTACAAGATTTTTATGGATGATGATGTAGAGAAGTTCCTTTTTGATAGTAACATCAGTATTAGTAATACCAGTTAAGAAAGTGACACCGATAAATCAGATTATATAGAAACTGTGAGTAGTGACAACAGTGCAGAACTTTCCACCAAAATTGAATATTGTATTTGTCTGGCAGATTTCAATGCAACTTTAAAAATGAAAGAAGGTATAGTTTACAATAAGAATACAATACAAAATTACAATAATTTCAAAAATTTGCACATAAGAAATGCTTTCTTGCAGTGAAAAAGGCTAATCTATATAAGGATGTATCATTTTCTAATATTGTAAAAGTCAACTCAAAGAAACATTAAATGTCTTTAGCTACTGATAAATCGACTTCTGGTCAGTCTTAACTTAACTTAGCAGTAACTTGAAAGTAAAACAGGAGCCGATCTCAAAAAGTGAGTGTGTTACCCCCCCAATGAGTACCTTGCTACCTCGTATTTCTGAGGTGTGACAAAAGTGGTAAGAAAGAATTCTCTGCAGCAGGGGAAGATGGATTTGTTACAGTGAGCCACAAACCCAGACACCATAAATCGCCGATCAGAGGAACATCTACAAAAGAATGTTCCCTTTCAAGGATTCCTCATCGTTTGCATCACCATGTGTAGAACTAAATGCCAACTACAACAGTTAACAATTTGGTAGCCTATGTGAAAGACAAACTCCCAGAGAGCCACTGACTTAGAGATTAAACAAGTTAAGGTAATGCACAGAAATTATACATCATTTCGGGCATCAATACGCCACGATTTTTGCTAAACCGTCAGTGACCCCTCTTTTTGATCAAAATATGTGTTTGGATAATTATTCTCTCTTGAAGCCATACCTGCAACAAACATCAGGAGGATAGCCTGTCATATGAGGGTGGTCCAATAAGTACCTGGGCTGACCTAGAGACGGCGGCAGTTGTTTGAAAAATCATTGTATTAGAAAGTTCGCAATCAATAAAGGATATGTTTCAAGATAGAAGATGCCACATTGTTTAGCATTTGTTTGACAGCCATCAATAGTGAATATTTTCAGTGAAAATGGAGAAAATTGTTCATCCTTACGTGATACAATACTTTTATTTGAAAGGCCTCACCCCAAACAATATAAAAGCTGAACTGGAATCTACTCTGGGTGAGTCTGCTCCTTCATTTACAACAGTAAAATATTGGGTAGAGGAGTTTAAATGAGGCCATATGATCTGTCAAGATAAGCATCGCATTGGTAGACCTAATGAGGCGGCAACTCCAAAAATGGTGAAGAAAATCCACAAAGTGATCCTGGATGATCGTCGACTAAAAGTGTGTGAGCTAGCAGACATAAGATTCAAAAGGAGGAAGAAACAAGAAGGCGAAGACCATTTCATCTGCAGGCAAGGTCATGGCATCGGTCTTTCTGGGATGCGCGTGGGATAATTTTCATTCAATTTCTTGAAAAAGGAAAAACTATCAATGGCGAGTATTATGTGAACATATTGCAACATTTGAGCAAAGAAATCAAGCAAAGGTAGCAGCATTTGGCTTAGAAGAAAGTGTTCTTTCATTAAGACAATGCACCAGCTTACAAATCCGTTATTGAAATGGCCAAAATTCATGAATTAAAGTTTGAATTATTACCTCATACACCCTATATGCCAGGTTTAGCCTACTCGGATTATTTTCTGTTCGCAAACTTGAAAAAAATGGCTCTGTAGTCAAAGATTTTCCAACCGTGAAGAAGTGATGTCGGCAGTTAATGGCTATTTTGAGGAGCAAGACAGTTCTTATTATAAAAAGGGTATCAAACTCATTGAACATCACTGGAAAAAGTGTATAGAGGAGAAAGGAGATTATGTTGAAAAATGAACACATATTTTTCCAAAATATTTCTGTCTTCTTTGTTGGGTCAGGTACATCTGGGATTACCCTCGTAAACACAAATTTATGGATTTGCTAGCTTCATTAAACGTCTCTGCTACCAACAATGAACTTACTAAAGTAAGTACTAGTTCTCAAACTGTTTTATCTAATTTTTTTATTACAACTAACATGTTTAAGATGACATATTGACTAATATCAACCTTGAACTTGTTCAAACAATATCATTAATGCCCACCTATCAGATTACTACCCACTTCTTTTTACTAGTGATATGTTCACATGGAAAAAAGTATGAAATACAACAAAAGGTATTTCTCTGATCAGAGTATGATAAACTTTTGTGAATTATTTAATTCCCATGATTGGCCAATTTTTTTTCCCTAAAGTGCTTTGACTAAGGCTTTGAATATTTCTATTCCACCAAACTACATTACTTTGAAATCTCTTTTCCCTGTGTCCTGAAGCATACAAAAAAGCCATAATTGTTGATGAAATACGCAGTGGATGTCCGTTCACTGCCACAGATGATAAATGTTGCAAACTCGTCAAAGATTTGATTCAAAATGACCAGCGAATCACTCAAAACCATATCGCAAATCACATTGGCCAAGTTTGTCATTTTAAAGACAGCCTGGCACCAATAATCTTGCAACATGCCAACGCTCGTCCCCACACCTCGTGCGCAACTGGAGAGGCTCTGCAAAACAAAATTTGAACTGATTCTACACCCTCCTTACTCCTCCGATCTTACCCCTTGCTATTTTTATTTTTTTCCTCAACTCCAGAGACATCTCAAGGATAATCATTACACCTTGGATGATGAGGTGAAGGGAGCTGTCAAGTCCTGAATTCAAGAAACGTCAGAAGAGCTTTTCGGTGATGGAATGAAAAAACTTATTACACATTGGGAGAAATGTGTTAGCCTTAACGGTGGCTATGTTGAAAAATAAATATATGATTTTGAAACTCAAGAATTGAACTTTAATGTACTTTTTGCCCAATCTTGTTATTCATTTTTGTTCGTGCTCTACAAGCATGTGTGCATTACTTTTCAGCCTACCCTCTTAAAACTGAAACTTGAGGATTATTCATTATTTCACTAAAGCTCTTGACTGCGTGAATCATCAGCCACTCTTGTATAAACTGAAATGTTATGGTGTAAGAGGCACATCCTACAAATGGATTGAATCACATCTAAGTGAACAGCATCAGCATGTGGACATCTCAAGAAATGGCTCCAAATTTGTTTCTCTTGGTAAAGAACACTGCATGTTCCCCAGGGTTCTGTGCTTGGCCCAATTTTACTTTTAATTAATTATAATATTAATTTACGCTTATCTGGTAGATAATTATCTACCAGATAAGCGTAGTCCATTAAGGGAATAGCCCCATTATTGTACGAGGTATGTGCAAAACATAATGAGAATTTTATCATTTTGCAGGGTTGAAGAGTCCGATTGTCAACCTTTTTTTATTATGTTGGTATATAAGCCCCTGAAGTATGATAACACTTTCAGCTGTTTTCATTGTGGACTTTGTCTGTGACAGCCACTAAGGTTAGACGTGTTTTATGAGCTTGGCGATTGTCGTTTGTTTAAAGATATGGATCAAAGAATTTGTATCAAATTTTACGTAAAAAATGAAATAAAGTGTGTGAAATGTTAACAAAGGCCTATGGTGAGTCTGCTATGAGTAAATCAAGAGTTTACCAGTGGTATAACCGTTTCCAAGAAGGCTGTGAAGATCTTGAAGATGACGAATGCCCTGGATGCCCCAGCACATCAACAATCGATGAAAACATGGAAAAAGTGAAAGCAATGGTTATGAACGATCGCCGAATTACAATTAAAGAGGTCGCTGATGATATTGGCATATCGATTGGATCATGTCATGACATTTTTTCCAAGTTTTTGGGTATGAAACGCGTGGCAGCAAAATTCGTTCCAAAATTGTTGAATTTTGAACAAAAACAGCGGCGAATGGAAGTTGCTCAGGAGTCGCCAAATGATGACGATGCAGAATAACTGAAATGTATTATAACAGGTGACAAAATATGGGCTTATGAATATGACATTGAAACTAAGGCTCAATCATCCCAGTGGAGGCATTCTGGTTTGCCAAGACCAAAAAAGGCTTGACAAGTGCGGTAAAACATGAAGGTTATGCTCACTGTGTTCTTCGATTTGGCATAGTGCATCATGAATTCCTGCCATCAGGTCAAATGGTCAATAAGAAGTACTACCTACAAGTTCAATGCCGTTTGCGTGAAGCAATCCAAAAAAACGCCCGGATCTGCGCAAAAGAAATTCATGGCTTTTACACCACGATAATGCACCATCTCACACTTCATTGCTTATTCGTGAATTTTTGGCCAAAAACAATCCTGTAACAATGCCCCAACCTCCATATCTGCCAGATATGGCTCCGTGTGACGTTTTCCTATTTCCAAAAATTAAGAGAACCTTGAAGGGCCGTTGTTTTACAGCCGTACATGACATTAAAAGTGCATTGCGGAAAGAACTAAAGGCTATCTCAAAGGTCGAGTTTGAGAAGTGTTTCGGGGATTGGAAGAAGCGCTGGCACATGTGCATAATCTCCAATGGGGATTACTTTGAAGGTGACAACATCAATGTATAAGAATAAATAAATATTATTGTCTGAAAAATTAAAATTCTCATTATTTTTTGAGCACACCTCGTATGTTGATGATACAAATATTTTTGTGTCAGCCTCCTCAGTGGGCAGTTTAAGGATAATATTTCTCAGTACAGGTCCAACCGCAATTATCATATTCACTATACTATGACTTCCACCAGCCATTTGTCAGAACACACATTACTGCTCATGGGCACAAGGCAATGGGCTTAAGATTATTCAATGAACTTTCCCATGAAATCAAATATGAAACAAAAGTACCTGTTTTCAAGAAAAATCTGTCCAACCTATAAAAAAATAATATGTTCAATTCTGCAAATGAATTTCTAGAATTGCCACTGTACATCAATTCTGACTTAACCAAATAAGTACATAGTAGTTTATTAGTATGTATACATATTTATGTTTATGTATACATATTGTATTTTATAAAGTTGTGAAGTTTATATCCGACATGACAATTGTCTGTGTATGAATATGCACCAAATCTCCGGCCAAATAAATTCATTATTATTATTGCTAACTAAAGGTTCATCATTGGTTAATTTCATTTTTGGACTACATGAATGCGATAATTTCCATGTGTACAAAACTTCTGATTACTAACAAAACTCCACCCTAAAATGATAACGCGAACCACTGGTAAGACTCTGAACCCCCACCTCATAATCGCAATATGTGGAGTTTCACCATGAGATGATATAAAACTCCACCTGGTGGAATGACTTCAGCCTCTAGTTTGTAATAGTCCCCCTAGTGGCCTAAATTTTGTACTCTTTTGAAAAGCTGTTATTACATTTATTTCATGGGAAACCTTTCCTTGCAAAGTAATTACAACTCTGTTGTCTCTCTCTTCAGCTAGAAAATTTATCTGTTGTAGTTAAATCAGCATTGCCACTGAAGTATTTAAAAGCCTTAGTCCATCTAGATAGTGCATCCGATGGTTTGTACCTGGGACGTAAGAAAGAAACCCCAAGATGTTCCTTGCATGGTACAACCAACTGAAGTTAAGCAACTCACACTGCAAAATGACCTGCCCCATTAGGCCTGGCATGGAAATCATTGGGCATCTTTGGGCCAAGACCAAACATAGGAGCCTACCTACATAGTAGGAATATTACTTCAAACATAGAAGTTAAAATTTCTCTTACTATCATTATGACCTGGAGAAAACAAATGAATAGTGCCTTCAACATACTGTAGCAGACACTTAACCATATTTGAATCCACTGCAACTTAAGGAGAAACCAGCGACTTACCACTAAGGGTTTTCTCTAAATTGCATCTTGTTACTGCTTCAATACTGGGTATATTAGGCATGTACAAAGTTTTCATCCTTCCATCAATGTTTGCCATGATAGCTGGTGATAAAAACTCATATCCTGGGTATTCACGAAGGTGCTTAATAAGTTCACTTAGGGTAGTATCTGGCGTTGTTTTCACTTCTTTGGCATGGACACTGCATGCCAAACAACTTTCCTAGCAATTAGCAGATAGAAGGAAAAAATTACCTCACAACTACTAAATAAATATAAACAATTGTGTATTTCAAATGAAGTAATCAATTGAGACAAAGACCAAAAAAAAAGACAATGGGAATACCTTCATTTCCATAGAATATGAATAGCAGTAAATACCATCCACATCATTGTAGATTAATTGATTTGATAGTGGTATATATGAATTGCTGACAATTTTAAATGCCTCATTGACACAAACAGATGCAATAACTGCATTTGTAGATGCCACAGCAGGGATAATATTTTTAATTACCCCATGAACTAGCTGATAATTTAGTCCGACAATGCCTAAAGAAAATGACAAAAAATACATAATTAGAACAGGAATGGCATTAATGATTTTCCTTTGATACAGAATATTCAAAAATAAAACTAAACATGTAAATGATGAAACTTTTCTATGCTTCATTAAATTTTTTTAAATATGATTTAGTTATTTTACCACAACCACCACTTGCTTCACTCAACTGGAAAAATTACAAAATTGTTCCAACAGCAGCCCACTTAGTCTAAAAATTCAAAATCTAAACAAAATTAGTTCCCTTGACAATTACAGTGTGATAATACTATGTATTTGATATTTAAAGATATTTTGATAATTAAACTCGCTTCACATCATACAGTAGCTGATAAGCCATTTTGTTTCCAATAATCCACATCACAATGCACGCCATCCAATAATGCACATTACATTGCAATAATTTCAAAGGGCAAATTGAAACTTGACTGGGATATCCCTGTCAATCCCGACCAAGGCAAATGATTTTTACAAATTGTTTTATTCCCCTAGAGTAAGAATGAAGTTCCCATGATGTGAAATTCTCATGCAATTCCCACTTTTCCCATTGAACTGATACCTAACAGCATGATCCTCAAAAAAGAAAGAGGCTGTTTTACAAACTAGTGAAATTTTAACTTTTAATCAAAACTGATCTAATGTTGTTAAAAATTATTTTTCTTCTTCATCCTTTTTAAAGGATTTTTAGGCCAGAATCAAATGCTTTGGCCTAGCTATTTAGCAAAACGATGTCATGAAAAATGCACAGCAGATGTGATATGCTGATGATATTTTTATTTTGTCAGGCCACAGAAGGGAAATGGACATTTTATAGCCCCCCTTTTTGTCATGGCATAGAACAGCAAGTTAAATGTTGCAGTAAAAATGTTGTCCCTTGATTGAGACATGACAGGTCTCTTCCTTAATTAATTAGCGGCCTGGTTCATGAATAAACCCACCTCCAGTAATATTTCTTGAGTAAACATAATGAATATTTCGATTGATACTAAATTAATGTTTTCAGGGTTACGTACCTGGCAGAGTTGTTGCAACTTTATGCAGGAGACAAGAGCAAAATAAAGACCAGAGTCATAATAGTGAATAGTTAACAGATAATAATTCATACAGACCACTTAGATGATTTAGCTTGAGCCAGTTTCATGAGATGTCTAAAATATTGGTAAATTGGATGGTGAAGATTATTCCATGGAATTTTATGCTTAACATATTTTGCAAGGTAAAAACCTAATTCGGTCAAAATTAACATTAAGAAATAAATTATATGTCATCAAGGAAGTAGATGACCTCACTTTTTTCAGAACCACATGTTTTTGTGACAAATGTAAAACAAATCTGGTAAAGATCAAAATGAGTAATTACCATAATGGCGAGCTCTTTCCATTGATTTCCCATACACCCAACCAATATGATTAGGGTCATCACAATCCAAGACAGTATTATGGCCCCATGGATTTTCTTTTGGCCAAAGCACCAGTTTCACATATTCCACACAATGCTCAGGGAGCCTTGGAGTATTGGCTAGAGTGCATAATGGATAGGTGGTCTGGAGTGAAGAATGTGCATGCAAAATTAGTCATTTATTATAAATTTAAACACTCCCAGTCACTAAAGGAGTCTATATTATTAAGCAACAACCAACAAGTCCACAAGTCCAGCCCATTTACTCATACTTCCTAGCCTATATAATGCTAATATTCTTTAAGTTTATGTGCTGAAAAATTATAAAAAGAAAAATAATAACATATAACCTTATATTTGGTACATTTATTACTGAAGGCTGGACTTAAATTACTTGTCACTTTTAAATTAAGAGGAAAAAATTAATTAAACACTGCACCCTTATGTGATGTTTTTCGAAACTAACATGAACAAATTATTCTCCAACATCACAGTAAAATGTAACAAAATCACTAGTATCACAGAATACCCAAACGATGCAAAAATAAATCTATGTTAACCTTAATCATCCTTTGTAACTCCTAAAAAAATATTTCTATATTTAAGACTATGAATTGGGTAAAACTTCCCTTATTATTCAATCATTTGAGTATTAATTTGCAATGGCAATTTCCTTTCCAACTGTCATTCTTATCACCAATATTACATCAGTGATTAAAGATCAATCTATTTATCAACACCTTTTTAACCTGAGTGAGATGTGCATGATACTGGAATCACCATTTGCTTGGCAAAACTAGGGATGCATACTCTCATCAACATTAGGGAGACCTCTTTCAATTTGTACCCACAGAATCTTCCAGCAGACCAATCAATGTTTAACTACACTGAGGTTTATAATCATAAAACTCTACCCAGTAAAAGCCAAGGTGTGAGTTGTAAAACACTAGAATTGAAAATGATAGTATTCATAAGAAATAAACACACAAGGTCTGTAAAAAGATGAAATTGGTCTTTCTATGGGTAAAATGCTTGACAGATCACAATCAGTGTGGTATCACCTTCTAGCAACATCTGTTAGAAGTAAAACACAGCCTTGCTTGTGGCCCCACCTCGACCTTTCTCCACACATTGCGATTCTTGTTCGATCTCATACAAACATCCTGTACAAATTCTTCTATTAGTAAGAATGAAGGCTTTAGAGAAGTAGTGTGTGTGCATTGAATTTTGCTTTAACCTCGGGAAAAGTGCAACTGAAATTTATGCAATGATTCATTAGTTATTTGGAAATGAATCTATGAGTTGGACATGGTGTTTACATTGGCACTATCACTTTGAGACTGGAAAAACCCACTGATGAAGAACCAATAAGTGGACAACCATCTACATCAACAAACGACACCCACATCAACATTGTGAAAGATTTAATTCTGTCAAAATGGTGAAACAAGATCCAAAAGGATCAGCGGGTGTAACAACTCATTATTTGATGAGATCACTTACAAAAGAGAAGTTCCATTAAACGGGAATACTGGAAATTTATCTATTACACAAATAAATCTGCACCTATTAAACTAGCTTAGCATTTTAATCCTGCAAAAGATCACAAATGGTACTAATGCACAAATACATCTGACCTGAGTAGTGTGTTCTTGTCATTTTGTGATCTTCAATGAAATATAGTGATGAAATTACTTGTTATCACATTTGATGAAGATGTTTGTAAATAATTCAGGGCCTGGTTTCAAACAACACTCTCATATCACATAAGCTATCTTCTTACTCTGTTCTTATTGTGTTAGATAATAATTTAGTGGTGGTAGTAAAAAACTTGAGAAAATTCATCTTCCCAGGGAACCTAGAAGTTTTTACTGACAATGAGACAAATAGCTCTGCCTTAATTTACATTTAATTCTAATTTAATTGATTGTTAATTAATATTTGAGTTAACAGCTGGTAAATATTTCTAATATAACTTTTGAATGTTCTTCACGGCAGCCAATGGCTAACAAGAGCACATAATATGCTTGATTACCTTCTATAAAAACTTTGGGAACCAAGAATGCTTGCTTTTCTGCTGAAACCCACTTCAGTGAGATTTAAGATAGATGTAATTCCTGACCTACATTTACATATTTTGGCTATATAATTCGGCTATCTACTATACAGGCAGGTGTACAAATCATGGCTCACAAGTTTATAGATCTATTTGAATAGATCATGACAATAACTACCTACAAGTTCTGTACAAAAAAAGATAAGAATGGTCTTTCTATATTCAAACTGCTTGATTGGATACCATCCGTGAGGAGTAGCCTTCGGTGCGTGTCTGTGAGAAGTAAAACATCACCTTGCTTGTGGCCCTGACTCAATCCTTCTCCACATATTGGCGATTCTTGTATGAGCTTGCACAAGCTTGCTGTAAAAATTCTTGTGTTGGTGAGAATGAAGGTTTTAGAGGAGTAGTGAGTGTGCATTGAATTTTGTTTGGTAAATGTGAAATGTACAGCTGTGCTAATGTGTAAATTATATTTTTAAGAAATAAAATTGCAATGAGCTACTGAAACAGTTACTATATACAGTCACCATTTAATTACATCATCCTCTTGGAGTGAAAGAGGAGTTAGTTATTGCCTCACATTTTTTCATAAGGGGGAGGTTGCAATAAATGTACGAACTGGTGCAATCTGGTGGCCATAATGCAGACTTTGGCCCCACCCACGGGCGGCACTAGTTGCCTGAGACCCAACTGAGAGCCGTCTGTGCTTGGTGGATCATCAGGCTGTGCATGTGGTGCCAGTTATGTTAGTTCCTGTTGTCCTTGTTTTTACTCTTTGTTGAAAATGGAAATTGACAAAATCACAGAGGAACAAATCAACATTAAGTTTTTGGTGAAGTATGGTAAAAGTTATCAATAAATTACTGAAATTTGGCAGCTATTTACAGTGATAATGCTCTGAAGAAAACATCTGTTTTCAAGTGGATAAAGCATGTTAAAGATGGCTGAGAAGACATCACAGATGATGCAAGGCCACGATGACCTTCAACCACCTGTGTTGACGACAGCATTGACCGTGTGCAGTCTCATGTCCTAACTGATCATCGAAAAACTGTCCGAAAGATAACTGATGAACTGAATTTACGAAAATCAACAGGGTACACTATTTTAGTGGAACAGTTGGGTTTTAAAAAATGTGTACAAAAATCATACCCACCAGCATTGATTCAGCATTGATTGTTCACCAGTTTCTGGCTAAAAATTCAATTACCATCCTTTATCATCCTCCTCATTCACCAGATCTTGCCCCCAGGACTTTTTCCTATTCTCAAAATGCAAAAATATGATGAGGGGACATCACTGGGATGACGTGGACACAATAAAGCAAGAAACGACGAAATAACTAAAAAGCCTAACTGCTGAGGACTTCCAAGGGTGCTTTAAATAGTGGAAAAGAAGATGAAATACCTGCATAGCAATGAATGGAGAGTACTTTGAAGGGGACAAAATTGATGTAGACTTATTTGCAAAATAAAGTTTTTATGGCCTCAGTTCACATATTTTTTGGACAGACTTCGTATCCAAAGGAACCGTGGATCAAGGATTAGGCGATAAGAAAGATATATGAGAGAAGGAAATGGAAGACTGTAAATACAGAGTTAGGTAAGAGGAGGTCCAAAGAATTAATAATTAACTGAGATGGGTAACAAATAGAGCATAAGAAGCATGGTGGCAGAGACAGATTGAGGATATGGAAAGTTTGCACAGAGAGGGTGAAACTGGCTCACCATGCAAGAAGGCTAAAACACTATCAGAAAGTAAGAAGGGAAACTCTGTGTTAACAATCCAAGATTAAGTCAGGAAAAATATTGGTTTGACCAAAAAAGGTTCAAGAGAGATGGAAGGAATATGTAGAAAAACTGTTTGGTAAAAAACCTAGGCCAGCAATTGTAGACATTGAAAGAGAATTAGACGTGGATGAAGATAGCTTAGGTCCAGGTATACTCGATGATGAGATAGAAAGGGCAATCAGGGAAATGAAATCAAATTAGGCTGTGGGGGTGGACCTCCCTGCGGAACTACTTTAAGGTTTAGAAGGAAGATACTTTTTGTCGTACCATTTAGGCAAAAGGAATCTGTTCGGAAGACTTGGTGAGACCAGTGTTAGTTCCTATTCTAAAAAAGGTAAAGTCTACTTCAGGTGAAGACTAAATAACATTTAAGTTTGATATTGCACATAGCTAGAGTGATTCTCATGATCATTAACAGAAGGATGGAGAGCAGGGCTAACTATAATATAGGAGATGATCAATTTGGGTTCTGGAAGGGGAGAGGCATGCTTGATACCATTGAAGCAATGAGATCATTAATAGAGAGGAATATAGAATACAATCAGGAAATATTTGCCAGTTTCATAGTCCTCAAAAAGGCATTTTATAGAGTGGATTTGGAAAAAATAATGAATATATTGAAGAAAATTGGAATAGATTGGAGGGATAGGAGACAAATCTGCAACCTGTACATATCTCAGACTGCTCAGGTGTGAGTGCAGGATGGAGAGTCCGGATAAACTGTATTAGGTAGAGGAGTAAGGCAGGGATGTCCATTATCACCTGTGCTGCTCAAGGTATACGTGGAGGAAATGATTAAAGAGGCATGTGAAGAACTGGATATAGGAATGAAAGTCAACAGGGAATTCATAAGTCAGAGTTGAATTAAGTGAGGAAGTCATCAAATCAATTTTACAAATGAACAAGCTTTAGTTCATCAGTCAGCCAATATATATGGGATTAGAATGAACCATAAGAAAATTAAGGTAATAAGGTCTTCAAGGAATATAAATGTTAAGATAAACAACAGTTTGGGGACAATTTGCAATAGGGAGAACATATCAACTTTAGGAAGTACTTTCACAGAAGTTAGGCAAAGTTGTATGAACGTTAAAAGAAGAATTATGTTACAAAAAGAAGATTTTATGCAGATGCAAGGCTTCAGGAAAATAGGGAAGAATGTTGGCCAAGAGACACAAAGGGAGGAAAAAAGTAGTCATTTTGAATGGCATTAAGGAAGGAATAGTATTTGAATGACAGTAAGGAAGGAAAATAGCATACAGAGAAAAATAATGCATAATTGTAATAACAGCACGAGGTTAAAGAATATTTGGCGAGATTTCATTCAGGGCTTAGATGTAAGCAGTACATGGTTCAACCAAAAACCTACCCTTCCTGATCGACTAATGCATATAAATAATTATAACAGTTCACTAAATATTCACTGGAAAACTTAAAAGTTTCCTAAATTAATCAACAGATATTTTAATATGAGATTAAATTCGTCCATCAAATTTTTTTACTAGGAATCTCGAATTCTTTTTAAAATTTGAATTGAAACAATACTGAATATACATGGTCATAAAATCTTTAACTTAATAGGAAATAGTGAGATGATAAAATTCATAAATACCTTTGGTGGATACAGATCAATTGTGCAGTCTACACAAGGTGAAAGTCCTGGCAAAATCACTCTGCAGTTTCCTTTAAAACCTTCTGTCCCCCCATCCACTAATGGTATCACTGAAGACATGTCGATTTCATTGTCCATACCATCATAATTAAGAATCGATAATAACATGCCATTAATCCACCTCCTAGCAGATATAGAGTCCAAACCACATAGTATTATACTAAAGGACTGATAAAATTCTTGATCGAAGTCTTCAATTTTATTATGGTATCTATTTTTAAATTAAGGAAAATGCTGTCAATTTACAGCCTTTATTAGCAGTATATTTAGATTAATTCGGAAGAACCAACTACCAAGGTCATTTTACTTGGTTTTAAAACTCATGGTAACAATATTTCAACATAATTAAGCAGAAATTAAACTTTAAATTTCTTTATAACCTATTATATATTCTTATCCAGGCAGAACCCCGAGTTACAAAAGCCTTAACTAAAATACATGCACACTGTATGTAACATAAGCAGCCACTGCCCAAGACAATAGTATTTTGCTCTAGGAGTTTCTGAATTTAAGTGCAATGAAAATCTTATTTGCATTTGTTTTTTGTAAATTAAATAAAAAATATCACATCATCCCTGCAAGAAGGCACAATAAGTGGCATACTATGATTACAGAATTAAGATAACTAGGTATTACCAGACACTCTGAAAAAATTATTCTGACAGAAACCACGCTTTGGTTATTTTTGCAGGTTACTTATCTTGAAAGGATATTAATAAAGTGCCAATAATAATTAATACTTGTAGCTTACAAGGGAAGAAAACCGGTGAGTTCTTGAATTTCACAGTGTACTGCAAGAAATTTCCAAGAGTTATTTGCGGTATTTCTCTGCCTCTACCACGATACCTACCGATGTATTATAGACTTACCCAAATTTTTATAGCCAGAGTTGGAACACATTACATCGCTAGGGAAGTGTATGCACATTAGCTATAAATAGTGTTATGATTAACCATTGGTAAGTTGATTAAAATATTATGTAAGGTGTAAAAAGTTTATTCTTTTAACAAGACAAGCACATGGCTGATAAAACTAAGATCGGGTGTTAATTTAACAAATAACCTAGTAGCTCCTTGTCATATTTTGTTCAAAATTTCTGTACCAATGTGTATCCATCCAAATCTAAGCAGTTTGAAATACAATTACAAACAAACAATTTGAGCACATTTTATTGGAGTATGAAATGTTCGTTTATTATTTCTACCAGGCCCCTAATGATTCCACTACCATGGGTAATTAAATTTATTTTTAGTAGATGAAGGTGTAAGATAAACTTTGAATGCATTACACCATACAAATCATGTTATTCAATGTTACCTCTTAGAATTGTTCTTTGAGTAAAAGCTAATCCTGGGCACTGCAAATCTCTCCTCCCTTCTTCCTTTACAAACTCTTTGGCCTAAATTTCTGAGTCAAAGCAACAAACAAGCAGATGATAATGAGATTCTTGACATTAAAGTTTCTCTTATATATGAAGTTATGTGATGTAGAAAAAGGAGTACACTAATAAATCCAAAAGTTTTTCCAAAACTATAATTCTTATTGATCAACACCATTAAAACAGCTGTCCTCAAAAAGTAAAAAAATTTAACCAAGATAAAATGTCATAGGATTACTGAGTTTTTCTACAATGATTCAAGGCAATGTTTCAAGCACTGCAAGACCACCCCACCCTGTGTCCTTCCTCCGCATGTTATGGAAGGTAGACTACCTGGCAAAGTGGGTTATGAATAAAGACCAAAACCAAATGAATTTATTTCCTTAAGCACAATGCATTCCTCCAAAATTTCAGTATGTTAAAGATAAAACATTTGCTATACCATTTAGATTTTTTACAGGAAAATTCAACATTGACTAATTGAGAGAAAACATTTTAAGCAGTTTTCCATTTTTAAACAAACAAAGTTTTGTTAATAGTATTACTTTTTTGTACATCAAAGCATTTCACTGTAATAGAATTTTCGCTCTTCTGTAAAGGCTAAAAATGAAGTCATCCTCAGAGACAGTGCAGTGTGGTTTCATAAGAAAATTTTTAACATCCACATTTCCCACTGACATTAATTTTCCACAAAACAATTTTATTTGGTTGAATTTTTTATGGATAAAAATTGACAGAGAAAGTTTCAAAAAAATCTTAGAAAATACAGACAAAAATGGCACTTTTATTTGGTGAATAGACAAAGAATGACCTTAGTTTTACAGGGTGTTTAGCCATTCCAATATTTACATCATAAGTAAAAACCATTAACTTCTATCAAATCATGAATAATTGATCCATTCATAAATTCAATTCCAGGTCTAGAAAGAGATTCTACACAAAACCTTCAAACGACAAAAAATTCACAAAGACAGTAAAATTGGCATAAAAATTAATGTGCATATTATCTCTAAAGAAATCTTGTGGTATACGTATAATTGGATGGAAAACTTAAACCATTCACATAAAAATGTGTGATGGACAACTTAAATCATGCATATAAAAATAAAAAGGATACGGTGTAACTTTGCAGCCTAGCATCCTTCCCATTATGTACTCAGCAGCTACATTAGCTTTTGGGCGTCCAATATCTTTCCTCCTGAATAAAAACTGTCTATTTAAGTTGGACATATCAATGGTGTCCATATCAATGAGGTGCAAATTACAGAAACCCATTAAGGCAAGGTCCTTCAACATTTCACAGCCCAAGCCGCCAGCACCAATCACCAACACTTTTACATTTTGGATTAATTCAAAATTGCATGTTGTAGGGTCAAAATCTGGATGACTGAAGGGGCCCCCTCTTCTCAACAATCTTCTAATGTTTTTCCATTGAGGGCGAGGTGCCGGAGCATCTGAAAAGAACATATTTTATTACTTAAAAACAAATATATTTATGAATCTCATTTCACAACTTCCAAGTAACCTCCAGCAATTTTTCAACTTATATTTAGGGTAAATAAATATCACTGATATATTATGTATTATTAGTAATGAGATAATGCAATATGCTGGGATTGTACATTAGGAGATATTCACTGATTCTAACTAAATAACCCCAACTAGTTCTTTGATGAATGGCCATTTTTGGGCAAGTTAGACCACTAGATAGAGCACTGGGTTACTGACTGGAAGGCCCAAATTCAATTCCCAGTGGTGTCCTGGGCACCCTTGGCATTACCCCGGCTGTTTTTGTGTACCTAATAGACCTTCCAGGAAAACTGCAGGTCGCAAAGGGCAATAAATTTGATATATTTAGGTAAAATTACTCAGAAGTCCATGTTCATGTAATACGAAACTAGGGATTCTTCCATGGAGACATTATTCAGGTATGACTAATTTAAGTCATAGATGTCCACCTGAAGATAATCTCTACATGTTGAAACTAGTGATATCTAAACCAAAATTCATTGGAGGAATATAGAGTGCTCTTCATTTCATGCAGGAAAAGAATGGTCTCCTTACCATCATATTTGGATTTCCCATGGCATTGGACTTAATTAACAGACCTAGCTTCATTCATCCTACCAGCCTTCACAATTGTTTTTATAACTGGTTGGCCATTTTGAATATGAGAAAAACAGTGAGTACACATCATTAATATACTATGCCCTCTGTTAAGCATTCTGATAAAAGGTTAATCACCTAAAGATGTTCTTACACAGACATCATTATGAACAGGAATTATTACAATTTCGCCTACCATTCGAGTTAATATTAACTGAGCTCTAACTTCATTCATCAAACACCCTTCACATTGATTACTGTAATTGGTAGGCCATTTTGAATCAGAGAAAAACAATGATCACACGTCATTAATATACTAAGCCTTCTGTTAATCATTCCCAATAACCTTTTATAATTAATAATAGTATTTTTCAACAATCTGTATGGCTACAAATACAAAACATAAGGTGAAGGCAAATTCAAAACACTGCGACCACAATTTATATCACATTTTTTTAGTAGATGGCCAAAAAAACAATACCTCTTATGATTCAACCTCTCATTCAGTCACCTTAAATTAATTTATTCTGATAAAAGGAAAATCACCTGTAGGCATGTATACATGATCACCATTCTTAACAGGAATAAGCACATCAATTAAATGCCTATCACTAAAATATATTTTCTAAGAATATGAAGCAGATAATGATGGTCTGTCCTCATTTTCTACCCAAGGACCTAATATCCATTGCCAGGTTTCGTGATGGTCTGTCTTCAATGAAGTACATCGGCAGGGTGAGGAAAACATCATAAAAAACTTGAAATGTTTGCTACTTGAATTTTGTGCTGTCCAAAAATATTTTGAACTTTTGACAAATTTAAAAAGAAAATATTGCATTACTAATAAATGCATAAATTATTAACTTAGGCATACATTCAATTTCTATTTTTATCTGTTTTGAACATTCATTTTCCTTTCTAATCACAAACTTTGCCAAAAGCCAGCAGTTAAAATTTGATGAATCAAAGAGTGAAGTTAATGGTTTTGTCATAAAGAGGAACTCTTAGTCTAAATAGAATTAATAGTAATAGGGGGTGTACTGGGTAGAGAAACATATGAAATCAATCTTTATGGCAGCAGCATCACTCTGAGATGTGACCATGTCTTCTAGGCCCTCTAAGGCCCTGAAAGACGTGCAACAATAAGCTAATGACTGGTTCTCAGCTAATAAACTAAATTTAAATTGTGAAAAAACACAATATCTTCTTGTGATGTTACAAGTACTGGTTAAGCTCAAAGCTCAATCATGCTCCGAGGGTTTTTTATTGACTCTAATCTTTCCTGGAAAAGTTATGTACCTTCAATCTCCAACAAACTTTCCAAGAACCTCTTCCTAATCAGGAGGCTTAAAAGCTGTGTTCCTGAGGAACATTTGAGACTGGCCTATTTTGCCTTTTTCTAAAGTCACTTAAGTTATGGCCTAAGACTTTGGGGACCTGCAAGTGACACAAAAGCTCAGCTTATATTACAAAAGAAAGCAGGATTATAACCAGCTCTAGCCATCATGATCACTGTCAGGCTAAGAGTGATGACAGTCTTTGACATATACATTTACTAGTGCTTAACTCATAAAAAGATAATAAGACAAAAGATAGACAAAAGATAATGTAAATGACTATGTACTTAGAAGCAATATACACAGTCATAATACAAGGTCAAGAAATATGTTAAACATAACCCAATGTAGTTTGTCCAAATCCTTCAACCAGTTTGATAACCTTGCCTTAAATTTATATGACAAACTTCCCCATACTACAAGACAGACTAGTTGTAATAAGTTCAAAAAGTAAATTGAGGATTGGTTGATTTGAAACCCCTTGTATTCTCTAAGTGAATATTTTGAACTGAACTTCTCAAGAGTGAAATTATAATACATGTGAATCTCTTCACCACAGTGGTGAATGTACGTGTTTGTGTTTTTCTTTTGACAATATATATAGAGGCAAGTGTTTCTCTTTGATGAATAAAGATTGATACATAAGCAGATAAATCCTCCAATCTACTTGAAAAGATTAACAGAGATTTATTAATAGACACAACACAACATCCTGATGATTTTGAACAGTCCCAGCCACTGATGGACAACATGATTATTTTGAAATTACACATGTTCAGTGAACCTGTTACACATCAAGTCACACATTCTATATCAAGCTCAAGCATCTTTGAAATCCAAGATTTTTTGCATTTCAGAGAATAATAATGCTACTTGGCTTTAGAAAAATATGAGTTCCTGAATTTTGTACAGTGAATGGGTACAAAGTATTAAATGTGAGGAATAAATACAAAGAGATGCCCTGTAATTATTGTTAGATAATTCCTGTAATTATTATTTTATAGACTTTTGGTTGGGGGACCTTCTGCAGGAGCCATGGGCAATTGCCACTTGGTCCATTGTGTCAACCCCATGTTTAATCTGCTTGCCAAATTCAGACAAGAGACTAAAGGACCATGGTAAATGGTATGGAGGGTCACCCATCCAACCTCCTTCCAGGTCCGTACCTGATGTCAGTAAATGTCAACTTAATTTTCATAATGCACAAGAAATGACTTTTCATACCAGTATACTACAAATGTTCTTCAATTTTAATCCTGTATTCCTTACATTATCACAAGTTTACAAATAATAATGTGTCAAAATTAACTTTCAGGGATTAAAGGAAATGTTCAGCGTTACCAGTATTATGTATGATACAAAAAGGTCAATAAGAAGGCCCAAACTATCTTTAATATGGCAAATCAGGATTATTTGGGTAGCCTGTCTAAATTTTAGACTAGGTGAATCTTTTACTTGTTGAGAAGGCAAAGAACAGATAAGTACAAAGTATAGTAGTCCCTCTGTAGCATTAAGTTTCTGAAGCAGACAAGCTATAAGTTGTGCTTAAGTCAACTTCTTAAAAAGCAAATCAATATTAGTCCAAAAAACTTACCTCCAGCACCAAATTCCATTGCTGACATTCACGGAAACCTGAAATTGAAAATAATATTTATAAATAATATGCATAAAAGTAAAAAGTCAGTATCCTTAATTTTGAATGAATTTCATTTTCCAAAAGGGTGTTGATGGACATGAATATTAAATGGCAGAAACAAGACATGAGTACTATGCATGGCCGCTAACCAGTGAGACTCAATTATGGGTTTGAGTTCTCCTCAGGCATTGATGTTGTATGTTTTAATGCATGCAATGATTTTCTCATGATATTTACAAAATACTATTTAACTACAATAGACATTTTAATCATGAGTTTATTCATGAGCCAACATATATATTTCCAAATTGGAAGTGGACGAAAAGAAGAGAGTGAATGGATGAAATTGAGGAACAATAGGAGAGAGAAAAAATTTTTAAAATGTGCGAGGTAGTAGAAACAAATTTGGCATCATTCTCTATTATTCTAAAAAAATTAGGGATAGAACTGGAACAAACCAGATTCTAGGAAAGGAAAAACACTCAATCAAAATAATGGAAAACTAGAAACAGTTTTCCAAGCTAAAGAAAAAATGTTTCCTGAGAATGAAATAGGATCCAAACTTACAGTCTAAAGGCATGATCTGCCAAAATCAACAACATCAGCCCAAGAAAAGCAGTAATATGTGGATCCCATCTCTATTTGGCATTCGTTCAGTTTGGTATTTGTTACAGTACGCAAAATTCATTGTTTGGCACGACCGTTTATTAATTTATTAATGGTTTCTATGCTAACTGGCTCTGTACTACCATTTTATTCGTTGATCAAACATTTCTTATACAAAGGACCTAATTATTTCAACACGTATGTTGAATCAGTCTTATTTTATGTACCAAACAAATAACGAACTTGTTTTCAACCTGAATAAACCCTAGTCTCGGCCATTATTTGTCCTCTGAGATAGCACTAAACCTAAGTATAGAGTTAGCTACAGTACTCTGTTATATCCTTTATACGCTACAGAAAATATAAATACTTTCAAGAAAAAATTTATTGAACATTTTGAAAACTCTTTCATTTCAAATTTATTTAAGTCTTCGAACTTCCGGGGCATTCGGCTATTGTCTTTGCATTTTTGCATAAATACACCACGAACATTAGTTTCCTATGCACATTATCAGTACTTCACAATGAGTTTTCTTGGGAGCATTTCCTCAACGTATATTTTAAACTTCTACGTTAAGGGTAAACTCAGCAAAAAAATAATCGCACATTGTACACGGCATATAAATGAACCTTACGTGCCTCGATGCAGACTTAGGCAACGTTCATACGTTATTCAAATGATTGAACCCAACGAATACGGTTAATTAATTGTTCGTTTAATTTAACCTCAATGCCTTGGGCGTAGACCACACGTGGCTCAAAACTGTTTCACTCACACGAATATCAGCGAATCACCTTACTCAATAAAAGAAATTCCGTACGAGTAATACCCTCGGCACTTAATTCTATCATGTCTCTTTACTGTAGATTAATTTCATGTGCATAGTGCTCTCAAGCAATATCGAGTCATGCATACCCCTCCAAATTATTCAAAACTGACAATTTATTTCATATCTATGTGCTGTCTAATAAAGAATATGCACACAACACGCATACATTCAGACATATTTAAAATGTAGATGTACACACATTTAAAAGCAGAATTCTGGCGACCACTTTTTCTTATGAACTCCCGACATTGATACCTCAACATTAATACTGATGGCAAATAATCCCAAAACATCATATCAACTACTCTTTCTTAGATTCTGAAAGTTTGAAATTCTAAAACCTAAGTACAAATAGTATGTCAGTAATAATAATCAAATTCAACGATGAAAACTAAAGAACTTACACTGGTAAGAGAATCCCACGGAATTCCTTCTTGGCTAGTGACTGAAAATGGCTGGCATTAATTGAACCAATACTAGTTAGCAATTCGAGCTCATTTAATTAAATTACAAACAACTGCCAAAAAATACGCTTTAGATTAGGGCCACAACAATGTAACCAACTAATCCACGTAATAACAAAGAATGGGCCGTTACAACATACAAAAATATAAAATGAATAGGTAAAATACAATAAATAATGAAATTTAACAATCAAATTAGATAAATACTAACCACAATAAAATAATCCTAGACTCCTTCCAACTTATTGTGTAAAAGAACCAATGAACTGGTTCAACTTTGGAGCCAGTCACTGAGTTATACCGCTATACGAAGAATCTGACAAATAAACTGACAAATGAGTGACGATGTCCGTTCATAAACGTTTGTATTTATTAAGCAAAATTCAAATTAATTATTAATATCAAAATATTTTAGAAAACAGAAAGCAAGTTAGTAACTCGGTTATAGATATTATGGATGTAAATTCGCCGCCTTGTGTAAATTTAGGAGGCGTGTCAGCATTACTCTAAATGTTCTGTGCTTATTGAGAAAAGTTTGACACCAGTTTTTTATTGCAGTCAAGGAACTTATTTAGCGAAATTATCCTATCATTATCGATATATCAGCATCGTGGACTATTTTTAAAAAGGATTACTTTTCTTCAGCCAAAATGATACAGCCAGTTAATTAGCTTACGCATTTTGAACCCTTGTACTGAAATCACCACGTACATTACTGTTAAATTGAAAGCTACTAGGTTAGTCATTTTCAAAGGAGAGAAAATACAAAATTGTTCTTTTGTTTCAATACTTCACAAAAGTGGCTACATTTTTAAATTAGAAATTATTGTATGTGCTCCTTTCATTAAGTATGTACCTCAATACCCATTTCTAAAAGTGCTAAACTTTACCACTGTATCCCTACGACTAAGCCCGATCAGCTCCATTCTCCACGAAGAAGCCCTCAAATCCTGAAGATACTACATCTTCCAATGCCCCTTGCAACACATCGCAAGATTTCCACCTACGTCAAAATTTGTGCTCAAGAAAAATAGCTTCATTTTCAACAACTCATTCAAAAAAGGAAACCGCATTGCAAGAACGTCACCGCCGTATACATATTTTCATAGGTTATCATGAGCGCACCTTCCTCCATTGCTTAATTCTAAAACCTCTTGTGGGCCCATAATCAATGATATTTTCATTTTCTGACTCATAAGTTAAGTTCACATACCTTCCTTCATCACCTCCCTCAACTTCCCCTTTTCAGTCTCTTTCATTCTTCCTCATCTGACCCTAACATCTTGCTATGCATCAATCACCTCCTTGAAATCAAAATTCAGCATCTCTCGCTGTTATAAAGCCACCAACCAGAACTTTTCCATCCATCACTTTTTCTACCTCCAAGCAGTCATTGTGCTCACGAAATTATCATCACATCAAGAATAACACCACTTATCATTTAGAAATACAATGACACCCTACGCCATTACTTCAATAAATGCAAGTGTCTTGTACAAATACTAGTAGCAAAATCCCCCCTCTAATGGTACAGTATTATCCTTATTCCAAGTCACTCAATGTTGAAAACTATTAGTTTTATCATCACCATTTCCCAGCTACCTATAAACTTTAAAAAGTTGTCAAATAAACTTACCTTACAAAAATGAAAATTTAACATTAGGTCTACTGTCTCACTTAAGCACCATTTCCTTTACACAACCCAAAAATCTAAACTACATTCTAAAACAAATGAAGCCCTTATCATTCCCACCTCCTTCTTTGTTTTCTGTTCACCAATATGAAGCTGCCCAGACGCTACCTGATCCTTTGCCCCAAACTCTTCTTTCACACTGACTCCTCATCCTAACCTTATTCATGCCACATGAATCTCAAAAATGTCATTTTCTGCTTTCCCTGCAATTTTTGCCCAGCCTTGTGTAAGAAGAATATATCACCTCTCAATCTGCCTCAGTAACCATCACCATATCCCCATACCCTTGTTTCCCACGTCTTTAAGAAAATATACTGGGAGAAATATATTATGAAACCCACAGAGCATCTTGTTTTTATTCTAGTTTGTCATGGAATAAGGTCAAGCAAAGTTACAGAACATATAGTTACTAGTTTGATCATGAGACACCTCGATAGTCGGGAGTTAATGATGCAAAATCAGCACAGTTTCTGAAAGGGTAGATCCTGTGAGACACAAATTGTGCTTTTTGTTTGTGGTAATCTTATTTCGGAAGAGAGCAATGTTCCAGTGGAAGCAATTTTTCTAGATTTTAAGAAAGCCTTCTACGAAGTACCTCATACTAAACTACTCACAAAACCCACCACATCACGCCTAAAGCTACTCAATTCGTACTAGTAAGGTATGTTTATTTGCCAATGATGCAGTGGTTTACCATGATATCTGTAATCCTGAGGACACAGCAGCTTTATCAGATGTCCGTAATGAAAACAATGCTGGCTAGCCACTTGGAAATTAAACTAAAAAAAGTGTATGTGATGAATCTTTGGAAAAAGAGTAATTCCCTCCCGAAAACCTACTCCATCAGGAACACTGAAATGGAAGATGTAGATTCGATTAAATACTTAGGCATTACACTCACTCAAAGCCTCTCCTGGGTGAAAAAAATACATGGAATATGTGGGCAAGCTAGCAGATATTAGGATTTGTGAGAAGAGTACTGGGTAAATGTGATGAAAAGGTCAAAGAGAAATTTTATTTTTTGCTGATTAGGCCTCATTTAGAATATGCTGCTAGTATATGGGATCCTCATGAAGTTGGATTGAGTGCCAAATTGGATCTTGTGCAGAATAGAATAGCTAGCTAGATTTGTAAAACATTGTTATGATAAACTTAGTAGCAGATCCACAATATTAGAGAAGCTAGTCTGAGTGTCACACATGGAGCAAAGTTTAAATTACAGATTAAATCTCTTGCATAAATTAGATGTCTCTATACCAGTAATGTTGAAAATGTATTATAATCCCCGTCATACTATAGTAGAAGAAATTATTTCAATAAAATTAAAGAGGCTAAGTTTAGAAGAGATAGACTTAATATACTACTTTTTCCATGAACCATAAGGGATCAGAATAACATTGTCATCTCATGGTAGAGGTAAAAATATTCAGTTGAAAATTAGTCAAGTGTGTATTCACCCCCTGCCATACACCATAGCTATGGTTTGGAGGGTACTAAAATATCTAATGCATATTAACTGTATTCTTGTGCATATTATTACAAGTGATATTACCTACTTTCTACGGAATCCTAGTTCTTACACACAAAGCATGGGTTCTATAAGAGTAGATGTTGTAAAATACAACTTGATCATTCAATGTTTTCAGGCTTAGCTTTTTGCAGATCCATTATCACTGAAGTGAAAGAAACCAATGTATCTTTCCACTAAATTTTTTATTCATTACAACAAGTTTCGATTCATCAGCATCATCCTCTGGTACAAAGTTACACATACAGGTCCACGGATCTGGCAACCTCTCTCTCATTTAAGAAAATGTCTTGTGATCCCCAACCGCAAACCTTCCTGACCATCTCCATTTTCCTCGGACCTTACCCTCCCCACTCACTGTCACCCATGGCCCCTGCCCCTATCAACCACCACCAACTTCAACCAATTCCAGCCACCTCTTTCCCCTCTACACCTCCACCATTTCTTCATAATCGACCTGTACGTGTAACTTTGTACCTGAGGATGATATCAATGTGTTAAAACTTGTTTTACCAAATAAAATATGTACCATAAAGATACATAGGTTTTTAACTAAGTAACAACTTGTGTTATTCATTCACTACATCAACAAATTCAGAGAATCAAATGGAGGAAAACTTCATTATCTTTGAGTGATACCCTCTTGGGACTTCCACTGGGTTAGTTACTCCATTGCTACCAACATTTCAAAAGCCTACTCGAACCATCATCCTCAGGGCTATTGAATATTCTTCTTTCAGAAGCCTAGAGGACAATGACAGAGGTGGGTTTCAAAATGTTGACAGTAATGGGATCAAACCAATGCAAGGCTTACAAGGATTTCACCTATCAGATACTCCGGGAAAGCACAAACTCTGTCTTCATTGTCTTCGATATACTCCGAAAATCAGCTTTCAGTTTCTGAAACTACACTGACACTTTGAAATGCATCTTCATTGTAAATTAATATGTTTTTTAAACAATCGTTAATTAAATGTTACTAAACTGATATTTGAAGATACAATTAGTTTTTTGGCCATCTTTACTACTTTTTATGTAATAGGCACTTGTGCTTATACAACAACTACATTATCTGCGACAAGGATTGTTACTAATTCCCATTTAATATAAATAAATTAACTATTAAAAACTGAACACTATTTAACAACTATAAATAAAAGGAAAGGTACTACTGGGACCTGCACTATAATATACAGCTAACCAAGGATTCTAGTGTTGCAGAGGAGGATGTTTCATTGAGGCATATCTTTTCACTTCAACAACTGGGTAGATTGGTTCCAGAAACTTATGGTTGCTACTATTTTCTCCAGAAAGCATGCATGTACATCTACAGGGCCTGCACAGAAATGAGTGAATATTTCCCACAAGCTATATCTACCACAGTAAAACATAAGTAGTAGTTTCAGGGGGGGGGGGGGAGGCGACCAACAGCTGAAGTCTTTTGCACCACTACGGATGGACAGGAAAGGATGAAGGGCGGACAGAAACTCGGCATTGGCATTAGCCTACTCTTAACGAATGGCACCCAAGGGTCCACAGCTTAACATCCAATCTGACAGATAGCATACTCACTCAAAGTGCTCTCCACATAGCACCCAAAGAAGGGATTGGGATACCACTGAAAAACATCTGCCGCTGCCGGGATTCAAACTGGGGCCCTCTGGGTCTGGAGCCAATGCATTAGCCACTGCACCATCCTGATCCCTTAAAAACATAAGGCCTCTATGGATGATGCACTTGCGGTTAGCTATACTGGTATTCACATTCACATATGCTGTCTGTGGGTCGCGGTGGTCCAGTGGGTAGAGCGTTGGACTACTGACCGGAGGGTCCCGGGTTCGATTCCCAGGCGAGGCACTCTGGGCACCTGCAGCTCCACTCAAGCTAATTGATTTTTCGGGTACCAGATCTTCCTGGGAAACTATAGCCGGCACAGGGAAAGGAACTGGCCCCCCCTACCCTGATGTGTGAATATTCACATGCCGTCGGGCTTGGTACATGGGTGAGCTCTACCATCACCTACTAAACTGACCTTCTGGTTGATTAATGTGTTTATGGTTTTTTTTTATATGCTGTCTACTTCTTTTCTATGGTGTCTTTGCCAGATGAAATAAATTCATGTTTATGAACTTGAGTAAAAGTATTGCTCTGTACAAGAGATGATAAACTGATGGTATGCATGACTCCTAAAAGTATGAAATATGTGAATAGGGAAGAAAAGAGGGTGTATAAAAGGTAGTCCATCACATAAAATTCTTCCAAAATAAAGACAATACTTAAGTGTAGTTAAAAAGAACTCTGAGCTTATTATGGATAGTGAACATTCTTTAGTTTGGGATAGTACAAATAAAATTATTAGTATAGAAATAAAATAGCAGTATTGTTGGTCTTTTTATTCAATATAAAGTAATAGGATCACATCAAATTTTCACAAAGAGAAAAAGATGAGTTGAACTACATTCAATATTCATGTATATCAAAGAGATTTATTATGATTGCCACAGTGAGAATTATGCAGGCCAATATTTAACCAAATATATCATTGTGAACATTGCCACACATTGAAACAAAGTTGAAATCTTTGGCATTACTACCTCTACAGTTGTATATAACATCACAGTCATTTATTTACTCTTGTCTGCTTTTTATGGAAAATAGAATAGTTTATAATTCCATTTCTTAAAAAGAACTTAGATTGTGACCATTTTTCATTTTCAAACACATTGAAATCACCTGAAAATACTTCACATATATTTTTTATTCCTCCCATGGACTTTAACCTTTACATGGCGGAAGGGCTTGTGCATTCCGATGACCCCTATAGATGTGCTGGTGGTAGAAAATATAATTGCTCCTGATATGGTCATCCATGCCAGATAGGTTGAAGGATAGGAGCCAGACAAAAAGTAATCTATGCAGTGTCTGATCCTCAGTGAGGTGGCTACAAAGGCGCTGACTCCAATGGACTGGCCATTGAGTGATGGTGTAACTTTAAAAACACTCTTGATGAAGGCAATGGGAAACTACCTTGATTATTATTCCCAAAATTTATATGATGGACAGCATAGAGAAAATGAGATCTGGCAACTGCGGGACTCAACCCAAATGGCCATGTTATCTTCCTTTTGGTTGGGTAAGGAATGTTTGAAGTCTCCATTGTCACTTTTAATTGTGAAGTTGTTGCATTTACTATTTATCATTTGTTGACTCATCTGCCATATAGTCATCTTTATAAATGTCTGAATGGTTACCTGCATGAATTTGTAGTGATATAAGTTGAGGTTCCTAATCTTAACCTTGGAAGTTGTTGCGATTCTGCAAGACCAGACTTAAAATGAACCATGCCATTAAAGAGTGGTCTATGCTCTTGAAGAAATGAAAATAATATCCTGGTCAATACACACAAGTAGTTATTCTACAGTGCAAATAAACAAAATGTCAATGCTTCTATAAGAACATTTGAATGGGCCTTGATTATATTTTTATGAAAATAAATACCAAATATTTCCTATTATATCATTTTCTGAAAAAAAAATTTTCCCTAGGTAAATATGCAATTAATATGTTCAAAAGAGTAGGGTAACTTTTTATGTGTAAAATACTATAAAGGAAGAATTTTTACTTCAAGTTCATGTAAAGGTGTTCTGAGACTTGGGCATGCAAATTTCAATTTTTCTCCAAGGGATGTTGTAAAACATAAAAGCCTCCATTTGAGTGATACATATGCAAGAATACATTCCCTTGCAATTTTACTCCTATTTCAATGATGAAGAGCGGTTTTCAACATAGAATTTAACTAGATCTTTCGTCCAGTTTTTGTATATCTGGCTCACTATTCTTAGATCAGTAAATGACATGCATTCTTGTCTGCTCCAAATCACTTCATTGTCATATGATTTCCGATCAACAATCCTCTCTTTATGTGTTGCTATGGAATATAGACATAGTAGTGTTTAGGTTGATGCCACTCAGGCATGGGTAGGTATGGGTTCAAATATTTCCCTAGGGCTTGATGTGCTATTGCATGATTGTTTCTTTGTCAAGTGAAGATAGATTCACACTATTATTTCCATTGGACCAGCATTTGGAGTGTCATTTAGAATTAACTTATTCTAAGCCAGGGGTGTGTTAGCCAGGTGGGTAGAGTGCTGATTTACTGACCATAGATTCTAGGTTTGATTATGGCTGATGCATCTGGGAACCTTTATCATCACTCAAGCTGTGGAGTATTTGGATACCAAATATGCTTGGGAAACCACAAGTGGAAGAGGGAAAGGAATTGGCCACCCTAAAATGCTGTTTGAATATCACATTGTGAGAGCTAATTGTTTGATGTGGTTCACTATTGTAGAAACCTATTATAGATATGATATAAATTAGGGGGCTACATCTGCAATGAGTCTCCCATGGGGGAACGTTGTTTATTTCCTATAGTTGACATGGTGTATCGTAGGCCCCGTTTCGGTGATGGAATCACAGAGCATCCTTGAAACATTTGGTCCTCATATCTGGAGAGAAATGGACCTGATACCCTTTGACAATGAGTCAGACTTTTCGAATAATGAGGAAATGTATTACTATGAAAATGAGTGCTCCATGGGCTCTCAGGTTATCTCCATTGTGATCAGTAAGCACACTGAAAGTTAGTCTCTCTCTGAATCGGTGCAGTATAATAATTTTATTGTTTTATATCTTGCCCCAAATAAATAAAACTCCAATCATCCCATTTTAGTCATCCAAAAACCAAAATGGTTGAGCATCTTTACATGACGAAATTGAACTTTGCCTGACCTGACATAAAGCCATGAGACAGCTCAGGTATCTGGAACCCTAAAGTTAATATAGTATTTTATGGACAAATTTAGAGAATTCCTTTAAATTTTTGTTTTTATTGGGTCAAATTTAAATATATGCAGTGAATGTTTATTTTTCTGATCACTCCAGATGTACCTAAGAAGTTTTGAATTCCTCTTGGGGTATTTTTGCAATAGTTTCCTTGGAAAGAGGAAATGCATAACATACAAAAATGAGGAAATATCATCTTATTTCAGACATTTTCTTCTGTGGAATATTCATATAGTTTATTCTTGCAAAACTGTATTTGGTACAATAAATGACTTCACTGAATATTTTTCAAATATATTTGATACCCATGTTGTGCATGTTTGAATCTGAATTAATTCTGTGTGTGAAATTAATCATGTGTGTACTGTCATATTACTTGAACTAAAATTGGTTAAAAACTCTGCCCTTACGATGACTGTAATCACAAGTGGTAATTTTTTTGTGTCATTATACATTTAAAATAGAAAATGAGCACTTTGAACCTAATTGGTGAAGAAGAGTTGAAAAATTAGAAACAAAAGGCTAGTTTTATAGTGGGGAGTAAGGCTCACTAAGCCTTATATAGCAACTGAAATGCACATATCATCAGGGGATTATTTCCCACAAATATCATTTACATGGAAAATCTTAGTGTCTAGAGGTAACAAACAATATAAAATGACAGAAACACACAATTGACAAAGCTTGTAGATTATAGATGCCATTACTTTTGGCTATTAATTAATCTCAAAACTCTCTCTCACAGGTGCAAGTTATTAAAAGTCTTTCTTTCATTATTGGTTGCCTTGTCATCAAGATTAAAATTTTGTTAAATAAAATGAAAGCATTTACAAGATATTGCCAATCAAAAAATTCAACACCAGTACCTGTGTGGACCAAAAATAATTTTTTCTCCATTTCCTATTTTGAATTAAACCAGTCATGTAAATTAATCCAAAGAAAGTTTAAAGTGACACAAATCAGGGAATTTACCATCTCTCTCTCATCCATATCCATTGTTTTGAGAATGAAATATTTTTTAATAAATAATAGCTAGAAAATCATCTGTAAAAAAAAATTCCAACACTACAGCACTGTGTCACCAGTTTTAGCCATTGGCACAGGAATTGATTTTAGCCACTGACACATTTCGGAAAGCATTAAGCAAATTCAAAAGGAAAAGATTAGCAGAAAATTTTAAAGAGAATCTGAAAGCATTTTGGTCATACATCAGAGAGGCTCAGGGAAATAAGTCAACATTTGATCCTCTCAAATATTATAAAGGCAATAGAGTAACCAGTAGTTTGGAAAAGTATAACTTATTATATTCCTTCTTTCAAATCCTTATCGATTCATCACTGTCTCCGATAGCTTACCAAATTGTGCTGGCCAACCGATGCCCAAAATTGAAATCTCATGTAATGAAAAAGAATGTTTGCTGAAAAATATTAGGTGTAATAAATCTTCCAACCCCGATCATTTACCCACTCGTATATTCAAGGATCTATCTTTGGAAATTGCACTGTATCTAGAAATCATATTGAAGAAAGAGATAGTAGATCACAAGGTTCCCAAAGATTGAAAAACAGCTAATGTAACCCCAATATTTAAAAACAGGAAACAAGGAGGAACCAAGCAATTACAGACCTATTTCCCACACATCCATTTTGTGCAAGGTTATGGAACATACAGGAGCTAGTTCAATCATGAGACACCTCAATAGCTGGGATCTATCAATGAAAAATCAGTATGGCTTCCAAAAGGGTAGATCCTGCAAGACACAACTTGTGCTTTTTGTTCATGATATTGTTATTTCAGGAGAGAGGAACATTCCGGTGGATGTAGTATTTTCTAAATTTTAAGAAATCCTTCCACAAAGCACATCATAATAAACTACTCACAAAACTAGAAGCATATGGCATATATAAAAATATTCTAGGTTGCATTAAAGACTTTTTGAATGGTCTAGTATATGGGAACCAAACCAGTCACCTGATTGATAATGCAGCATTAGGTCACCTTCTCAGAGTTGCTAATATCATATATCCTTCTTGTTTCTTTAAGGAAATTAAGCAAAATGGGTATAAAAATTTGTTGGTTAAAACATCCTTTCCAGATTTGGCATGGTTTAGGATCTCTAGCTGTTCCAGAGCATCCAAGCAGTGTCCCTTCCTCTGCACATGTAGAATGACAGGGCAATTACGTGAGCAGACAAGTGAGGAATCAGGATGTATATAGAAGAGCAGAAGAGGAAAGGACAATGAAGAGATCTCTTTGGCTAAGAAGAACTACATGAATCAGACACATCTTGAGGAACATAATAGAAGGGAAAATTGAAAGTAAGACCCCATGAGAAAGATAAATAGACGGGTACATAGGACAAGTTAAGGTGAAATAAAACGGAAAAGATATCAGTGCAAGAGAATTAATACTGAATAGAGAAGAAGAATGGAAGGATGCAGTAATCCAATCTTAAGATTGAAATAATGATGATCAATAGATATAAAAGAATAACTAATTTCAATGTTAACTAGATTATAAGCTACTCTTTGCAATGAACATTACCTCTCAGCTAATGCATTGGAAATAATGTTAGATTGATGTTAACTTCATTAACTACACACCATGTTTACAAAGCAACTCAATTGTATGTAACAATATTGGCCAGTTATTTTAATGCCAGGTGGATTTCAAAGCCACTGTGGATGAATAAAATTTTGACAACAGTAGATCATGTGTCTACGGACCTGAGCACTCCTAAATATGGGTCTCTATAACATTCCATACTACCTTGGTATCTAGCTGCTACATTAATTCTCGTAGACATTATTTTGTTCAATGCATGCTTAAAGCCACTGGTTTGGAAAAGATTATCAGCAACACTTCCATAGTTGCATTCATCAAATAAGATGTGATTACATTTGTTTAGGATTTCTGCTGAAATATCAATGGTTCCAAAGAATAATATACCATTGATATTTTTGAAAAGCTCATGTAAATATATCTCGAGTACCACAGATTCATGTTTCAAGTGTAGGGCACTATGTAGGCCCATCAACAATGCTTACAATGAGCATGGCATAAATATTTATCCTGCTCTTGGTAGCAATGTTCTAAAATATTTTCTCAGTGCTGTTGACATAATGGAGTCAAAATAAATGCACAATGGTTAATATTACATTGTTCTAGAAGTATAATAATTCAAAGCTTTTAACAGGATTTTTCACACTATAGTGACAATGTGTTGGGGAATAAGGTACAGGAGTAAGTCTCAAAGGTGGATATTTGCACGACTCAACCTGAATACCTGCCCATTTTTGGTACATCAACACTAATTAGTCTCTACTTGCCATGGGGTAAAACTATTAAGTCAGATACATACTCACTGAAATAATATTAATCAGATAAATTAAACAACAAAGAGAATTTAGTAGTTTATTGCATCAACTTCCATATAAACATCTTTGCCTACATTATATATAGATTAAAGCTGCACATTGAGATAACAGGAATTCCAATTTCTATACTAAAATGGAATGAATGCTCCTTTAGAACACATTATTTTAAATCCCACAACAATTAAGACTTACTTGAATGTTAATCAAATGTCACCACAACTTGGCTCTATAAAATTTAAATCCAGATGGAAATAATATGTTATAATGTTCTTATATCACTCATGATATTAGTGTATTTTAATGCTTTCAAAAATAGTCATCATTTGTACATGAATAATTCATGACTAAAAAGGACACATTTTAACTTTTTGGTTGGGTACATCCATATGCATTGAGGTGAAAATTGAGAGGCATAAAATTTTGGAAAATGACAATATATTAAAGAGCATTTGTATATTTAAATATATAAGGACAGTCTACACTTACACTAAAATTGTTTTAAGCACCAATAATATTTTTAAACTTAGGAATCAGTCATGAAAGAAAATGAATGTGTGGTGTGACCATTAAGAATGATGAACTTATTTTCATAAGTTAATTTTATGGGTATAGTCTTCCAATGGCACTCGATATTCAAAAGTGAACATGAAACAGGGTCCATCATGTTAATGCTTGAAACATATCTTGTCCCCACTACTGAAGTGGGCATTGCTTTCAACTAGTCTACATTGTGAGTACACAAATTTTTTTGTTGTTATCAAGTTTTGTTACATCATTTCCTTAAACACTTTCATAGTTACACGAAATTTACTAAACATAAATGGGATCAATGACAGTAACTGTGCGCATAATGCTTCAAAAATCACATTCATGACTTTTTAATAAGAAGTAACTCTTCTGAAATAGGACTCAAAATATTCACTGGAACTTATGTATGCATTGTTGAAAAATAAAAGGTCAGAGCCTCACTTGTAAATAAAGCTATAATCCACCCATTGATTACAATGGTGGGGCTGTGGCAAAGCACCGCACTACATCAAAGAATGCAAGTTGCAAAGTTTTCAACTGGCATGAACTATAAAATAATTCACAAAGTCTTCTTGTCATAATATCTTCACTTACACTTTACCAGTCTTAATTATCTGTATTATTTAATACAGATAATAATTTGTGAAGCCCTTTCATTCATCTAAAGTTTAACACTTTTAAACAATTTGGGCAAGACTTAAACCACGTATAGCCAACAAAAATGAGTCAAGAGAGTAACCCAATTTGGTTTAATCCACAGAGAAGAACTGTAAAATGGCACGGCCTTGGATCTCTGAGGCACACAGTTTTTTGATGACATCACTAGCCTCTTCAGCTGGGAACACAGTGTGTGGTGGTGGTTCAATCTGCAGGAAAGAAGTGAATGGTGTTTCAGATATTAGCAATTAAAATATTTTACACACCTCATTTTGTAATCATATTATTTATATGAAATCATAGAGTTGGTTAAGACTCAAATGGAATTAATGAAAAGTTTAGGCCTGTAAAAACCATAGTCCGTAATTTCAGTTATCCATTTATTTATTCATTCTAAGGCCTAATAAATCATACAACTGACTTTTCAAACAAGAAAAAGTTTCCGCAACCTTCTGAATTAAGGGAAGGCCACATAACAGAAAATCAAATAGGGTTAAATAATAAACCCATCTGTAGTTTCCAATATGCATTGCATTCTTCATTTTAATTAATCTAGCATAAAATTCATTTAAAATTATGACACCTTATTACTACATATATTATTACTATCAAATTATATAGATCACACAAATCTCATTTTCAATTTTATGAAGCATACCAAGCCTACCCTAATTACCATAAGCATTGGGGCTTTTATTTCTATTCATATAAATGCAACTGAAAGACTACTTTACTAAAAGGTATGAATAAATCTGTATGACTCTATGGTTGAAATTCATGTTGTACCCTTTTCTTAATATTTTGATATACATGCCAACTAATTATTATTTTATTACCATATAATTTAGCTGTGAGGACGCAGTATTTATGTTACTTCATTCTACCAAGAGGCAATTTCTAATACATTACTTCGATCCATAATCAAATGTTAATAAGTTGGCAGTGAAAGTATTACTTTCATAGCCACCTTTTCTCTGTCGAATACAAAGAAATTCTGACAGAAAATCTTTTTATTTGCATTAAAAATCTTTGAAAGCACATGTGTACAACTAAGTTGAAAATTCCCTGGGCCATTCATCACTAAAAACTTCACTTTCTATTTTAGTGCTAGAAAAGTCATTTTTATGACATCAACTCTTCATTATAATCACATACTCGGGACCATATAGGGAAAAATTCAAGAGAGCCTTTTGAAATCAAGTTTATTTCCAAGTAAAATAAAATTTTGGAGTCTCCAAGAAGTACCCTTAATATAGAATTTTTATACATGCTATTTTGTGGTGAAGTGATTCATTCATTTTTAACTCACCTCCCCCTTGCCAACCAGATCAACTAATTCCTGGAGCTGTTCAATGCTCCCCATCCCAACAGACTTGATTTTTTGCTGTCTTTCTTCAGCTCGCCTGCTGAACTTTGGCATCAATCGATCAGCAACTTCATGACTAATAAACACCACACCACCCTGGTAAAAAGAATCGTGAACAAACTGGTCAGTACAACAGACTGTAAAGTAATTTTAAATATCAAAGTGCACCGAATAAATATATTCAAGAAACAAAATATTAAAAAATGCATATTATTCAATGAAGAGGATTGAATATCTACTGTATTTCCCAGCCCACTGGCACATAAGATGAACCCTCATTTTTCACATTAGAATTGACAAAAATACTTGGAAAAAACAGAAAAAGATACTAACACTTTACAAAGAAATTTTAATAGTTATATTAAAAATTAGCAACTACATGTATATCAACATTTATTTATTGTAGATGCCCAGAAATTCATCATTGCAGCTGC
Source organism: Hetaerina titia (assembly GCA_037158775.1). Taxonomy (NCBI): domain Eukaryota; kingdom Metazoa; phylum Arthropoda; class Insecta; order Odonata; family Calopterygidae; genus Hetaerina; species Hetaerina titia. The sequence goes on from CM073779.1 coordinate 38,492,912, forward strand.
TACATAATTTCATCAGTTATTTTCACTGGGGTTGTCACTTTCCTCTAACACAATGTCATATTCACTTCGATGTAATGCATCGATAATTTCACATTTTAAAAAAGATATTATGGTAGTCTCACTTTTAATGAAAGACAGAATTTTTTAAATCACAAATACCAGACATCGAAACCCCTTTCATTCTTTCTGTTGTTATGACGTCATGTGTTGGTGCCTTATATCCTTTCTTTCGTATTAGAGTGGCAGTTTCAATGAAAGCTTTGACCATCAAGGAGAACATGAGTGTACATATTTTTACTCATACCTGCATTTACTATTTTATATTTTCGAAATTTGTATTGAAATCAACCATTTTCTCTGCCATTGTGACACTCTCACACTACTTAAGGTTGAATCCCCATAGACTCAGAGAATATGGAGAGATACAACATATATATGTATTAGCAGAGGCATGACATCCCCAATAGCCCAAAACGTAATAAGTTTTGCAGCAGCACCTTATGTGAGATGAAACTAAAAACACTGCATAGTATAATAATATTATTATTAATTCACTACAGACTAAAAACAGTAATACTATCAAAAATTGTTATCAAGGCAACCATTGTCTAAGCCTGATGCGAGAAAAAATACATAATGATTAGCTTTTTGGTGAATCAGCTTGTGATTAAAGGTTGGCGTTATACCCAAGTACCTTCAACCCATAAGATACAGACTAACTTCAGAGTGCCTTACCATAGAGTTCAGAGCAACTTCATACCATATCAAATGGACATGATTGATTGGCATACTTTAAACTGAAATAAAACTGCTGCTGCTATTTTTACACAATTACTTAGGTTCACCTCCGGAGTTTGATGCTCAAAAAAATATTGTTGCTTGATTCCCCCCTTATCTGGAAGCCTTAGGGCATCTGATTTATCCCTCAAATCTTAATAAGCTTATGTTCTAGGACTTGCTATCTGGTTTCCCAGGGGCCAAACCATGGATTAGAAAGCAAGTGGATTATACAACCATTTAAACTAGCTGGCTTAGTCACATGAAAATTGAGGATCTTTACAATGAAATCGTAAAGAGGTTACTATTAACTGTGGCATAAAACTCCACAAAGTGTACCCAAAAATTGATATTTTAGAAAAACTAAATTTGATGCTAAAAATATATAAGAAAGTACCTTTCCAAGACACTGAAGAGATCTGTGTAAACTTCTTGAGGTAGTACCAAAGTCAATGACAATGTCAACTTCTCCCTGGCATGCATCCATTGTCCTTTCAATCAGCTGCTTTTCATACAAATCTTCATTCCACTGCACCACATTGACCCTAACAAAATAAAAAATTTGATTTCAATGAAAATGAAATTTTTCAACAAAATGTGAAGAAAAAAATGATTAAATGTGGTTTAGCATTTCACACTCCTAGTACTTAGGAGAAAAAATAGAACATGGCAAGGCTCATATTTATGAAATAGGCTTAGGGATTACAGCTTCATGGCTCTCCCATTAGATAAGTAATAAGCTGAAGTTGGACCATATTTTAAATGGAAATCTGCTGAGGAATATCAAAGAATGTCCTCTGCCTTAAGGACTTGAATCAAGACTTGATTATGGAAGTTGCAGCAAATTAGCTACTGCAACAAACTAAATACATGATCATGGAAATTTAAATCACATGAGCCACAACAACAATCAAAACTCTATTGATGTCAATATTTCAACTAGCTATAATTACTAGGTAACATACAGAGAAAAAATAAAAATTTGGGAAAATGTTTAAGATGTCCATAGAAAAAAAAATAGATTAAAATTCATCATATACTACATGAAAGAAATGATTGCCTGAGGGTAGGATTTCTACCCTACACAAGGTCTTTATCACCCAGGGAACATATGGATTTCAGCACCTTATCTCCCATATGAACTTCATGTATTATTTCTGAATTAGGAATTATCATAATTTACGAGGAACATTTATTATGCAGGAGACTAATTTGCCATTTTGGCACCACTCCCCATCACATTGCCAAGGGACACATGTCCCTCCCTAGTTATGCCCTGCATAGGAGACATAGCCTCAGAGTTTGATTGAACCCTCCAAGTTCCATCCAATCAATTAATCATTCTGCACTGTACTTGGATACTGGGAAATGTATTGCTAAGGATGATCTGTAGCCACATTTTTAACAGGAACAATTTTTACTGATTCAGTAGGAACTGCTAAAAAATCTTTTGCTCATATCCTCTATCCCATAGTTCTAATTATTTCATGAAAACAAATACCACCAAAATAAAAAGATTATTTAATACATTATTTCAAATGTCAAGAGTTTCCCTGAAATATGGTTGGCATTATTCAAACCTAATTCATCAGTTAATGTGGACAATAAAATATAAAGTTTTGTTCATTTCAAATAGAGACATCTAATTACTCATGATATTGTTTTCATCCATACCTCTTGTGTTCCTTGGCTAAAAGGAATCCTTCATCTTTCAGGGAAGCAACTGTGATAGATACTCTATCGCTGGTAGCACTGAATTGATGACTTGCTATGCGCATCATCCAGAGAGCAAGCCCTCCAGTTCCAACAATCAAAATCTTACAGATACCTAAATAAGAAAGTAATGCATAATGAAATTTACAAATGAGTGCAAAATAAATTATTATGAATACCATGCAGGAATTCAAAAGTGCTTTCATTAATAAACTACCCTTTGATAAAATTTATGGAAATTAAGGATTAATAAAATGCAAAAAATACATTTAATGTGATAAGATTGTACTAATGCCAGCTTTTCTCTTTTTTACATTTCCCATGAAACAATTTAAAAATATTACCATTTTCTCCCTTCTGTGCAAGAATTTTTTGCACATATTCATGAGAAGAAAATACAGTGCTCATTGCAAGAAGTGCTCCAGTTGGAAGCATCGCTGCAACACTTAGAGGAATTGAATCTGGCAGTTTCACTAGATACTTCAGTTCATGGACGATGATGAATTCTGCATACCTGTAATAATGAATAAACAATTTACAATTATGTAGTGTCACGGGAGAACTATCAATAAATCCCAAGCCTGATCTCTAGCCTATGCTGAGAGCTATTAACCCAATTCACTCATTAAACCCAAATTCTTAAAGCTTTATGAGCATCCAAAATGTTTTTCCTCTAATTGGGATGCCACACTATAAAAGTGATCAGCAATGGTAATTTGATCTGATCTTCTGTGACATCTCAGATCATTTTTCATCACATTTAAAATTTCTTAATGTCACCTCATAGAACATATTTACAAGAAGGGACTTCAAATGTTCATGCTGGACTATAAGCTTGATATTGGAAGAAGTACTTGAGAGCCCATGTGTAGGATGCAAAGGCAGCTTCATAACTTCCATTCCATTTCCAAATTCACAATTACAAAAAGCACAATTTACAATATAAGTCAAAATGAATAAGCAAGAAAATAATGCAAAATGCATAAGATATCAAATGATGATAATGTGATAAGGTGAAGGTGATTGAAGGTGAGCATAACAAAATATTGCATATTGCAATATTTCTACTTTTAATTTACATATGCTATTAGTCAATGATCAAAATTTTATATCAGAAAATGAAAATTAATATTTTGCAAAATTCAATTTCAACATCTGAGTAGAAAAATGATGACACTATGGACATATTTCACCAAAATTATGTAGAAAACATCTATATCTAAAACTAGGAAAGTTGTTTTACCCATGAGGCACTCCTTCGTATGGGTACAATACAACGCGGTCTCCAACTTGATAGTCGCAAGAGGGGCTAACTTCTGATCCCAAAGACTCCACAATACCCGCCACTTCATATCCCGGGAAGAGGGCACCATCGCGGAGACCATGATGGGCTGGGCTTTGTGCGGTGGGCAAACCAGAGCCTCCAGAAGCACCCGGCAATCCTCCCTCAATGGATGGCTCACTGGTCAAGCTGGACACGCTGGAAATGCTTGAGATAGACGGCGACCGGCGGAGGCGGTAGCAGGCCCCAGCACAAACCACCTGTAAGGATAAGGGATAAAATGCTTAGAACACATCAGAATACAAAATAAAATTTCTTAATACAGAAATATTTCAGTGTTTGGGACCCAACTTTCACAACATGCACTATCTCACTCTGGGGTAAACAAATAAGTTCACAATGGGTATCATCGACAACTCATGACTGCCCATCTTTGACGGAATCAGGAGGTTGGATTCTGGAAGCGAGACATGGGTAATAACACAAGAGCATTACACCCACCCAATGCTCTTATCAATGAATACAGGCATGAGAAAACTTATTTGATACCATTATAATGTTTAAAATGGTGCTGAGAAGCAGGATGTACCCAGGTGAAACTAGCAAATCTCCAAATCAAAGACGTTTTCCACATAAAAAGCCTCGGATTTTCAACTAAGAAGAATAGTGCAAAATAATAATACCTTGAAAAAATTCACAATCCTCATAGTCAAAAGACGAATTTGTTTAAAATACATATGTACACACACACAAGTATATATTTATTTGTTATGACATTTGGTCTGATGTCATGTAGTGTTTATTGTTAGAAGAGGCAGATTAATGTATTGTTGGAGACTGATAGACCCTTTCTTTCACCCTTCCCCCACCACCCGTTCTCCCCTTCCCCCCTTCCCCCATCCCCTTCTCCCCTTCCCCCATCTCCTTCTCTCTCTCTCTCTCACAAACCTCACCTTCCTTAGCTCTGAAGTAAGTCCTAACAAATCTTCTGAGGAAGACGGAGCTCAACTCCATCAAATTATCAAGAAATAACGTGTGAGAGTTCCTTTTATGTGTTCTCATATTGTGTGTTGCTGTCAAAGTTTTTTATACACACATATATATATATATATATATATATATATATATATATATATATATATATATATATATATATATATATATATATATATATATATATATATATATATATAGTCACTTTCTTGGAAAACCCACGAACGTGCACAATAATGTGAATTCACTAAATAGTCATAGCAAACACAGAAACTAAAACAATTTAATTTACACCATTCCCTCCTCAAACGAGGTTATCCTGAATCCCTCCTGAATAAGAGGATCCGTAGACATACTTACACTCCCAGACTTTCTGCCACTGCGAAAAACCACCCTCTTTCAATTTGTACCACGTTTCTCCCTGGCCTAGAATCTCTGCGTTCTATCCTAAAGGATCTATATCCTATCCTCAAAAACCACAATTCCACATATATTCCATATATATGTGTGTGTGTGTGTGTGTGTGTGTGTGCGTGAATATGAATATATATATCGACACAAACACAGAAACACATGAAAGAGGGACTCACTGGGTCTCGAATTTTCGGTGGTCCAACCACCTTTCCCAAGAAGACCTCCTCTTGAGAAAGGTGGGTGTACCACCGAAAATTCGAGACCCAGTGAGTCCTTCACACACACACACCTTCAAACACGAAATCCCGCCAAACGACGAACAAATATTCATTTACATGGAAATAGATATATAAGGAAAAGGGATAGGAACACATAAAGATAAGAACATACACATCGCTTCTAATGAATTACAATATACGAGCCAACGTCGTCTATGCGTACACGCATCCACACGACGCTAATTAAATAAATAACTCGCAAAACTGGAAAGAGGCAAAAATAATCAAAGTAATTTCCTGAAATTTATTTCAGTTTACTCATTCACCCTGTATATTCAGACTATTTGTCTGAATATACAGGGTGAAATATTTCGTTTGCTGTCGCAGCCAACGAGTAACATCTACGGCATCAATATTTTCAAAATATCGGTCACCCGATATATTTTTTTGGCGTTCGAACAGATGAAAATTACAGGCTGACTAATTTGGGACTGTACGGTAGATATCCCAAGCGTCCCTAATGAAGTGTTCGTAACAACTCCTGCGCTTGTCTTGCTGACGGTTGCGCCTCATTGACTTACTCTCGTGTACACACATACACACCAACATATATATAATTATTATTTTTATATGGTATTCCACCGATTGTGGTGGATTTTGGATGGGTAAAACTAACACAGCGGAAGATCGACACATTTCGCATTACGTGCTTCAATGTTTAGTAATTTTTTTAATCAGACTTTATACATATTTCTGCCGTCAAAACATGAAAAAAAAACACAAATATCTATCCGAAGGTCGGTTTGGTGGGTGATGGTAGAGTTCAGCCAATACTAAGCCTACCGTGATTTGATGCTCGCACATCACGGTAGGGGGAGGGGAAAATCCTTAATCTATGCCGCCTATGGTTTCCAGAAAGTTCTGGCACCCAAAAAATCACACAGCTCGGGTGAAGCTGTTAGTGCCCAGGTGTCCCCCTGGACTACCTACACACATGTATGCATTCATTTTTGTTTTACTCTTCTTCCGTTAGGAAGATAAGTAAAACAGTGTTGTCCATTATCACATGTGCTATTCAACGTATATGTGGAGGTAATGGTCAAAAAGAAATGCGAAGAACTGGAGATAGGGATGACAGTCTGGGGACAAAACATAAAATTACTAAGATAAATGGATGACCAAGCTTTAGTTTGTCAGTCAGCCAAGGGGTTGCAAACTCTACTGAGGTCATTGAGAAGTCAGTGCGATAAGTATGGGATAGGAATAAATGCATATAAAACAAAGGTTATGCGGTTCTTTAAGATAAGGATAGCTATGCTAAATGTTAAAATAGGAGGACTACTTCTACAGAAGATTGAACAGTTAGCCTTTCTCGGGAATGTTTTGGAACAAAATGGTCAAAGTAGTAAAGACATAAAAGTAAGGAGAAAATTGCGGTAGGCAAAGAAGCTTTCACGAGGATGAGGGAGTTGATGACCGAAACTTTGAGAAGGGTGTTAAGAAAAGACTCGTCAAAACATCGATATGGGGCGTGATTTTGTACAGTGCGGAAACGTGGTTATTGAAGCTGGATGATTGACATTGATTGGAGGCTTATGAAATGTGGGTGTGGAGAAGGATGGAAAAAGTGAAGTGGACTGAAAGGAAAACAAATGAGTCAGTGCAAGAAACGGTGGGAGAGGAGAAAGGATTGGACGGAGAAATCAAAAAAGGCGGGAAAGAGTGATGCAGAGCGTTTTGATGGGCAACGGGATGTTGAAGACGGTGATAGCTGGGGGAATTTTAGGCAAAATCAGTTTTTAGGTCAGGGACAGGATAGGATGTTGGACGGAATTATATTATATATATATATATATATATATATATATATATATATATATATATATATATGTATATAATTGTGTGTGTGGGTCGCGGTAGTCCGGGGGGGTAGAGCGTTGGACTACTGACAGGAACGGAGGAGGGTCCCAGGTTCGATTCCCGGGCAAGGCACTCTGGGCACCTGCAGCTCCACCCAAGCTATGTGATTTTTCGGGTACCAGATGAAAGGAAAGGAACTGGAACGACGGCCCGACGGCTTGTGGATATTACACGCCGTCGGGCTTAGTACTGGGTGAACTCTACCATCACCTATTCTATTTTTCAGCCAAATGTGTGAATACAAACATAGCCGAAGAGTATTTTTACCATAGAAATACCAATGACCATGTTCATCCACCATCTATCAGTCACTAGGGTTCAAAACATGAATTGGCCTCTCTTTCTAATTTATCATTCACAGATACCTGCAAAAATAACTACGGAGCGAGTGAACGAAGGAAGAGAATTTAATTATGAACGGAGAAGCAGGCAAGCAGGAATACGGAAGGATGTTGATTCCGGCAACCCTCAACGTGGCCTTGAATTAGGCGTGCGTCATGCCGAAGGCCTACGCTGAGGTGACCTACTTGCAGCAGCGACGGAGTGATTTTATCCTTCTTCCTTTCCATAAACGCGCAGTAATAGTGGCATTATTGCGGTACGCTTGCGATGGTGTTTTTTACATCAAGCCAGCCTAATGAAAGGAGCATTAAAAGAGCAATATTTTGGAAAGGTGTCAAGTCGACGAGTATTCCGTATTCTTGGTACGCGATGCCTACTGAAAGAGTGTTTTGTATTATTTTGAATGAAGTGTTAGATGGATGGAATTTTACCAACGGGATGACTAAATTCACATGAATATCTTTGCGGATAGTGCCATCACACGACAAATATTTCTTGGCAGATATCACCTTACAGTCCAATGGTAATGCACTGAAAGTAATTCAAAATAATCGTCAGTATTTTGATTCGATGAGAAGCACATCAAGCTTATAAGGAGGCACTTCTTCACTTGGGATGTGGGAGGTGATGGTTCAACTAAATAACGCTCCGATCCATATTTCTTGGATGTACGCGTGAAAAATATACACATAGTTTCATTGCCCGAAATTTTAGTTCGGTATGGTTTCGAACCCGTCTCGTTGGAAGCCTTGAAAATCTTGGCAAGTATTTGGCAATTGTAACAGCCCGTAACTGTAATCAGAGAAGTTTAAAATTATGGCATTGCATGCCATGAAAAGTCATGGGTGCGAACTCACAAGTGGATGACCTTCACCGAACCTCTTACAGAGGGCATTTTTTCTGAGCGTGAAGGAATTTTTCACCCGATGTAATGAATTTTTTAATGCTGTTCACTTTCCGGATTCCATCGAATAAAACTCGACTCATACGAAACGAAGCTTACAGTCATAAACACTGATGATAATTAATAGACAATTAAATTTCTTCATTATTTTTCTGAGCGAAAATATACTCACTCCCTCGTATCTCACGTTTATCCAATAGAGAATGGGAGTGAATATTTTTCTGAAGCTTTGAAATATGAAAATGATTTCACGCACATAACTATGGTAACATAAATAATTAAAGTTTTGGTGTCAGGGAAAAATTACATTAATGCTTTTATTAATTGAAATTGGTCGTGATAATTTTCAACTGTGATCCTACAAGCAATGCGCGATTCGTGGAGAAAAAACGGAAAAACGTGTTCCGTTTAATCCAACACAACCCCGAAGAGGGTCGCCTTTGCAGTGGTTTTGAAAGATCATTTTCATTTATTTCATGGACCTTTGAAGAGAGTTTCAAGGTTTAAAAGGTAAAAAAAAAGATCTCGTATGGGTACCTTTGGAAGCCTTCAAAGACGCTTCTGCCTTATCTCCGAGAGATGTGAGGAGAGAGTGTACGAGGCACGTCTCGATTGCAAAAGATAAACACTACGGGGTTTAATTTATAGGATTATTCACAGCCACGGAGCAAAAAAGGTTCGAATGAATACGATTTTTTATAACTAATGCAAATAATATATTTGCTAAAATAAAATTGAAGATTTTTTGTGAGTATAAAAGGGTATGACTGGTTACAAAAATTCTGAATTAACCTCTCTATTTCCGCTTCAGGTTCGTATACTATCTCAGTATAATTAAATAAGTAACGCAACTGAGAGGACTGCATATTTATCAAAGTTAGGCTTTCAAAGACTAGCGATCTCGTTATTCTCCCCGGATTAAAACTCCCGATTCGTACTTTATCTCGGTTAAATAACGGGAAAGAATCTTTCGACTAGCACTACTTATTCCTATAAGGAGAACAAGAAAAAACACTGGGCTTGGAAACGTAGTCAAATACTTGTGTATCCCTCGACAACGGATTCGATGAGGGAAGCGAACACGAGGCAGGAAATCTTCATTCTAGGAAACTAATCCGCGAATATAACATCGCAAAATGCTTGGTTTCGAGCCCTGGACGTTGCTATGGGGAATGGAGGAGTGGGAGGTGGTTTGGGGTGGGGCGCCCGGCGGAAAGGGGTGGGCCACGCACACATGCGCGAATTTCCTGATCCGGCCCCCTCAGTCCCACTGTGGGTGATGGGGGATATTGATTAGGTCGCCACGGAACATGCAGCAGTCAGCTGACAGGAATCACCGCCCCAAACCCGAACAAACCCCCAATACCCCTCCTTGATCCCCTCCACCCCCGCGTGGAAGAGGAGGAAGAGACAGGATAGGACACGTGCGGTCTGAGAACTGGAAGAAGAATGGAAAGGGAGCCGGAAACGACGAAACCTTTTGCCCGGCACGACTCCAAGCCTCCAGCACCTCTCGATAATTAAACCCCTGGGGAAAACATCATTAATCCCAGGGGATGAGTGGGAAGTTCGGGCGGTGTCGAAGATTCAACTCGCGGCCTCACGATTTACTCGTAGATGGCATCGCGGACGGATGGAAAGAACAGTCACAATTTGCGGACGGGAAATCGATAAATTTTCATGATAAATTAACTCATTATTAATTTTTTTCCTTGAAAATATCGTGAAAGATTTAGAAGAGAGAATGAATTTATGGATTCCAGGTAGGATTCTTTGTTAGTGAATTACTAAGTTCAACGGGGATTTGAGAGAGATATCAGTTGCTCAATTTTTATTTTGGATTCAATATTCCGAGATTGTAAATAACACTATGGTCCTTGTCCCATTTTTTTTATGAATTGTGACTTGTTTGGATTTAACTAAAGATTTGTGGATGCCAATCCAGCTAAATAAGATTGATTCAATGAAACGACCTCAAAGAAGCTCCCTAAAAATCAATGTGTAAGAAAGTAAGCGTAGGAAAATACTTTCCGCATTGGGGAGAGACTGATTCATCAGGTAGTATCTTTTGAGAGCAGCAAATATTTTCTCTATATTTAAAAATATCGATCTTTTCATCAAGAAAAATGATGTTATGATTAATATTTTCTTTCTGTAGGAAAACGAGCTAGGAGAATGTTATTTGAGTGGAAGTAAAAAAAATTACACATGTAAAATTTTAATGTCAGTGTGTGGCAATGCCTTTCAAACGCTGGGCACGACAAATTTCTATATCCAACCCGAATTAATAGTCTTAGTTTCATTCATATCAGTAATTCTCCATTCCTATTCGATCCTCCGTTACAAACAATTTTTTATCAATTATTGAGGGGATTCATGAATCGAAATTTGATTCTCTTTCATCTCGAATCAAATACTGGTATGATACTTCTATAAACTGGTAATATTTGCTTCAAAATTAAACGAATTCGTCGCCGTTTACTACTTAATATTCAGTTATTATTTACTAATTATTGTAGGAAATAGTTTCAAGAGCCAACTCTAAATTGAGGTATTTCTCGATATAATAATTTAGCCGATTGGTTATTCTCTTGTTTGTACAGTGATGGGTTTTTTTGATGGCATATTGGCAACCTTTTTAGTCCTCAGGAGGATCTAAAATGGTGAAAAAATGTTCTGCATTAGATATATTCTATTGGAAATGTTTCCTTAACTTGGTGATTGTTTACAAATTTTAGAATACGCAATTATGGTGATGGAATAATGAATTCTCTGAGTAGTAGACAAAGGTAACCGGACATTCTACAAGTTAATCGAGTCTCCTGAATTTCGATAAATGCAGTTTCTCACTGTCTTTTGTCTGAATTCCTCTTACCTGGAGAGCTTACTGTAACAAAATCCTACAAACGGCCACGAAAAGATGGGGCAAGGAGTCTTATCAGTCACCAGCCATAAGGGCAACTATTGATCAATAGCATTCGCTCTCATCTAACTTATGGCAGTCGTATTTTCTTATACGAGTTTTTCTACTGTGGTGGGCACAAACTGTGGAGGAGAAAAAGCCACCCTAAATGAGAACTCTCCCACAGCCAAGAATATTTACCTACGTCACTCACCTACAAGTACAATATGGACTGAATGATTCCGTCCCTATCAGCGTTCAATTCATACGATTTGTAGGTACATAGCAGTTGAATTTTTGCATTTAATCTTCGTAATTCCACTGGCTCCCAAACCAGTGCAGTACTGACGCAAGTAAATGGAATGAAAGAGTGATGACATCCTTGCTCCAATTTACCTGATTTAAATCGCTAAAATGTTTGTGATTGCTGTAAATGGATTGGATAGCATCATCTGAGGAATAAGCGCATTCCGTAGCAAATGTCTCCCTAAAGCAAAGATCGTGACAACCACGGATCCTTTGTGGAGAATTAGCTGATAAAATGTGGCAATCTGCCACAAATGGTGGAATGATTTATCTGGAAATGGAGAAGATGGTCGCAGAAATAAACATAACTCTAATCAAATAAGTTTTTCTATAAAAATGAATACGATATGACGATTGATATCCCGAGAGCCTTATAAATTTTCGAGTAATAGGTAAAATAATACCGCGGAGTACAAAATGAAACGCCGAGTCATAAAAACTTGTGAATAATACGGTATATTTTCTAAACACCATTCGGTTGTGTCTCACCCGGTGAATGAGAAGCATTCACACGGAAGTGCGCTTCATGCTGTAGACGTTAGACCTAGGTCAATGAGGCACCTTTCTATAAGAGCATTCTTGCGCCGGGTTTCACCTTCCTTCACCGCACATGTTTTGTAACTGAAACTCCTTCACTATCTCCACCTCGCAAATGACCACGCCAGACGTGCCTCTCCTGAAGCACGACGGCACCCATGGGAATACCCAACAGCAATTCGTGAGCTCCCACTGCACTCTAACGATAATTTATTTCAGTTGCAGTGACTTGCGAGGTCTCACCGCCTTTCTAATCGGTTCTCAGTGGGGCGGCCGATGTCTCGCACGAATGCTCATAAAAACGCTCTTAATATTTTAGCGACAACAAAAGGAACAACATTCTCTTTTCCACAAAAAATGAGGATTCGAAGTCCAACAATCAAGTATTTGAATTGTAGTCTTCATTTTAGAGATAACTGACTTAATTCAGCTGGCCTCGTCATCTTATCTTGAACATAAGAACTCATAAACCAGTTCCATGTACAATGTGATGATGATCTTGCAAATCTTAAAAAGATTTACCTCGCGAATATTTGGACATAAGTCTATCGACTTCAAATGTAATCTCTTTCCGCTCTTTGAAACACAGCTCTTTTTAACCATGGACAGTCATGAGAAATGTGGGCGCAAAATTAAGTTAATACAGTACAGTAATATCTGAAGAAGGAAAGAATGAGAGAGAGCAGTGGAATATAATACCCTAGCAGCGCCACGTAGGATGACATTGATAAATTTAGGTGAATTGGAGAATATCTGCAGAGAATATTGTGTACCACAACAGGATTCGTAAACAATAATTATTTAGCCCGCCATCAAGTGAAATACATGATTAATACGGAATTTCAATGATGACCAAAGATGCAGATATAAACTGAGTTTCGGAATTCATGACATAACTGCGAGAAACTGCGGGAGATTCCGCGACAGTTACTTTTCGACGGAGTCATCCGCTAATAACTGTTGTCTTTAACAGGCAGATGAGTTAACGCCATGAATAAATTGTGAGAGTACGAAAAAACACACATGCAGCTATATCAGACTCGTAAAAATAAAAAACCGTACTTTATCAAATGTATCTATGGATACATGGCGCTATTTGGAATTATCGATACAAATGCTGCCTTCCAGGTGTCATCCCTTTCCCTCTTAAATTTTCCATCGGTGACGATTTTAGACAGGTTCCACACTGAAGTGGTAGAATTAGGAAGCATACCTTATACACGACTTACGGAATCTCACCACTCCACGGTCGCATACCGATGAGCCATACCCTTAGTACACCTGAAATTTGTACCCTCAACGGGGGATATTTTTTTACGGCCCGACAAAAAATTGTATTATCCTCTGCATTATTTTTCCTGAAATATATAGGCTTAAAAATGTATGGACAGATTAAAAATACAATAAATTACAGTAAAAACAATCAAGAATCAAGGTTACTTCATGGGAAAATTGAAGATAAAAATTTCCGAGAGAGAACTATATTAGTCGTCGTAAAATAATGTAATAAAGTTTTTTAGAACTCGACTATGAATGATAAATGCATAGATCGCGCAAGTTTTCACATCTTGTCAGGTCTTTTAGTAGAACAATATATTTTTTCACAATATTAAATGGTGAAATATCTTAATGAGTAAATATCATTATTTTACAGAGAGACCAATATTATTTTTTCCGATGCTATTCCATAAATTTTGTCCATGCTACTCAAACTCGCAGGGGCTGGAATCCACTTTCTGGAGCATAAAAAATTCGTGGTCATCTTCTGCCTACCAGATTCATGGAAAAGGGGCTTCGGGGGACACTTTCATGTACTCATTATCTCCTTGGATCTGAAGCGATTTAAAAACTTTAGATTCCTTGATAATTACCAAGAAGAAAATTATGCCCGATACAGGAAATAACAATAAGCTCAAATGCAACTTTTTTTCTTGCCTCGAATCACACCACGGCATTCGCGATTTGATCATTCAAATGACTGCCAGGAGCAGACACCGATTAATATGCATTACACCCTCCACGATTAATTATTTCAAGCAACCACGCATAAATAGAGCACCTATTCTCCTTCGAAACAAGTAGTTATCAAATACCTCCTCTAAGCTTAAATCAAATTGTATTTAATGTACCTGAAAAACTACCGTATAATTGTAATAAAAAATATGAACACATTAAATTTATCACAAAAGTTCTTGAAACACTAGATAGCACAGAACCCACAATAGCTCGACATTCCTTAGAATGAAAATAATAAAATTTTCTATCGCATTATTCTATTTCACAAATGAGATATTGGTTCTTCTTAACTCCCAATCCCCGAATAATGATTCACGAAACGAATTGTGCGGCCATAAAATAATGCAGTTTTCTATTTAAAACTGAGGTATTTGGTCCTTTTTCTGTTCAAAATATTGGATCCCTAGTAATTCATAATTTACAAATTGTGCGAATGTAAACATTTATTAACATGAATCCATGAATCAATCCTGGTTTACTAAACGAGCTCCAGGACTAATGAAGGCATATTTTTGTTATTCATGGAACTATTTCTTTAGGTCTTCACTGTTCTGGAATAGATTATAATCCCAAAGTGTATATATTTATGTAATCTTAAGTAATTAATATTTTTGCGTCAGTATCAGATTCTCCAGTTTTGCGATGGAAGGCTATTATTTTGTGAGCGTTATTTCTTAGTAATGTTGAAATTATATGGAGAGACTTGCCCTTTGAACTACCTACCAAATACCTGTAGGTATGTAACCACTAATTTTGGACGTTTTATTCGTGCAGCTGAATCGATAGGTACTGCAAAACTGCATACATCAATTAATGAAATATACAAGAATTCCTTGATTTTAGGCGAATAAGGATATCGTGGCAAATTAAAGTCAGCATTAACGAACTGAACCAATAACAACTAATAAATAGTAAATAAATAATAACTTAACTTATACTCATTACCAAACTAAGAATCCTCAGTTCACGACGCGTTATTTTGAAACGAAGGGTACTCGCTTCACGGAACGAAGCCAAAAGGGCGGGAGCGATCGCTCGTAGAAAGTTGTTGCGGGCGGGCTACTTCGCACATTTCTTTTGCCCGCTTCGTCGTGATTGAGAAAAACGAGTTCAATGCCGATCCTGCACACGCACGTGGGACGACCTGCCCACACGTCCCGCAACGAATAGCTGCAGGAGGCCGGAATTTAAATCGGGAATTCATTAAATGCTTGTGATTTCAGTGCGTGTTTGTTAAGTTTCTTTTTAAGGAAATTATGAAGCAGCGTAAACGTACGAATGGATCTCCTGTAACGCGGATTGTAAGGTCCATGAATGAAATTCTCTCAGAGGAGTCTCACTTGTTCGATCCAGCGTATTGTTTCATTTCACATATTACCTCTTAACTATTCAATGTACGTGAAGTAATATTTATGCTCCTTCACATAATTGAGGGCGTTTTATTTCGTGGAATTCTATATTTATTTTTTTAATAAATTTTTATATTAGTTGATCTGTTAGAATTCAGCAAGAGCTAAGAAGATTTTTGAGCAGTAATTAATAAGAAGACGCGCGATGGCAGAGGTGTGCTACGAGATAGCGAACTTCTGTCCGATTTCAAGAAATGAGACATGTTACGGCCAATCATAAGGACGGTGGAGGAAGAGGGTACCACTCACAAACAATTCGTCATTCTCAAATTTCACGTAGAACATTGCATGATTTAAGATACAAACGCATTTGATTTTCAAAACTTATAATAAAAAAAGTAAAACTAAAAATACTTACGCGAATCCTGGCTCCGTTGGGAGGGACATCAGGAACTGGAACTTCAAAGCTAAACACACAATCTTTGACTGAGGGCCCAGGGCTCTCAATACTAACTTGTTTGCAAAGCTTATTCATGTTGCACGCCGTAGTCACACTAGAAAGAAAGAGAAAACAAAAATTGATTATGTTGGAAAAACGGAAAAATTACGATTTTTCAATTTCAAAACAAATCATGTATTAAGAAACACACAATTACTGAGAGGTATACGAAGAAATATCAAGAATAGTTAAGTGGATAGAGTGTGATAAATAAAAAATTAATTCTCTAACGAGAAAATATGTAGCAATATTGAGTTGATGATGATGATGAAATCTGTTGTGAAACAACTGAAGTTGGAAATTCATAATAAAAACACCATATATCAAACCACCAACTTTGAAAAACATCAGTGGCCAGTTTTAAAACAAAAGTTAGTTGAACATAATTAAAGGTAGTGTTCAAATATCACAATAAATAATTATCTCAATCATATTAAATTTGCCCACGGTTCAATTTCAAGGAATTCCTCGAGTTTTACAGGTTTTCGAGGAGTAATTTTAGGGAAGGCGACCGGCAGCAGAGGTAATTTGCGCCATTAGGGATGCACAGGAAAGGATGACGGGTGGAAAGAAACCCGGCGTCGGCATTAGCCTACTCTTAACGAAAGGCGTCAAGGGGTCCGCGGCTTAGTATCCCATCCGATGGACGGCATACTCTGGAAGTGCGCTCCACAAAACACCTCAAGAAGGGTTCGGGATAAAAATATCTTCCGCTTTCGGGATTCGAACCCGAGCCCTCTTGAAGGGAAGCTAGCACGTTAGCTACCGCACCAACTCGATGCCCTCCAAGTTTTCGAGGGAATATTTTCTGGTTATTAGGGTCTACCAGGGGTAATTAAAAGGGTTCCCCGCACCTAACAAGATTTTTGGGCCAATACCAATTGTGTGGTAATAATTATTTATTACTGGTGTCGGTGGTAATTTCGAGGTGATATTGGGCGCGTAATATAATACCATTCTTTAGACCAAAAGCAAACGTGAGGATTATCGATTAAGTGCAGCAGGTGGATGAGAATAATTATATTCTGTTGGCAAATATTACGTATTGTTTCAATAAAATCGAACGTCTGAACAAAAATGCCATTCGTGGCGAGATCGTTAACATTCTCATTAACAATATACCATTTTAATAGATCGACAGGGAGTCTGAAAATCACTCGCAAATGTAAGAACAACATTTCTTGACAACTAAACGGCCTAGAGAAACAATTAAACAATTTCTCCATCAAACAAAAACCACAGACGACCCACCCACCCTTTACAACATTTTGCCTCACCATCGCTCTTCACACACTGCTCCCTCCTCCGAAACCCCAGGGTCTTACGCCCATCTTCGGCGTGAAAAAAGCCCTCTCATTAGTTTCTTTTCCGTGTTAACCAGTGCTAATACGGAGTCCTAGCCCACTTTCCATCACACGGAACCTGCACTTCAAAAACGCCGCATACGTATTACAGTGCAACCAGTGCCCCTCTTTTCACGTAGGTCAAACTTCTACTCCCCTTTCCATCCCCATTAACAGCCATAGAACAACTTCCTCACTGTTTCCGGTCCCAAATCATGCTCTCACCCATAATCATTCTGAGATAATTTGTTAATTAACTGATCTCTGAGATAATTTGTTAATTGTTTTCCAGTTTATATTCTCCAGTTCTACCTTCCGCTGTATCTATTAGACAGCTCAAAAAACGTAATTATCAATTAACTGGTAGCTCCAGTCATTCCACCCTTAAAAGACTCAACAGTTTTCATTGAGCTACATTGTCTCCGCTTACTCAAACATCGGCCTAAATCCTTAATTAGAATATTACTCTTTTCTCATTTCTAAATTAAATCCCGCTCCTGCCCATTAAATTGTAGCATCATACACCCTCATTTTCCCGCTCCTTTCTTAATTCTCTCCTCCATATAACATCCACAATAAATCATTTCACTTTCAACTCATTCTTCTTCTGCTAAGGAAGGGACCTCCTTCTGGCTCCGAAACGTCTTGTGAGTTTCATGAAATGCTTTTACTTTTCCTCCAATATCTTCCTATTATTAATAATTTAAGTGGTTCTAAGGACGAAGTTTTCATCATCTACAAGACCACCTACGCCCTCCGTCTCTTCTCCGCCCCTCTTTATGCCACGTAACCGCCCACACTGCAAATGCTGCCGCCTTCTTCGACACGCCAACTCCATGACTACCAAATCCCAACCCACTTTGCCACCTGCACTTTGAAAAATACTATATACCGAATATAATGTTTGGTAACTTCTGTCCTGCCTTCCACATGGCTAAATGGAGCACCACAGTTTCCCTCCATGAATAATCACCGCTACTCACTGAATATCCCGGTTTCCTTAATTATCCCACTTATATTACCGCTGCTGTCCACGACAAATCCTTTGATAACTGCTTCTTTGTTTCGGTGATATAAACCCTACCTTAAACCACAAGCAGCATAGAGGTTAGAAAATATGAGATGGCACAAATCTGGCTACTTAAATGGTGCAAACCCTCGAGCTGACCTTAGCCCTCTGAAATTATCCATTACCATCCCCTCTGTCCCCCTTGTACGCTCACCCTTCATCCCTTACCACCTACCTCCTCCCCACATACCCCTCTTCCCCCGAGAACGACATTCTGAAGATGGCGTCCTTGCCGTCGAGACGCCAAATACATACGTGACCTTTCTTTATGCTTCTGTTTGGATAAATTATTAATCGAAATTTACACATGCATGCATATAAATACATAAATGTGTATATAACGTATATATATATATATATATATACCTACCTTAACCGGTAGATTACCTAAAATATATATATATATATATATATATATATATATATATATATATATATATATATATATATATATGTGTGTGTGTGTGTGTGTGTGAGATATATATGCGTGTGTGTGTATAGTTGTGTCCATCCAAAAACCTACCTTAACCGGTAGATTATAAAAAAAAAATATATATATATACGACACTTTTGTCACTTTTTTTTTGAAAATCCCACGGACGTGAACAATAATGTAAATGGACTAGTCGACACAAACACAGAAACACATAAAAGAGGGACTCACTGGGTCTTGAATTTCCAGTGGTGTAATCACCTTTCTCAAGAGGAACAGAACCAGAGTTCTGTTCCTAACTCCTCTTGAGAGAGGTGGTTGCACCACCGAAAATTCGAGACCCACTGAGTCCCTCTTTTATGTGTTTCTGTGTATGTGTCGACTAGTTCATTTACATTATATATATATATATATATATATATATATATATATATATATAAACCATAAACACAATAATCAACTCGAAGATCGGTTTGGTTCTTTACTCTGGCAAAATGGAGAGATACTAGATTGGAAAAGAAATTTTGCCACTTAATAGGTACCATAAGCACAGTATTCAACCCGAAGGTCGATTTGGTAGGTAATGGTAGAGTACTAAGCCCGACGGCGTGTAAATATTCACACATCAGGGTAGGGGAGGCAGTTCCTTTCCCCGTGCCGGTTATGGTTTCCCAGGAAGATCTGGTACCCAAAAAATCACATAGCTTGGTTGGAGCTGCAGGTGCCCAGAGTGCCTTGCCCGGGAAACGAACCCGGGACCCTCCGATCATTATTCCAACGCTCTACCCCCTGGACTAGCGCGACCGAAATATATATATATATATATATATATATATACATATATTATATATATATACATATATTATATATATACATATTATATATATATATATACACACACACATTCGTGGGCCAAGATAGTCCAGGGGTATAGGATTGGACTACTGACCCGTTCGATTCCCGGGTAAGGCTCTCGGGGCACCCGCAGCTCCACCCAAGCTATGTGATTTTTCGGGTACCAGATTTCCTGGGTAACCATAACCAGCACAGGGAAAGGAACTGCCTCCCCTACCCTGATGTGTGAATTTCACACGCCGTCGGGCTTAATAGCGGGTGAACTCTACCTTCACCTACCAAACCGACCTTCGGGTTGATTACCGTGTTTGTGGTTTATATACACCCAAACAAACATACAACATGTGTGCGTGATTTTTTTAGGAATGATAAACATAATTACAGTTTCGGGTTGCAAGTCATAAAAAATCATCTCATTATTCAACTTTTATCGATGCTTAACTGGTTTTAAAAGGAAGCGAAAACGCTTCGAGTTTATTAGAACGGCATGCCAATACTTAATTTTGCTCTCCGTTTTGCGTCATCGTGTTGAAGGGAAAGTTCCCTTACGCTCTTTGTTCAATGTCAATAAACATAATTGCCTCTCACAGGGCCGAATGCCAACAGTAAGTACAGTTGACCTCTTTACGTTAAGACGGAGTGGGATAAAACAACACTGGAGGAACAGAGAAAGTAGACATAGAACACAGCGGAAACACATTAGAACGTATATTCAGCTTTTAGCCTCGTCTTTTTACTTCAGTGTGGATGGCACGTGGGTAGGCCAATTGGTGACACGATGTGCAACAGCTCATTTGAAAGGCGACGACACACAAAGAAAAAACAATGAAAATTTAAAGGACGATTTTTTCCTTGTACTCTATAGTATGAATTCCTCTGTTATCTGGACCACAGGATAATCAATTCCAGATTACTCTAGATATAAATAAGGAATTATCAGTATTAGTCACTGTCCATTTGCTTCAATCGCAGCCCTCTATTTTCCCATGGTCAATTCTAAGTTCCTTAACCAGCGATATCTCTGAGATCTACAAAAGGAAGAAGAGGACTAAATAAAAAATTCATAGTTTTTATTGGACGTTATGCATGCTCGAAAATTATAAGAATAACAAAAAAAGTAACCGATGGTGGAATTCGAAACAAAGAATTTAAAAATGTGTCCAAATTCTACATATATTAAAAAATCATCTAATTTAAAATAATATTTAAGCAATCATGGAGTTACTCAGGACTCCCTCAGCTTCATCCAAGCTGTGTGATGTCTTCCGAGTACCAGATCTTCCTGGGAAAGCATAGGTGGAAAGGAACTGGTACCCCTACCCTGATGGGTGAATTTCACATGCCACTTGGCACAAGGGAACAATTTTCACGGTACTAGGTGAGCTCTGTCCTCACCTGTCATCCCAAACTTCGGGTGGAAAACTGTTTTTTTACTTTCAGTGCCAGTTTTTTAACGATCACAGGGGCATACGCATTGATGTCAGAACACATTTCCCGTTAAACGGACCATAAAATATAACTCTGCTGTGTATGAAAATAGGGAACTATGTAGGTATTATTACGGAGCTAATAAAACTGCATCAATAAACCAGTTCATAGATTTCCTTAAGATGTCACCGCAGGTGAGGAGGGATAGCTGCGCAACGTCTTTTCCGGATGTTACCACACGTCCTCTTCACGCCAGCACTACGTAGTTACCAAACTGAATGTGTATTGAACAGCTCGTAAGCGCTAAAGAAAACTGACCGGTGGTGAGCATTCACACTGCCCTCTTCTAGGCTCTGCAGAAAATCTAACTCCCCAGGCGTTAAATAAACGCGCAACAATTCTAGTAGAGAACTTTCATAATTGAGTGACTAACTCCATTGGAAGAGAGAGATTTAAGAGGAAAAATGCAGCGTCACTGTTAATTACGTTCAATAGTTCCCAAGTAGGACTGAATTAACGACTCAAAATGTTAAGCTGGAAGCAGGTGATACAAGGTGCAGAAAATAAGGCGGTAAATTCAATAAAAATCACCATCATTAAAGAGCCGTCAAGAACTCCACGCAGAGTGGAGGCATCCACAAACACTGCGTCCTTAATGGCAACAGTCCAAAAGGAGAGAAATTATGAGAATTAGGTCTCTACAATGTTTGCAAAATCCCCTATAGAAATTAAAGACTTGAGGAGTACTGCAAATTCGTCGCCCTGGGAAAGAGGGTCATGAAAAATTTGAAGAGCTAATAGTCCGACCATCAATGGCACTCTAGACGCCACCTTGCCTGATGATGAATCAATGTGGTAGAGTAATTTTAACTGGAGAATTGGTCTAGGATAGAATGGACATCCGAACGAATCTTTACGTGAAGCCAAAAGCGTTAATCAAACGATGGATTCTTACTTCCATAGGAAATAACCAAAGTCGTAACCAAAGCGAGCTGCCATTGTACCCATCTCAATAAATGATTTCCCGGACATTTCAAGGGAGGGTTATTTTAAGTTGTCACCACGAAAATACGTGCAATCACGATCTAACATCTATTTGGCCCTCAGGTCGACCACACGGAACCTCACCCGTCCATCCCATTTCCGAGGTCTCCGCAGAGATCCCGGATTGGACTCCGGAAGAAGAGCTGACGGTGTATGCGCGAAGGAGAATGAAGGGAGAGATGGTCGAAGGTTGTGTCCCCGAGAGATCCTTGGGAGGACGGGAGGAGTTCCTTTGGGGACTGAACATGAAATGAATCCTCCCTGAAGGAAACAGGGAGGAACCTGGTACCCGGCATCTTCAGGTGTGATCACCACTTCCGATTTAAAGCCAAAATGTAGTACCATTAAGACGGTGTCTGGATTTAACCCCGATAAGCCAATCGACAGGAATTCAAATTTTATTCATTCGAATAATCCAAAATGCATTGCGAGTGATTTCTAACTATTGCTTTTAGATGAACCTTCAGGATTCTCACCTTAGGGTAATGATAATGAAGACCCCCTGGACTATAAATAACTCCTCAATTTGCCGTTAATGAACCAGTTGCATTAAGAGTGCCCCACGGAGTCAACAATGTACGCCCCACTCAAAATGCATTGGTTCAATGGATGGCCAAACGTGTAAGTACGTTTAGCCTGAAGCATGAAGATTACCACCTGTCTGACGATATTAGGATGGGAATCATGTGAAAAAAGTACACCTGATCGTGTCTTGATTCAAGTAATGAATACTAGGAATTGATATATTAATTAGCAATTCACATCCTCAAGTGATATCCCCGCTAAAACAAACCTTTTATCAAATATCAGTGTATGTAGGCTCATCTATGGACGGTGATGAGCTTGTCACTACTCTCTTCTCTTTCGTAATAATACCCCTCAGCACAATTTGGCTACGTGGGTGGTGTAAATGACCATATCGGTCGAATGGTTTGCGATTTCGTCTGAAAGAAAAAAACCTAAGCCCTCCATCCCTGCCAAACCTCCAGAATCGTACCCTTAACTGATATTATGGGCACTACTCCCGCAATCAAACGCACCCTACAAATTCAAACTCTGTGAAATGTATTTTTCCTACCTTTCGGAAAAAGAATCAACGTAAATCAACCTCAATAGCTATGTGCCAAGCGCACGCATACGAGTACGCCTGAAAAGGTTCCCCTATCGCCAATAGGTCTGGGCAAACTCAAGTTATTGTTATCCCATCCTTACAATTCGAGAGTAAACAAAGATTGCTTCCTATAAGGTTGAAATCCTCCTCGCTCTGCTGATCTCCAATCACTTCACGCCTGTCCGATTCACTAAGCTTCCCAGACGTAAACACCAGAAGCCTTGAAGTGTTCATCGGCAGACGAATTGAGAGTGCACTCAATGCTCGACTCTTTGGTGGTCCATTTATCTGTGATCTAACACTTGGGCACGAAGCCGAGAGGGTTTGGAGTATATAGTAATGGAAACGGGCAGACATGGAGGTATCTTTAGTAGCATTTCATCCGACGAGGCAGAGTGGAGGTAAAGGTCTTTTTCGCGGAATGCGTCAATTCGGCTACACTTCGACAGCGCAGTTCAGTTTAATTTAAGAGCAACATTATATTAAATTATTTATGCCCTAACTGTTTAATCAGAGGTTAAGTTTAGCCAGCTGGCTGACTGAACTACCGTGCATTTGTTTAAAAATCAACGAGAAAAATATTAATAGTAGTATGAATGACCTCACATGATAAAACGTTAGAATCACTTTTACACGATGTATTTCATCGCAACGTTCGTTTTCCTCAAGTCATTTTGTAGAATTAACTTAAAATGAGGCTTCTCATTTTAAGTTAAGTTCTCATCTTTGTCAAAAAAGACTTTACCTATCCTTAAAGTTAAGAAAGGAAGGATGTGCATCTAACTACGCACGTTAATCTGCATCAGGGTCTGGTTACAAAAGAGACATTTTTCTTAATTATGTGTAAGATTGACAGTAAAAAATCCCATGGTCCATTTCGAAAAGGAAGTTGTCAACGAAATATAAATAAAAAAATTAAGGACGCTCGTAAAATATCTTCGGGCAGATATTGACGCAGCCTTTCTAAATTTAGCTCAAGGAGGCGTGGACTTACGAAGAAGAGCGGGTAGGTTCTGAAATACTTTAAAAAAACCACGAGCGAGGACGGTGAGCAGGCGCTCGATGGGTGGGTTCATTGTATGATTAGTTAATGGACTGGAGCACACACTTCAGGGCCGGCAACAATTCTTGGCTTCAGGGGCACCTGTTGAAAGCATAAGGCCAAAGCTGAGAATTTCAATGTCCCTATGAAATGAGCAAAAGCAATTCTTTGGGTTAATTCCTACATTAATTTGAAGGATATAGAATGGCCATATGGCTCCAATAAGGGATGAAGTAAAGGCTGCAGATTCCTCCACGTTTTAACGGTGACGCAGACACCATAAAGTGATTCAATGCGTACGCTTTTCTACGACTATAAGGTGGCTAAAATACTTTATGACCAAAAAATTTCACATTGCATGTTAAAATGAAATGAATGCAGAAAATCTTGTTTGAAAAATGTTTATTTTTCTCAATGAGTGTTATAGTATATGAGTATACGTACGTATATGTACGTTGTAAGTATTGCGTTATAGTTAGTAATTGAACTAGGCATCTAATGTATTGTGCCGTCGTATGTCAGTCCAACGCGATTTTATTAACCTATGTTATTTCTATTTATGTATACTAAGCGAAAATTATCCTTCATTATTGAAAATGTGTGACGAGGGTTTAGGTGGTAGAAGAGACTCCACAGTCTCAATCTCGCCCCAAAATAAGGATGACTATCTATCTATTTCTCCAATTGAATATTTTCGTGGCATCCACAATCAATGAGAGAAGATATAGTATGCTTCTATCTAACTATTCAATTGGGCCCTAATGTATGTTTTTTTCTCTGTCTTAAAAGAAGTAAATATAACGAGTTTGATTAATACAGCGCGGCGGGCCGCGATTGGTCAGATTCCGAAGCATTTCATTCCGTAGTTCTTAATAGCGATTTCTTTCAACCAGAGAAACTAAATTGCCAATTCGTTCGCTGGTTAATCGTAGGAAAGGTCAGCAATTCAATTTGTTCTCGGTACCCTGATAATTAGATGAAATGCTCGGGATTACGAGCATCTAAAAAAAAACAACTACTCTCGAGTAGTATTTACTTAAAAACATTCCTAGCGCTTTCCCAAGATTGACGAAGACCAGACATAAGCTTCTGGCAGGACAACACATAACTTCCGTTTCGGTTCACACGATATCTCATTTCAGCACAAGTTTAAGAAAGTAAAAGCGATGGAACGTCTCGTAAACTAGTTCCCATTTTTTTATTCATCATGCTTCATTTGAATTTGAAATTTTCATTTGAACCGTGGATGCGAGGTCAATTTATGATCCACTGACGTTCCCGAACTCCCGAGGAGTGACAAGGAGGAAGAGGCAGGAGATTGGTTGCACACACACAGACACGTCTCTGACCCTTCTAAACATGTTCCAAGCAAGAGAGGGGCTTGGAGGAGACGGGAAGGGACGGGATCTCCGCCGAGGTAGGGGAGGCAAGCGTGAGGGGCTGCGCCACGCTCGAATGCAAGCTTCGTAGTGAGATTTTACAAAACGAAATCTCGCACGAGTGGTGAAATGCCGAAATTTGAAATGGAAATGGGCAGCATTACGTACCATCTCGGAATTACGCGTCTTGGCATCCACCTACCATCATGGAGCATGTTTCCCAACTTTTTTCATGGAGTACTACCTCACATGTTCTAATAATTTAAGAGTCCCACCAATAAACTAATATTAAGAATGATATTGTGGGGAAGAAATAAAAGTTCTGAATCATTTGGTGAAAAACTATTTAATCACGCTAAATCATGTTACACTCATGAATATTCTGGATCGTATATCTTAGTCTTCCGTAGCGACCAAGGACTGTGGTGACTTCCGAGGTTGGCTACGAATGGACCATTAGTAACGTTTCTCTCGCGTTACATCTCGATATTCCCGATTTGTACGCTACGACACATTGCAAACTGTATGCTTTCATAGCATAGGTCCTAAGTGAAATATAACAGTTCACATTCTCGATCCATAGTTTCAAATATTTTCTCACCGCGTAGCGCGCCGCCACAGGACACCTCACTTGTTCAACTAATGTTAAAAGTTGTCATCCCAATTTGAGGCGTTGAGGTGTTGGGAACCTTATGCAGACATGCCAACTTTCAAAAATGAAAAATCGGGAGGACATGCCAACTTTCAAAAATGAAAAATCGGGAGATTTTTAGAAGTGTATCACGAAGTAATCACTTTTAATTACCACAATATTTGCATGGCACCTTAATCCCTTTATGACACTATGCCAATTTTTAATGAATGTCACACTTTATTAACATGTTAAGCTAAGTACACAATTTGAACAGTTCATCAAGAACGTAAGAAGGAAAAATCGGGAGTCTCCCGCTTAAATCGGGAGAGTTGGCATGTCTGCTTATGGTATCCGTCTCAATGTTTGCCCTTTACCCCTTCAATCCTCCTCTTCCCTTCTCCAAGATACACTATATACACTCCAGTTATGTCTGGAAAAAAATCACTCGACGGCGATAATCTTCAACGAGTTTAGGTCGTGAAATACAAACCGTAAGTGTAAAATTTTAAGTTGCCCTTTTTAAATGAAAAGCGAGCGTTTCCCCCAGAGACTAGCGGGAGGGCCTTAAAGGATTTTTTCAATGAATAAATTTCGAGTGAAATGGCGTCCATGGTATTCCTCCGATAAAACTTATCTGCTCCTCGCAACAAAATGGCATGAGGGGCGAAATTTAACCTTTTTTCTCGAAGCTTAACAACAAAGAATTACTACCATAGACACCCTAGAGATAAACCTATGGAACGAGTTAATCCTTTCTTTGAAACTCCTGCCACGATAATGGAAACTAGGGTGGATTTTTTATACAAAAAAAGAGCAGAACTTGGAGGAGCTTGGAGAAAAGAGAAAAAGAAAGCAAAAGGCACCGAAGAGAAATAAGAATTTTCGGTTTTGTCTGAAATTCTCCATATTTGAATAAAACTGGAGTGAAAATAACCCATGCAAGATATGTTTCCGACTGGTTCTAGCGGCTTCCTCATTTATCGTCTGTGGCTATAGTATGTGCGCTGACTCTCCCATCAATCACAATCCTTGAACACAACGCGCCGTTCCCCCCTCTCTTGCCGACTATCTCAGCATCGCCATTCCCTTGGACGACTCGACGACGACCTTTCCCAACTCCCAATATACATTTATTGTTAAAATTCATCTTATCAGTGGCCGCCTCACCGATACAGGTCGTTCGCTTGTGTGCTATAGCTCGCAAATGGTAACTGCGTGCCGGAGTGTACTCATTCACGGTTTTCAAGAGCAACGCAGTAATCTTTTTATCCCATTAAATAATGGCAACCGTTGACGCGATTCCCTTTCCTGGATGATTTGAGGATACCCCAGCATAGTGACATACCTTAAGGCAATTGGTTACAAATACTATTCACTTTCAGTTGTCCGCGAGAGTTTGAAGTTTAGCTCTGCGCTCGTGAAATGATGATCACATTTTAAGTGTAAATATCAGTATATATCGTTTAAATATATATCTTAATTATACCTCTCTTTGTGTGACTTTATGTATTCATTCGACCTCCATTTGTGAATCTACAGAGTTAACATTCGTAAAATTCGATAATTCAACTTTAGGGATGCTCCTTTGGCCTTATTCATCCAACTTCGCAATTGTCCAAATACATGGGCATGCTAGTTTATATGGTAAGCGGTGAAGAAAGCATGAGAAAAAATTTCGAAATACACTTTTCGTGAAACCGTATCAACCTAAAACAGGTACACCTATTGGTTACAACATTTTTCTTTTGTTCTACACGTGAACTAAAATAAAATAATGAAATTTCCGAGCATCTCACTTTTCCTGAAGAAATTCATAATGTCCAAGGAAGACGATTATGATCCATTTATATTCTCCAATGACCGATAAAACTCCTCACAACATTGAGTAAATGGCAAATCGGCTAGAGAAATAAGATAATACAAGATGTATATAATATGTCAGTATATAAACCCAGCTAATCTATGATTTAGCTGGTTTCATGCTGTTGGCCAGTTTGACTCAAATATGTACCGTATTGTAAAATTCAACATTCTCCCTTTTACATCAAAATATTTTTGCGCCGCAAACAAAACAACTTCGGCAGAAAAAAATGTGACAGAAGCTCCCGAGCCCAAGAATTTTAATCATATGTTGACCTATGAAGTTTCAGCCGTGGAAGAGCAAATTAAAGTAATTTTCCGCCACTTTCAGACGTAATCTGCGAAATCGTTTAACGTCCCTCTAAACTCTCGAACGTGGACCCAAACGATAGTAGAATATCTCCATAGCTCAGGAGAATTAAAGAAAACACGTAATTGAGCAAGCCACGGCGTTCGGAAATGCAACAGCTCTTGACGTGACAGCGAAAGACGAGGCAGAAGAGAAAGTGGGACTAATCGGCTTCAGAGTCACGGACTATAGCAATTCATACACGCGAGCGCGGCTAAAACGCCTGTGTGTAGCCGTAGAGGATTTCGGTTAGTTGTAGAAAATGTTCGTAAATTTGACTATTTTTCTGTGACACGTACTATTCTGCAGTGCCTAATGTGGTAAATAAGATTCGTTCAGTTAATCGCTAGAATCACATTGTCTATCATGAAAATTGCAATTCAATTTGAAACAAAACATTGATAATGAATTTGATTCAAATAATACTATTTAAAAATAATATTATACAGAATATTGATTTGATTAATCAATATATACTAGCGTAGCTAATCGAGAATAGCGTGACATTGTTTACGGACTAACTTCGTGGAATTTCGTGTTACAGGATTCGGGATGGCGCAGCATCTTCGGGCTGCAAAATCACGGAATTACCAAACAGCAAACAACTCTTTCCTCTGCGGAGTCATTGATTCATCTCAAGCGCACATCAATACACAACAGACTGGCAGACGTCGACATCAATGTAATGACGTTTCATAGCCTAATGACGCGCCATAACGCGGTCGTGGCTCTGAATAATACATTTTAATCGTGTGAATTTTATGCAAAAACATTTTACTCTACGATGTTTTGTAGGGTTTCATAATTTTCTTTGCGGCGACATAACACCTGGAAAGTCCCCGGTACTCCTTTTACGAATGAATCTATTAACATGAAATGAATTCTCATGAATGCATATTCCACACTGCGTAATAAGCTAGTCATATGTTCGATACGCGGGAGTAAATTTAGATTTTTAATTCGGTCAAGTTCGTTCGGTGCAGTAAAAATTTCACTCGGTCAAGTTCGTTTGGTGCAGTGAAATTTACATTCGGTCAAGTTCGTTCAAGTCAATTTTTATTCGGTCCGCAAGAGTCCTCCGTCAAGGCCCATGATCAAGGGACCAGTTTTCCAAAGCTTAAATCAACGCATACGACCTCTAGTTCACTCACAGAGATTCATAATGAAAATCTTACATCACTCCTACAAAACACATCTTGATTGTACGCCGC
Source organism: Hetaerina titia (assembly GCA_037158775.1). Lineage (NCBI taxonomy): Eukaryota > Metazoa > Arthropoda > Insecta > Odonata > Calopterygidae > Hetaerina > Hetaerina titia. Next base: position 38,522,842 of record CM073779.1, read on the forward strand.
AGAAAGAGATTTATTACAGATTGATTCCACGTTTAGAACTGTTTACGAAGAACAATTTTACTGACTTGTAGCTTTAGGGGCCTCATGAGTATGGTATCAGTAAATACTCCGATGGCCTCCGGGTGGAGCTGGGAAAATATGTGAGAACTGCGATGATTCATCCTTGAAAAAAATGCAGAATAACCGAACCGAAACGAGCTGTTTCAACAGCGGAGTCACCAATCCGCCTCAAACGACACACACACACACACACAATCCGTGTCACAATGGATAGCGTCGGTCTTGTCAATTGCAGCGAAAAACTTCTAAGATATCTGTTAAAGTCCGGCTATTCAGTCAAACTTTTAACGATATAAACAGCTTTCTGAGGCTTTCACGAACCTACCGTGAAAACTGCCAGGTTCACACTGCTTATCAGATAGAGAAAGAACTGGCTACCGCGGAGTAATTTCAAACGAGTTAAATATTATATTATTCAATATTTGAATGCATATTCTACAGTTTACGGTAGGTTTCGGGTGGAAAAAGACTGAACAACGACAACTTTCTTTCCATCCTATCCTGACATCCGAAACTACAATAAACCTTTTTCAATTCCATATTTTCCTACCTTTATTCCGTCCAAAATGCCTATTCCTTTCCAATGACTTCTTTGCTAGTTTAACGTTCGCCACTTCATCACAATCTATAACACTCCAACGCCTATCAAAATATAAACCAAAATACGAAAGATATTCATTATTTTATTTTTAACATCTCCATTTCACTCATGAAAGGCTAAACGCTGTCATAACAATTTCATGAGTTAGTCAATCATAGATAAACATATTTGGGAGGAAAATAGCCTTAGTGGAAGTATGAATACTAAGAGAAGAATCGAATTTGTAAATAAAACATGGACGAATATGAGGAAATTGATGACAGGGACTCTTGAAGCAAAAAATTAAGGACAAATCAGAATATACTTGTAAATGGAATGTAGCGTCGTATGTCGCCGATTCCACACCATTAAGGAAAAAGAATAGGCCAAGATGGACGATATTGAGACGTGGGTTATCTAAGAGGATGGATGAAATCAGCTAAATTGAGGACGGCAAACGAATAAGAATCTTAAGTTCGAGTAGGATGGTAAGGGCGATTCCTATAAGGTAGCAAACGTGGATGCATAGGATACTGGGTGCTTGCGTGAAGAGAATTCTGCGATAAAATCCACGGAGATGAGGAGAATAATAGGCACTATGGGATAGGAAAATATCGCGAAGGTAAAGGGCGATAGAGCGTGGCATAATACTGCTCTTAGATCATCCATTTTTAAGGAGTCTTCCAGGAATTGTCTTAGCTACTATATACGTGGGTGTTCTGAAGAGTTTCAGACTCAGAAAATTTCAGAAAAAATTTTTTGTGTCTTTGTAAGGTCGGAAACTTTTCGGACCACCCTTGTAAATCTGTAGGACAAAATTGAAGGAGGAAGGAGATGAGAAACATTTAAGACTTGATAAAATATTGACTTGCATTTCCAAAGTTTTTTCAGACGACTGCTCAATTTGAAATATTTTCAATTGTGAAAGTAAGTACCATATCGCTTGCACCAAAGAAGAGGAATTCGGCAGACATTTAAGCACTAGGGGATTTATTACGTATTACGAGCGTACGTGTTTAAATACACGAAATCTCCTGGATGGAACAAAATCATGACGTCACAGATTTCCACCCCCACCCTGGTCCACGATTGGAAGAATTCAAATGGATCTGCTTATATAATTACATCACGCGTCTCATTTACATACACCCCGATTCAAACCACAAGTACGACCCCGGGTCGATAGGCTGATGACCCTTGTATCAATCTTTTAAACAGACTCAACCATTCCAAGCCTCCAAAAAGCTGAAAAACATGCACTCCCGTTTATTTCTCATAAAAGAAACCCTCCTTCATTACGCGATCAGTTCCCATGGGTCGTGCGTTGTGTATACGATCGTATCGTATTTTAACCAGAACAGAGGACCCAGGAAGCGCATCGAAAACGTGGTAACCGAATTCTACCCAATATTCTGCCCTTGGTCCCAGCTTTGGCCAGACGAAACCAATTCCCTTCTGACCATTCGGTTCAGTCCCGATGGGTCATCTCGACGGTCACTCTATCAGCATGGATTATTTCCCACAGGCCCCGCTACAAGCATCCGCTTAAGAATGACTTGAGTGGTGAGGGCAGACACTTCAGCCGGTCATCATGAACCGAGCTATTTCCTGCGCTGCGATGCTCAACACCCACCCGAGTAACTCCCGCGAACGCCTTCTCGTAAATGATGCTCACTTTAATATCTATTTATTCTTGGTCAGTAAATACACAACGAAGAGCGTAAAAAAACGAGTAAATCCTTCAAAATTATGCATAAGCCAAGGGGTCAGGCAAAGTTTGGTACATATAAATCTAGTGTAGTACATTCAGTAAAAAAAATGAAGTACGAAAAAAATATCTCGTTTTTGAGCGATATGTACACGCGTGTTTTTGCATCCCATTCCTGTTATTCTTTCAATTACAATTTGGCTATTCTAAAGAAAAACTCAAAAGGGATTTAAGAAATGGGTTGAAATATAATCCTATAAATGCGCAAAATGCGATATTTTGAGAGCTCTTTCTTTATTTCAAGTCTTCCGAGGAGAAGTTAATCAAAACTTAATGACTGATGCCTCCGTTAATCTCTACAGGGTTTCGCACGCCTCGCCAAATTAAAATTGTACAAAAGTCACAAGTATTGGGCGAATCCAAACTTAATCCGTTACCTTGAACTTATTTAATATGGTGTACAAATATATGCATCACATAGGGGTTAGTCTAGTGGGTGGAGTTGTTCACCTGCTGAACCTGAGTTATGAGAGATCCCTGTAGACTTGACTTTAGGGTATCTAATGGGAGGACTCTCGACTACCACGTCCCGGGGAAATCTGAATGCATGGATAACAAGTAGATCTCTGAATCCCTGGGGCACGTGTTCGTAAGGGAAAGAAATTATAATAGTAATATTTTCTTCGAATATATTTTAGCGTCAAAAACTTTCACGAGAAGGAAGTGACAGGGATGCTAGAGAAACTAGGATGAGGTCCCTTCCATTAAGTAATGATCATGCCAAATCCAAAAGTAAAAAGCACACAAGCTTCCTTCTAACAGAGAGCGCATTATTGAGGCCCCTACGGAAATACCCGTTTTAGATGTAAATACTCAATAAATTTAAATGCTCCCTTTCCCCCTCACAATTCGACATCACCACAAAAAAAATTCACTAGACATTTACACCAAAACACTCTTTAGGTATGCATACTGTTTACCACGTCATCTGTTATTCCCTTTATAAACACTTCATGAAAAATTCATAAATCCCTCAGCTTGCATAATTTAAAGCTTGAGCCCAAACATCCTGAGTTACTCACCAATGCGGAGGTTTGCCCGGTGGAATTTAGTTAGAATATTGGTCCTGTAGTGACAAAATGTGGGTTAACTTAAAAACACATTAGCCAATTAAATTAACTCTAAAAATAGAGTCGATTTTTCTCTTTCTAATACCTGCTCGTCCGTCCCGGTTGTCACAAATCATCCGGCCATTCCATTCTCGAGCAGGGGCGGTTAAACAAAGGGATTCGCGGTCCCATCCAAATGTAAAACTCCCAATCATATTTTATATTAGAAGCGCTGCCTCATTATATTATTTTGATTGCTGCCTCATTATACCGATAATAGTTGTCAAGCACTTTACTACCGCGATATTTTTCCTCCTCCGTGCCGTTTGCTGCTCAATAAAGATTTTCCCTTGAATGGCGAACAATTAAATGCACATGAAGCTCAAACAACTAGAGTTGTGGTTCGCACACATGTCTGTTCTAAAGTACGGGCAAAACAATTTCAAATAGTACATCAAATAAAAGAGAGACCGTACTTTTACACAGAAAATTGTTTTCCTCTCTTTCTTTTGATGGATTGAGGCAGCAGTGTCACAACACCATTAGATGACATATGATGGGAGCCAATAGTTGACCGTGGGTTGAAATACAGGTTAAATTTACTGCGTAATTTTGAGGCAGGTTACTTATCTGATGATTTTAACGACATATTACACGACCCGACTTCCTATGGTAGATCAGATCACGTACGTAAAATCAGGGCGATAGATTGCAGAGTGGATATATGTAAAATGCCGTTTTTTTCCTCACATCGTTAGCATCAAAATATATATGATAGCAGGGGCGAAGGAGATAATTAGTATTGGCAATGTATATATTCTGTCGACATCCTGCATATTTTTTTAATAGACCATTCTTTTGAACACTTCTCCCACATGATTTGAATATAAGTATCCTGTCATTGAATATTTCTGCATCTAAGTACCTTCTTTCGTGTGATTACCTTTGTTACAGTGCATAATCACACCAATATTCGTGCAGAGGTTTCATGATTGGAATTGTGCATGCAAGGCTGTTGACCTAACAGCCCCTGCCACACGCCCTTACGGCGGCTTGCGGGGTATGATGTAGAAGTAGATATACAAAACTTGCACGAAGTGAAACTTGAACCTATTCGGCTTAATTGCAGATGAGTTTCTCACGAGCCCTCTTCCACAACCTCGCCTGCCCATCGGCACGATCCACTTCGCCGGATGGATCGGAGGGAAAAAACGCAACCGCGTAGGAGCAATAGATAATGGGTATCATTTTAAATTCGCAGCGCTGTCTTTATTAGAGAGGCAAATGCAGTGTCTCGCCGGGTGACCTCAACAACTAACAGAAGTCACAGAGCAACGAGCCACCGCCGCTGCCAAATCGAGGTCACACTTATCACTCTGAAGGACGCATCTGCCCTCCCTCGGCGAGTTGGACGTTCGCTGACGGCATGTCTTTTGAGTCTCCTGCCATTTCAAATACCATCTCATTTTCAGTGACCGTAACTATCCGAGTCGCCTCCCGTGGACACCCAAAACACAGGTTCAATAAGCTTTAACAAGTCCGTGCTGTTGGGCCGTTTCTCTCTCTCTCTCTCATTCACAAACACACACCTACGCACGCACACATCCATTCTCGCCTTCCCAAATAAAGCAGGACGTAATGGGGAGTCCAGCCACTTTCAAGGGGGATGTTGCACCTTGTCCTTTAAACCCGACCCTGAGACTAACCCGAGGTCATGAGTTGTAAATAGACAGATGGTGAGGGACATCTCTCAGAATTCGGGAATAAGATAACGTTGGGGTGGGGCTTTCATTTAAAATTATAATCCGCCAACGCATAGGTTTTTTCGATTCATATAACGATATCGAAATTAAGTGGAAATATTATTATACAGATATCTGGACGGAGACGTAAGCTCTTTATTTCGAAGCTTTCTGAACGAAGGATGCCTGGAATATACATTCCCGTACCTCAATACTTCTGTCTCCGCGCGCGGGAGAGGTATAGGGGCCTAAACACTGCTTGCGCGTCTGGTAAGAAACTTTTCCGCGCGGATTATTTCATGTCTAGCCTCCGCGTGCTTCCTGCGGAGAAACAACGACGGAGTGACGAAGCACAAAAGGAACAGACGCATTTGAGGTGGCATAGTGTCGGCTGTGGGGACCGAAGAACCTTCGTAGCGTTTGGGAAAAATACACTTTACAATCGACAACGATTGATTCCAAGAAAAAACGATTATGGGTGGCTCGCGTACATTATAACTACACTGCATTAAAAATGTTTTCTTGTTCCGGAAGAGAAAGGTGTACTTGGTTGTTTATTATATCGATACTTCTTGAGCGAGAACTAGAGATATCACCATTGTCTTCAAGGACAATCAAGGTTTGCTATACATTAATATTATTATCCAGTTTTGCAAATTTTAATTCATATAAGAATCAATACACAATAGTAAGGTCAAATAAAAATCATTAACAATTTAACTATAAGTCTATATTTTACAATTACCATGCATAATATACGCAAACAAATATGCATATTCTAGGGTTTTTATAAAACTGAAAGGACGGAAAGAAAGGAAGGATAAGGACGAACGAGGTAGCTGGGAAGTTGAAAGTCTGCTGAAACCGAATTAATATAAGTCCTCTTGAACCGAGAATCGGACCACGGGCCATCTTGCTTCATAAAAAATGATAGAGAATCATTCAAACTAAATAATATTTTTATTTTTGCATTTTTGCAGTTATATTTATGCGACAAATATTTGATCCCACGGACATCGTCAGATGAGAATGCTTATCATATATGTTTTAAGCCGTAGATGTATACTTAAAAGTTTTGGACAAAGCGCCACACGTTAATGAAACTAAAATAAAATAACTCGAATTTCATAATCAACAATCGACAAATATAATTCAGCATATAATTGCCATTCTAATGGAATCTAGGGGTCTCAAAACTGACCAAATTGTGTTAAAAATAGACCTAGCGAGGAAATGAAGAAATAATGGAAATTGCACACTTCGCTCATTGAAATAATTTTCTTAAAGACAATTTAGAAATGTACAATTGGAAAAATATCATTGTAATTATCCTAATCACTGGATTCCACCCCGAAGACCCAGGTTCGAATCCCGATGCTGGGCGACATTTACAGTGACGTCCCGATCCCTACTCGGGGTGCTACGTGGACAGCACGTTAAGTGAGTACGACGTCCGTCGGATGGGGCATTGGTGTCATTCGTTAAGAGTAGACTGAGGCAGACGCCAGGTTTCTCTCGTCCCTTCCTCCATTCCGTGAATATCCTACCCCTACCGAATTACCCACCTATCCCTTCTGGCTCAAATGACTTCTACAGTTGGTCCTCTAATAACCGCAACTGCTAATACCTAGTTGATTATCATTTGAAAAGCCCCATTGGATCTATTAGTATCGAAGATAACGAAGCCGCTGACTACCAAAGAGAAAAAAACACGTAAGGGTAAAAAACGCTGAATACTCATACTATCGCTGATTCCCTCATCAGTCAACTAGATGACGGATTTCATTCTGAAAAATAAGATACCCTAGTAGTATTCACGTTTTACGATGGTAATTTTGTTTTTATTCGTGAAAAAATACGTTCCGCCACGCCAGTAATATTTGGGATTGTCACTTTGTATGAACTAATTCCTGCACCGGAAGCACACTTTCAAGCTACAAAAAACGGCATGAAATGGAATTGAGACGAAAATTTGGAATAACTGATGACTAATATCAAGTACACATTCCTCGTCGGTGATATGGTGCACACTACCAAATGTGACTAAAGCATGTCTTACGACGTCACAAGAAAACATTACGTTTAGGCTATCCACTACACACACGTGCGATTTGCTAAGAACAGAGAATGCATTCCTCACCTATGAAGCAGACTCGAAGCGGCCATATCATGAACGATTTCCTCGAACGATCACCAAAAATAACGACGGCGGGCGGGTCGAATAGAGTGAAGACAGTACGAAGGGTCGGTCCTCCCTGCGTGCTTCGGCAGTCAAGAGCGGTCGACGAGCTCCCCGACGGCTCGTGCGAAAGGTTCCTCAGCCCGCGTGTCTCTGCACAGGTGGGGGAGTCACCTCGCTTTAATATGAGGCGGCCCATTCTTCACGTGAAAAGCTCGTGATATGGTTTCCCCTACCTCGCTCCCTTCGCAGGCGGTGCTCTCTCCGAGAGCACCGCCTCCCCTCGCTCCCCTCAACCGCCGCCGAACTCTCCCTTCCGCCCCCCTCCGTCCCCACACCGCCGCCTCTATCATGCGGACAAACGCCCACCCCCGCGCCCAACCGCCGATTCTATTGATGAGGAAACGCGGTCGACTCTCGTGTATTTCCACTGGAAATCTTTGAAGGTTGAGTGTGCAGAGGGGGAGTCAGGGGGGTGGGGGAGCGTCTCCCCCCAGAGAGTAAGGACGGAAAGGGTGGTTTTGTGGTGGGTGAGTCGCAACTGGAGGTGTTGCCGTCGGCCAGGGTTTACTGATTCCGCGAACTCGCTCGGGGCTCAAACCGTCGCAAGCTGAATGCATAGACTTAGCCTATACTTCTCTTTACTCCTTTGTAAATGAATAGTTCCCGAAAAGAGTCGAGAGTTGACTCCAATGGTTCAAAGAACAGCGCTCATTTTCGAAGAGGAGATTCCTCCTCTTCAGAGCTATCTACATCGCCGTTAGTTTAGCGCAGGGCGTAATCACCATTCCTTCACTTAGGGAATCCGACGTCTCAGAATTCTGGCATATAACAGGCAATTCATCTCACTCACTGCCAGGGTATGCTTAAGCTTACTGAGAACGTAACAAAATCCAACTCGCTATTAACCTTCAACTGGGAGATAAACAACAGAGATATGATTCTTTGTTTTTTTACCGTCGGCTGATGATTAACGATAATGGCATTGCCTAAGATAACAGATTTATATTAATCTCAGAGGCTAATTATAATTCACAGGTTAACCGTATATACTTCAGTTTGTACCCTATCCCTCTTCTCACCGAACAATACTAGTCCCTAGTCCCTTTCAAACTACTCCCCTTGGGATCTCACATACTTATTCCAGAGCCTCTTCCAATTCGCATTCTCTTTTTATCTCTTCAATGTCAAGAATTTCGAGCTGCGATTTATTCGAAGCCACAAGTTATGACCCAGGTTTTATCAAAAATGCCATAACTGGAGATGGGTATACGGCTATGACACTGAAAGAAAAGCCCAGTCTTCCCAACAGCCGGTTGACGAGACAAAGAAGAATACGATGAGTAGATATCCACGAATTGATAGGGTACGCACATAATTATTTAAGTCTAGCGGAGAAGGTTTGGAAGGAAGATGATTCCGAACAGAAAAATCTTCCTTCACACCTGCCCCACACAACCATCATTATTTGATCATTAAAAGATATCTGGATTTATTAATGAGCATCATATTTCACGCAAATACTCTTTGCAATATCTGTATGCTGGCAGAAAAGTTATATTAAATACATTGACATTATATGATGATATATATATTTATAATGAAGTTTGGGTTAAAGACATCATCACATGATGTCAATGTATTTAATATAGTTTTTCTGCCAGCATACAGATATTGCAAAAAGTATTTGCGTATATACATACATATATTGCCATGATATTCAATAAAGGTGTAGGAAGAAGAGTAGTAAAAATAGAATAAGCAACAGATAGAATATTACTAGTATAGATAAAAGAAGAAGCAACCAACTTGGTCATTGTTCAGGTTTACATGCCACCAAACAATCATAGAGAGGTAGAAGTCGATTGGGTATACGATCAGTTGGTGGATATAATAGGGTGTGTTCTTGGAGGGAAATATTTGATAGTCAATGGACATTGGATTGCAATGATAGGCGAAGGAAGATATGGTGATGTAGTGGGGGACTACGGTTTAGGTACGATGAATAACCGCGAGGAGAAAGCAATCGAGTTCTGAGGAAGATGGGTTATTCATCACCAGCACTTGATTTAGACACCACCGAAGGTGTAGGTATACATAGAAAATGCCAGGTGACTCAGAAAGGTATCAGATTATATTCTGGTTAGGCATAGGTTTAGGACCAGTGCGATCAATTCGCATAGATTCCCGGGAGCGAATGCGGACTCTGACCACAATTTAGTTGTTATGAAATGTAGCGTCCGTTTCAAAAAGATTAGGCAGGGTTGGCGGGTTAGGAAATGGAATGTACGTAGAAGCATTAAACTGATTGACAAATTAGGAGAATTCGTAGGCTGTAGAGATAAAATAGAGAGTAAATAAAATCATGGATCACGGTAAAGAGTTGAGTACTATCGAAGAAAAATGGGAATGTATCAAGAAAGGGATATCGAAAGCCGCAAAAGGAACTAAAGAAACCGTTAATGGGAAAAGGGCGAGGAAACAATGGATCACGGATGATATGATTACAAAGATAAATGAGAGAAGAAAATGGAAGAATGTCAACACAGATCTAGGCAAAAAGAAGTAAAAAGAGTTAAATAATAAATTTAAATGGCCAACAAATACGAAATCAAACGAAGCATGCTGTGAGACGTAGTGTGAGGATATGGAAAGTTTGCAGAGGAAGGGGGAAATTGGTGCGCTCTACAGCAACGTTAAATCACTATCGGGAAGTAAGAAGGGAAGATCTGTGCTAACAGCTAAAGATTAACGCGGTAAGATAATAGCTGACACAGAAAAAATCCAAGAGAGATGGAAGGAATATATGGAAGAACTGTATGGTAAAGAAATTAGGCCAACAAGGTTAGACAGAAAAAGAACATGACGTAAAGAAAGATAGCTTAGGCCCAGTCATATTCAACGATGAGATAGAAGGGCATTACGGGAGATGAAATCAAATAAGGCAGTGGGGGTGGACAACATTCCTGCGGAACTACTAAACGGTTTAGGAAAATGTGGAAGAGTCTATATGGACTGATTCGTAGTATCTATGAGGAAGGAATCTGGCCGGAAGACGTTATGAGATCAGTGTTAGTTCCTATTCCGAAAAAGGTAAAGACTACATAATGTGAGGACAACAGAACAATAATGTTGATATCCCACGCAGCTCTAGCTCTTCTCAGGATATTCAACAAACGGATAGAGAGTAGGGCAAATGATTACTTAGGGGATGATCAGTTTGGGTTTAGGAAGGGGAGAGGCACGAGTGATACCATTCCAGTAAGGAGATAACTAATGGAGAGGAATATAGAATAAAATCAGGACGTATTTACCGGTTTCATAGATTTCGAAAAGCGTTTGATAGAGTGAATTGGGAAAACTAATGAGTATATTGCAGAAAATAGGAATTAACTTGAGTGACAGGAGGTTAATCCATAACCTGTACATGTCCCAGACTGCTCAGATGCGAGTGGAGAACGTAGGGTTCGGATGGGCAGTGTTAGGCAGAGTTGTAAGGCACGGGTTGCCCATTATCACCAGTGCTGTTCAACGTATGTGTGGAGGAAATGATTAAAGAGGCATGGGAGGAACTGGAAGTAGGAATGAAAGTCGAAGGAGAATTCGTAAATTCAGGGATAAATCCTAAGGAGGCAGAAAAAATGGATGAAGGGCGTATTGATCGGCAGTGGGATGTTGAACACTAATAGAGGGGAGAATGTTAGGCAAACGAGGAAAGGGCAGGAACAGTATAGAAATTTTGGACGGGTTGAAGGGAGGAAAGAAGTACTCAGAGATGAAGAGGGACACTATGTAGTGTAGGGTCTAGATGGTGTTTTGTTAGGAGCCACAAAATATTTATTTGTTGACTGTGTCCATCCAAAACCTAACTTAATCTGTAGATTACTTAATAAGATAAATAAATATATCGTATACACATGTACACATATATTTTTTATTACAGGTAGTCTAATTGTTTAAGGTTGGTTTTGCATGACACAGAAAGCTACAATTTCCAGCTCCATCCAAAAAGACACAAGCTAACACCCCACATTAGAGTGAGCTGCTCTTCAAATCCGAATACTTTCAATTTCCCTTCATTCTGTCCAACGTGCCGAATGTCCGCACAATTTATAAATAACTTGAACAGCCGTTTTGAAATGCCGTTTACTCAAGCGATGAACGAAATAACGAAATACGAGTATCGTATTATAAGATCAATAAGTACGCCATCGTTGTCTACGGTGCATCTGATATGCCCTAGGGCTATTTCAATTCGGAGAACATCTTTGGAACACCTCTTCAATTCACTTCAGCCTTCGTTTCGTTTATAAGTAGTTTTTAATTGCTATAAATTGGTTCACAGTTTTGGTAAGTGTTTTTTTAAAATTTTACGAATTTCCGTCAATATAAATGCAATGATTTTACTTTTTGAAATACACGCTTAGAGATGATAAAAACATTAATAATTACAATCTATACCCTAAATTACTTTCCGTAAAAATGTTCGTCTCTTATTTTTTTAATGATTTCCGTCATTATAAAATGTAATTGGTACCTTGATACACAGTCCAAATTTGAAATCTTCTGTATTTAACTGGCGTAGTTGTTAGTGTAATTAACTAGTTTCCTAAAATAAACGATGTATGCATAATTTTTAAGTTTAAAGACAAAATGAAAGAGAATATATCGCATTTCATGGCACCACCAGGACTGTTTTAAATTGCATTTTCCTTCCTTCTAAACTTCCGTTTCTGGTCAAACTTAACCACTTCCCCATCCACTACGCATGCGCGCAAGGAAGAGAAATGAGTAAAACATGAGGCCAGTTGGAGATATAGTGACATGCATCGTAGTTTCCTAAGAATTTCTAAGAGATATTTTTTTCAAAACTAATGAGAATCAGGAAAAATGTGCGCGCCTGTGTGGCTAAAAATGAAGGTGTTATTGAGACAATATTGATTGACAAGTCGATTCCGTAAGTCCTTAAAGTTTAAGCTGGTCTACAATAATTTCTATCCATCGAAGAACGAATGGGATAGAAAGCTCATATTTAGAGCTTTTCCAGTGAATATTCTATGCACACTAATCGTGTTACAAAGCAGTATTAGCTACATATTTGTTTTTTTTAAGTTTCTGAGAAATTATTTCGTTTAGGCGCACTTGATTACTTTTACTTATTAATCCATCAATCCAACGATTGTTGAATTGATTCATCCCATTGCTCTCTTTGGATTACACAATTATCTCCAAGTGTGCAACGTGAAGCTCTTTCTCAAGACTCGCAAAGAAATACATAGTCCAACAAAATGCATCCAAACACACGGTATTCCTGAAATCGTGCCGTTAAATTCGCCATAATTTACCTGCACTCAGAGAGCGAATTGTGAAATATTTTGCAAAATAGTTATGCAAAACTACTCTCATCCTTGATCTCTCCATCATGCTGTCTTTCACTGAGAAATGCACTCGTACCCTCGCCGCCACCCTCTTCCCTCCCAAGCCGCCACTCCTCACCCCGTGACGCGGAGAAAAGCACACGGGCATGCCACGACAGGGACTGGAGGGGAGTTAACGAGCGCGTAGCCAAGTGAACTCCTTTCGAGGAGGACTTTCACTTATAATCATTAACAAATTATTCACAGGTCAAACGAATAGGAATTTTATGATATCGAGTACCTATGTGTCGACACACTGTATCAAGATCGGACGCAGCGTTATTTGCCATCTAACTCGTGGATACTGAGCGCTAACGCGGGCGTTTAGTTGACCCGAATCCGACAGCCAACTTGCAAATCGTGGCTTCCTCGGCGTGCTTTCTGCTCACTATGACAATGATTTCAGTTCACGTAGTGATGCATGAGCCGTCGTCGTAACTTCTAAAACTCACGACCGCAATTCGCTACAGGTTTTTCAGTACTCAAAAGACAAGTGCAAACAGAATAAAATGCTTATCTCGTTTCAAGAGTCACTTTTTATCGCTATCGTGGGCAATACATGGTAAATAATTAGAACCTTGGAAAGAGCCTAAGACATGATATTAAGACGGGTAATGGTGTGATGTCAGGGAATGCAAGTCTATCACGTCATAGTTTTGGTCGGACCGAAGGTATAACACGATATAAAAGTTTTCACATGAAAGATAAACATTTATTTTTCTTTCCAATTAATGATCAGCTACCCGGAATATGTAACATACAATTATGCTTAATTTATTAGTTGCCATCAGCATCCAATTTTTCATTCAAGTTATGGATGTCACTTTATTACCGTAATTTGAGTTGAATTCCTATCTAAAGCGTATAACGTGTTGCTTTCTCATTCATTTGTAAACAGAAAGGTTTTCAAGCCTTACAAAAGATACAATTTCTACATAAATCCAAACCTTAATGTTTCGGTATTAACATTACTTTATAAATGTAAATTCAGGAACCAAAGCTCTTTGTTATTATTTGTACGAATTATAATGAAGCTCATTCGCAAACAGACGAAATAGATAAGTAGATGTTATTACTCTATATTTCTGAAACTAGTGGGGCAAAATTTCGAAATGAAACAAAAAAACCACCTCAAATGACCTAGATAATGGATATCCATGTGTGTGTTTGGGGCTAAGCTCTTTTGAGTCGCCCGCTTAGCATATTATCTCAACACGTCGTTCATGCAGATCAAATACTATGGGCTTATAAAAAACTTTAATTATAAATCAGAGGGATGGTTTGATAGGAGAGGGTAGAGCTCACCTAGTACATAGTCAAACGGCAAGCGAAATTCACATAGGATCTGGTACACGAAAACAACATATTTTGGGTAAAGGATAGCCAAAGTTGTCACCAAGAATCGAACCCGGGTCCTCCGGTCAACACCCCAGCGCTCTATCCACTGGAATACTATGCACCCCTACAGACTCTTGGCAAGTAATTTTTATATTCATCAATAGCTAATCCTTTCTTATGTCGTGTGATTTCCATGTAAAATATCGTCTGATCCCAACATTTGGTTTCATTACGATTTTGAGAAAAATACTATATGGTACACCTATGGCTGGACCCATAATCATGTGGGGAGAACGAAAAACCTGAGCCCCTGGTCGCCAAAGCCGAAAGAAGAATGCGACATTTATTTTGGTCCCTTGAGCTTCTTTGAAAAACGCTATTGCCATTCAACTAAAACCTTATCACGAGTCAATTGTTATGGGCACCGACTTAATAGTATGCTCCCATGAATTCCTGATTTTACGTAATTGAATATAAGGCCTTCCCATGCACTTTTATGAGCTGCTTAAAATGATTGCAATCGCTAGATACCAATTATTTCCATCTCTCAATTAGTAATCCGCTCCTTTTCGCTCATGCATTCCTATCCACATCCTTGATTTCTGTGCTCCGAGTGAAGCTGTTTGAAGTATCGAGACATCCGCCGTAAGGCAGAAGAAGCTGCCCTAACTGCGCAGCATTTGCTTCTTTTATGCAGCCCATTACAGCCGTTTAATTTCTTACGTGATATGCCGTCTAGTCCCTTAGGCAAAAGTCTGACACCACAAGATGCTTTGCAATCTCTTTATCCCGAAATTCACCGAACACTCTCTCTTCCCCCATTCTGGGAACGTAACCATATATGGGCGAGGAGATTATGGGTGAGTGGAAAGAAATAATGGAAGTACTCAGTGTTACACATACATTTCTTTCATTGCACAAAGTATTATTTATTCTTGATAGCAGAATGCTACCGGTAGATCGTTGGAACCCACAAAACCTGAACTTTTGTTATCTTCAAGTTTTACGTGGCTCGATACACCCGAGATCAGCCGGTATTTGAAGCTACAGCCACTGTGATAGGAGGAGGGTGCTTCCCGCAGTACGTTGAAATACGCTTGATTTTTTTCTAAAATTCCATACGATATACTACCGGATTTAGAACCTGTTACTGACGAAAATAGTCGAAATTATATCATTCACAGTTGTGGAAAACTCTTCTATAGTTTGACAGTTAATAAAAATGGTGCCCAGCGACGGAAACAAAATCAGAATCGCCTAGCAATAACAATGATTGAAAATGCAGAATTCTTCAAGCCACCGCCGCGAAAATCTACGCAGCCAAATGATTGACAATGTTTCATTCGCCATCCTGTTAGGCAAATATTTCTCGCGGAGAAATTTCTGCATTTGTTGTCGCCTTCTGGTAGCGGGAGACCCGCAAACGTCCTAAAATAATCCAGTGAATTGCATACATCACGCTATGTGCACAGGATTTCCTGCGAATTTAGTAATTAGGGGAAGGATGATAGGAAAATGTGGGAGTCCTCCTAGAGGCTGCGGAGGCGGGAGACTTTGGATCGCCGGGGTGTGACGATGGTGAGAGAGGGGATCACAAATGGCCGACAACAGTACGACGGCGTCCTTTGTGTCACAAGCCACTTACGGTAGGAATTCATTCCATTGCTTGGTCATTTTCCGGGAATCCTACGCGTCTCCGACTCATCATCGGCATTTCGAGGCCAAAGGTTCAAGGGTACGAGTCTAGAGAACGGGAGAGATCATTAGGGTTCGTGAAGGAGCACATGCGCCCCAAGGTGAAGGCCGGGGGAGCGATGGAGGGCGCACGACTGGGAATGCGGGCGAAGCGTGGGCCGCTCCACCCGCCCCCAAACGGCCCTCACCGCGGCGCGTCGATAACGCGCCATCGGTGACACCGCCAGGGACTGCATATCGCCTAAAAAAGGGAGCATCGGGGTGGGGAAATGGTTGTTAAAAAAGTGTCTCTAATTCCCCGACGCGGACGATTAACTATTAGGCGAAATGGGTCCATATTGATAGGATTTACGTAACTATACCTGTACACATATTCACTCATTCGATTTCTCCATCGAAAATGTTCATACGTTTGGTTATTTATCCCTTCGTAAACATTCCCTTTTTTGTACATCGACGTCCGTTAGGTTAATACCCTGGAATACTCATTGGGTGATTTCCCACCAATCATGCAACATAAAAAATGTATGCGCGCAGTAGTGGTTCTTATTCACCCAAATTTGGTGGATCACACTAATCTAAGTTCATTTTAAAAAGAACAGAGAAAAAAGTAATTTGTTCCAGTCTGGGTTGTTTTGTAATCATTATCCATATCCGCATTCCGAATGAAATGTACAAACTGGATTCTGGCATATCTTTACGGTTTTACTCCACCACTACGACGCCATAGGCCATTTTTAGCCTTCGGCACGATTCAATAAAAACAAAGCCAGGACATAACTCACAGGTTGTTAGAATGCAGGAGGACTCGGTTGACATGGGTACATTAGAATTTGATATCGGTACATTAGATAAGTAATGTGACGGCCAAACACTGAAAAATAAAAATCTTGGCCTAAATTTTCGACCTTCTGAATACAAATGTGATTCCTGATGAGCAGGGATAGATGCACGGCGAGGTATTTTTCCTTGCACATAACTGCTGCGTAAAATCATTGATCTCAATCATCTATTTTGGAAGTAACTTTGGAGGCATTTGAATTAAATATGATAATATAACATCACACTTCAACTATTATAGATTAGGGTATTTGAATGTTTTCTGCCATTGATATGCATTAACATTTTCCAATAATTTAAAAATTTAATTTGTTAATTTATCCCACATTTTTGTGGAGTGCTTTTTGTCTCATCACTGAAAGCAAGATTATTGGTACTGCATTTTAAGGATCTAAAGCGAGAGAGCTGACAGTTAATCATGTAGGGCCTATAGAACGGAATGACGTGAATAGATTCCAAGCGTGTCATCTGCAGTTGTGCAAATACTTAAAAACATAGGTTAGGTATTTTAAACGATTTGCACTCATATTGATTTGAGGAGTTTAAATTTATTTCACATAGCTCATGAGAAGGAGGAAATGAATTCTTGTATATTTGCAGGTTGACACGTGCACGGAATTATTCTCGAAAGAAAAGGAAAATTGGTTGATCGAAAACAAATTCCTCCGCCACAGCCTGAGATATGAAATTATAACCATGGTGTCGCTTACAGCTCATCGTTTCCAAGGTGTTCATTAAGGGAGATATCTTTGTGTAGTAAGTGACATTTCTGATGATTTTCCACATGCTTGATGAAGTCCAAGAAAAACTATAAGAAAATATAGGAGGAAAAAAGATATGTCAATGGGACCAATAAAAGAATATTCTCCCTAGACTTTGCAATGATATCAACAATTGGGATGGTGATGCTGGTAGACGTTAGTTTATGGTGGACGCTGTGTCCTAGGTTACCGTGCGTTTTCCATTAAATCAAGACGTCGAGAAAAGGGAGTTGGCCGTCGTTTCCGTCTCCATCGCAAATTAGATGTGAATTGGATCCATGGTTCCAGACAATAAACGCGTCGTCCACGTATTTGTACAAACATTACGGACTCAGAAAAGCCGATTTAAGGGCATGATCTACAAATTATTATGAAAATATACATTTTGTCCAAAAAAAAAGATGTATGGTTCTTAATTTTCAAAAACATCATTATCGAGATGAAGAATTCAAAAATAGTACTACTCATGAAATACTACCTTAAAAAGCATAAAAGGGCATGTACATAAGTTACGGCCACATTTTTGTTTTCATCCCGTCGTGCCACGAAGCGCTAAAACAGCTTACGCATTATTATTACAATGTCTCTTAGTATTTAATAGTGCGGTTCCACGACTAAACTTTGGCCAAACATAAAATGAGTGTCGCACAGAATAATTTCCGGTAGTATCATAATGAAAGGTGTTAGACAAATACTGCGTCGTTCCATTGTAATATAAATAGCAGATATCTCTTATCTTTCTATATTAATATCGGTTCAATATTTTACTGTATTATTTTTGGGGAAGTGACGTGTTTGAGCTAAGTAGGAATGTCCACACTGCCTCATTTCCTTAACAATACCACAAGATTGTGAAATCCCGTAGCGGGGTCTTCAGAACAGTATTTCCAACCTTACATTGTGCGTTGTGCAACTTTTGCTTGTGATTTGACGAAATTTGTTTGAAATCTCCATGGCAAAAGAGTACACGCCAACAGATTTGAGGCTATCTTAAAGAGGTCGACTACTCATACAATATGTGGTAGGAGAAAGAAGAAAAGGAGTTGAATTGCTCATCCATCGACTGCATTAATAATCTCATGGAACAATTTATTTCCTAGTAACCGCTGTAAAATACTCGTTAACATTTCAGGATACATTTTTCGTAAATTTGTATTATATGCCTTCATATTTCGCATACATGTGTCATATATCATCACATTTTTAAAAATTTTTATAAATGAATTGGATGCTATTTTTATTGCGCACTTCACAGAAGAAGCTTCGTAAGGAAAATTGTAGACCATGGAAGTGTCTTATGGCACCGTTTTGCCGTGACCTCTCCATTCAATTAAGTTATTCGTATATATCATTTGGTTGGTTAGGATCTTTTCCATAGTGAGTAGGGTCTCCCGATTGATTTGTTATCGACTAGGAAAATGCCGAAGGGACGAACACCACCCTCATCGCTCCTCATTCCAGCCATTTCTATTGCTAAATATAAACGCTACCAAAAACTCCACCGCTCATCGCGATAGCTCAAATGAGACCATGTCTTTTCTCCTTTTAATGGATGAATTTTTCCTTCAACGTGATATTAACCTACAGATATTTATTAGGTTGGGGAAAAAGATATCCATTATTTTCTCGGTAGATGGCTGTAGTGATTGATATCTTGTGAAGTATCGATCAAACAATTTCAACTTTATGTTCGTTGTCAAGGTGACATTTTACACCAAAAAAATTCTTTTGCTGTTTTTTGTTTGTTCCATTCAGTTGTGAGTTACAGGGTGTTAACAATGGAAGTCAACAAAGAAAAATTTCGGTACACTTCCCAGTTTTTCTTTAATAAAGGCGAAAATGCAAGTCAGGCCGCTAAAATTGTGAATGTTGTTTATGGTTCCGATACTGTAACAGGTAATTACGTGTAATTTTGGTTTCGTCCATTCCGTTCAGGCATTTTGGTTAGTAAAGATGCACCTCGCACAGGCAGGCCGGCAGGCAGGCGTCGTCGAAAATGTCGATAAAATCACAGAAATAATCAAAGTTGACCGGCATTTTAGTAGTCATAGCATCGCCCAGGAGCTAAAGATCGACCATAAAGCAGTTTAAAACCATTTGCGCAAAGCTGGGTCCGAAAAGAAGGTCAATGTTTGGGTGCCACACCAATTAACTCCAAGAAATATGATGAATTGAATTTCCATCTGCGAAGCCTTGGCCAAACGGAATGAACTCGACCCATTACTTAAACGGATGATGACTGGGGATGAGAAATGGGTCACATAAGACAATATTGTGCGAAAACGATCGTGGTCAAAGCGTGGTGAAGCAGCTCAAACGGTGGCCAAACCAGGACTAACGGCCAGGAAGGTTCTACTGTGTATTTGTTAGGACTTCAGAGGAATCATTTATTATGAGTTGCTTCCGTATGGCCAAACACTAAACTCAGATCTCTACTGTCAACAACTGGCCCGTTTGAAGCTAGTGATTGACCAGAAACGGCCAGCGTTGGCCAACAGAAGATTTGTTGTGTTTCATCAGAAAAACGCAAGGCCTCGCACGTCTGTAGTGACTCGCCAGAAACTCTTGGAGCTTGGTTGGGAGGTTTTAATGCATCCACCATATAGACCGGACCTGGCACCAAGCGATTACCACCTTTTTCTCGCATTGCTAAACTTCCTCAGTGATAAGAAATTGCTATCAAGAGAAGATTGTGAAAACAGATTACTAGACTTTTTCGCCAATAAGAAGCAGGACTTCTATGAGAGAGGCATTATGAAGCTACCTTTAAAATGACGACAAATTATACAACAAAACGGTGCATATTTGACCCAAATCAGACAATCCAAAACATCTTCAATACATTTTTGAATTTCACGCAAAAATAATGGATTTCTTTTTCTCCAGCCTAATATTTTCACGGAAGTGCGGTCTTAGGTACGTATTTTATTAAAAAGATTTTATTTAACTCTTTTTCCCAATATTTCGTAAAAGGAGGTACAGAATAATGTTTTTTACAAGTGCAATATTTTCATCCGCCAGCTAACCGTAACACGAAGTCCCAAGAGACGCCAATTATCATTAGCCTCATTTATCTCTTGCAAGATGCAATAATGTAATTAAGCAGGGAACGACCTTCATAAATACGCCCAAGCGACTTAAAGCAACCGAGAGCTGTAAAAATATTCCTTTTTAGCAATCAGTTGCAAACTTGCGAAGTTTGCGAAAATGTGAAGAATTTAGTTGCAACAAGACGTTGCTCTGCCTGCATGTCAAGGTAGGTAAATAACGATATACTGCCATTATTTTAACATTTTTGGTTGGGCCTCAATATATAGACTTGGCAGCACTGCAGCAAAGGGTGCCGCTTTCTTGGGGTCGTCAACAGCTGTTTCAACGCCCTTTGTAACAAAAAGAAGAATCTCGAATACACTCAATTTGGCGCTTGGCTGCTTTCTTTAGCAATATGACTCCTAGAAATTCAGTGAGATGCAGCAAGATCATGCGGTGTGAACCAAGTTAGCGCATGCTAAGTGAACTTCTCTGGTATCTTGATCTGTAGATTTCACCGAAGTGCGCAAAAACTCTCTCAAGCAACTATTTTCATCGAGAAAGAGAACACTGAAAGACTGCCAAAATGAATAGAGGTAAAAGAAACCTCAGTTGAATTTCCTGTGAGTTTAACAAACATTTCATCTAACTAGGGTAAGGGTATATTACTATTATTACTCATTCTTCATGTAAACATGCAGGAAAAGACGAGAAACAAGACAAATGAGTGAAATTTTGAAAGAGGAATCCTTACGGTTCACATGTATAATTTTTCACCAAGTTACCACGGTAAGTTAAAAAGGAAGAAAAAGACATGAAGAGATGGGTACTTTGGGTTTCAACCACTAGATACTTTTCGACACACTTCCCGTTTAGGAAGGTCATAAGAAAACATTCGCCTCATGAAAATGCACCGAGATCTGTTCGCACTATGTAAAATGCCTTCAAAACGACGACTTGTGATCGAGTACATCCGGTTAGAATGGCTGCTTCCTTGCCCCACGTTTCCTCAAGAGATTAAACGGCTTAAATACATCTGACGGCACAATTAAAAGGACTCTACTATGTCCTTGGCGCTCGTGGTGATAAACAACCGAATGGTGCTACTGGGAGTTAAGCATTTTCTGCCCATTTCGAACTTATTCGAACATTGCTTAAGATACAGTGAACTAACATCCATGTGAAATATTTACTTGTGAGGTTAGTGGTATTAATTTACACCACTAAAAGGGATTGGAAGGGATAGAAAATCAAGCTTTCGATAATTTAAAAATGTTTTACAAAATATGGGAATTTTATAATTGAGAATCCCGAACGAGTGCCTGCCCATTTTGTTTGAATAACGAAAGCTTGGAGGACAGACAAAAATACTAAATCCTAATACGTACAGGTATGTTACGTCCCTTTAATTTCTCTTTTAAGAGCTCAACCTATTATTATTCGGGGCGGGGAATGACACAGCCATCAGATCAGGCAAAAAACCAAGGCCGACTGGCGTCCTACCCTCATATTCCGCCTTCCTTTCCTTTAATATCGTACACGACGACAATATTTTATCAGGCAATCTACCGGTTAAGGTAGGTATTTGGATGGACACAACTATCAAATAAATATTTTGTAGCTCCAAACAAAACCCAATCCAGCAACCTACTCTACATCAGGTCCCTCTTCATCTCTGTGTACTTCTTTCCTCCCTTCGTCCCGTCATGTTCCTGCCCTTGTCTCATTTGCCTAACGTTCTCCCCTCTATTACCTTCATTAACATCCCACTACCGCTCAATACGCCTTTCATCCATTTTTCCTGCCTCCATATGATTTCTCTCAACAAACCCCTCTCCTCACCCACCATATCCAGTACTTCCTCATTTGTTTTCCTTTCGGTCCATTTCACCTTCTCCATTCTTCTCCACACCCACATTTCTAAAGCCTCCAGTCTAGGTCTATCCTCCTGCCTCAGCGACCACGTTTCCGCGCCGTACATAGCTACGCTCCATATCTGAGTTTTTACGAGTCTTTTCTTAACCTCCCTACTCAACGTCTCCGACATCAACTCCCTCCTCCTTGAGAAAGCCTCCTTGCCTAGCGCAATTCTTCTCCTTACGTCCCTACTACTTTGACCGTGTTGGTCCAAAACACTTAACGACAATATATTATTTTCTATTTACTAATACTTAAGATTTCGGCTCAACTCGCGAAGAGTTATTGAGTATGCAGATAGGACTCCGCATTTAACAATCAAAATCAAGATGTCCCTTTACGTAAAGCCTTGTTCAAAGTCGAAGATAATTATCAAGCTGATAAAACTGAGATAATTTTATATGAACTAAAAGATATCTTGATTCACCGAATGCAGAAACATTGTTTTAATCGTGATCTCTCAATTGTCTTCAATAATCTGAACGATCCATCCTAATTTGAGAAACAATGGTTTTTTTTATTCGTGGGAGATACAGCAGAACAGTGGGGGACGGGAGGGAAAGTTTTCTCTGGAATGTGGTTTTAACGCATTAACGAAGAAATAGGCTTAACTAAAGGAAAGGTACGCACTAATACCGCAAAACTGTCAGTTTCTGCGAAGATAGTAATAATAATTATTAATTATCAACGAACCGAATAGTTACAGGGTTATCTTTCCAATTTGGAAAGACATTATAATTAGAAATTTTGAATACCAACATTAAAAATCAACAATTGTGAATAACAATCCCTTAAGTGCATCCTGAGGACCCACAACGGCCTATCACCTTCCGATTCTAAATCCCTCTCCCCTTCCCCGCACCAACCTCTCACCATAGCTCTTGGAACCACAAAGACTAACCACCTGCTGATGAAGCAAGGATTGAGGGAAGAAAAAATGTAAACAGTTTATTTTTCACTGAATATTACCAATACATGAATTTTTTCGCGGCTTCATCGCATGGGCGACTTCATCAGCTATCTTATGTCGCAAACTACGCACAAATTGATCATACTCTTTGATCACTCGACCATCAACATTGTGTCCAGACTGATTCTGGTGTAGTGGCGTTTTTGTGAGGCGGTGCGAGGTTTCACTGCTCATGAATTGTCACAATGTAGGCTATCATATGCAGCGCTCCATTTTTACCCCACCCTCCCCCACTCGGTTTCTATGAACCACCCGTATGGTTCTTTTACCAAGCCAATCAGTCTCTACTTCCCATCTACCAAAATTCCCTACCCATCAAACAAGAAGAGAATATATTTGCCACCATGCATGCAATTTTCACATGAAGATGACACGAAGTATTGAAATCAGGGACGTGTGAATAAAAATTCTATGGCAGAAATCACAATTGTTAATTATTATTCTCTCCAATTAATTATCAAATCATTTCTGCTATACCGACGAGCACATTTAATTGAAACAAGCAAAAGAAGAAAAACAGAAAACAGCACTCACCGTTAGCAGGAATACCATTTTAACCGCAGATATCTTAAGAGTTTAATTATGAGTAATACTTCGGGGGAGAGGTAAAGTTTTGTCATATCAAAGGTTATCATATTTAAAAGTTTCTAACTCGCTAAACTCCAAGCAAACAATACGACGTCCTTTTCTAGTGAGAGTTTGAACCTACAACTTTGGTACTATCAACGTTGGTATCAACCAAGTTAAACCTCTTTTGCGAACTAAATATCAAAATGACATGCTCCACCTCAAAATGTGAAATAAAACAAAAATTCCCTATCTCGAATGAAAGATAGCTCAGGAGGGCATAACAAACAAGGGCATATATTACGAAAACTTGAGGAGGTAAAACTGAGTAATATGTGTCCATTGTTGCCACATTTCCCTCTATACATAGATATCTGCCGTTCGGGGCAAGGGCTATGAGTGGAGACACGGGAGTTTTCAGAGCACGGTAAAATAATCTATACTTGCGCACATTTGCAAAGTTTGGGACTCCTCTTGTAATACGTGCAAATGAATGATTTTTAATAACTTTTGAGATAAATTTTGCAAAAAATTATATGTTCAAGTCTTTCGGTCAGTTTTATATTCAATTAACACATTTTACAATTGTATGAAAACATGATTGGGTTCTGACTTTACTCGAAGCGCTTTGTTGCCACTATGATACGCTCGTCAACGAGCCTCTTAGCTTTCGCGCGGCAGTTCTGGAGCGTCCATAGATCATCCCATCTATCACAAGAAACGATTCAGCCGAAGCTGTCGATGGGCCCTCTAAACCCGTTGGTTCGGTGGAGCAAAAATGGAACAACAATCAAAGGCACACGTGCGAGGCGAGAACCACTGAAGTGGGAATCGGAACACAAGGCTTGAACGAAACCTAACATCCCTAGTGATA
This sequence comes from Hetaerina titia, assembly GCA_037158775.1. Classification (NCBI taxonomy): domain Eukaryota; kingdom Metazoa; phylum Arthropoda; class Insecta; order Odonata; family Calopterygidae; genus Hetaerina; species Hetaerina titia. Next base: position 38,547,629 of record CM073779.1, read on the forward strand.
CACATCAACGAAGTAAACAGGTTCACCGTCACGGAAATTATGAAATCGGAGATCCTTACCATATTGCTCATATTAGCAAAAATATTTCTCACCACTGAAATTGTATTTGTTCCTGACATTTTTATAAATCAAGTCACTTTGCTTTTCCACATAAACTTTTTATTTTCACGACCCAGGTTTCGTTATAGCATAACATCATCAGGTAAAAATACAAGTCAAGCACAGTATACATACATATCTCTGGGCGGAGAGGAAGAGGAGGTAGGAAAGAAAGGATTGGTTGAGCTAGGAAGAGGGGGGCTAAAAGTCTATGGTTTGAGGCGGAGGAGGAGGATTGGTAATATTGACAAATTAGCAATAATTGGATAATTAGATTAGATAAAAACCAATTAGATAAATAGCAGGCTGAAAGGATAGAAATACAAAGAAAGGACAAAGTGATTTGATTTATAAAAGCGTCAGTATGAAGATTTTCCACCAAGTTACGCCAGAAACTGTATTATATTTTTATGTATTTATTCCAACAAAATTTGATGAGTCTTCAATTTTTTTCTGGAAAAAGAAAAAATTGTGATGAGCTGAGTATGTAAACAGATTCTATCCTAGATGTTTAGAGTGGACAGGAGTCCACTGTATGTCCAGTGGACAGTCATCCATAAATTTCCCATTTCATGGCTTTTGGCTCTATGCCATAACAGTAAAAAAAGACTACAGCGGGCGTAATTCAACTAGAAGAAAAAGCTGCGTAGTAGACACCATGTGTGTCAATTACAGAACTTTTTGTACGATGGGTAAACAATCACCTGTTGTCCTTCGTATTTTCCTTCGCTCATAAGACGCGGCGCACGCTGATCCACTACTCTGGTCAAAAGACCAAGGGGTGCGAACTTGGAAAAAAAGGACCCCATATGGGCCAAAATACTCTTATATACACTTAAAGCTCCACATTATACGACCCGATTCGTGTATTTGGTCGTGGGTGAGTTTCAGCGCGAAAGATAGTGAGGACTGCTAAGTCAGTACTGCCTATTCCTGTACAGGAATGTTTCAACGATTCTGTTATCTATAATGGCAGCAATGATTACATACTTGTGGGGTGAGACTGTTGGTGCACATTCTTCAAGCATGCGTAACACTGGTGCTCACAAACTCGCGTTGTGCGGGAATAAGAGTCGAGAAAGAGAAAGGGTAGGAGAGAGAGAGAGAGAGAGAGAGAGTGAGAGATTAAGAGAGGTTGGAGAACAGAGAGAGAGGTTAGAGGGCACAGAGTAGAGAGAGAGGTTAGAGGGCACAGAGTAGAGAGAGTGGGTGGAGAGTAGCGAGAGTAGAAGTAGGAGAGTACTAATGTATGTCGGGAAGGGAAACATTCTTATTCTTCTCTCTCTAAATTTCCTTCATTTGTCAAATGAAAAATTTCTCGAATGAAAATAGAAAAATTATCTCGCACACAAAAAGAAAAAATGCCCTAAAAAGATGGCGTACCTGTAAGGGGGGAGGGGGAGAATACTAAAAGAAAACCAAGACGGAGAAAAATTGCGCGAATATCCCATTTCCTCGGTGCGTCAACGAATTATTATTTAAAATTAATAGTACAAAGGCTCGCAAATATTATCGTTGATAATAGACGTTTTCGATAGCTCTTTTTCCTATTAAAAGGTATTCGAATACAACGCAGTACAAATTTGAAATAAATCTTTGACATTAAACACTTATCAGCATAACAAAAGGATATAATCGGATTAATATTTTCGGAATTCTACCGGTTAGGGTAAATTTTGGATGGTCACAGCCCAAAAAATTGTACAAAAATACTTGCCGCTCCTAAGAAAAAGCACAACCTGAATTCGGGCACAACAGTAAGCCCCTCTTCAATGCCCCATGTTTCTGTCCTTCCTTTATTCCGTCCAACATCCTTATTTCCTTCCTTCCCCGTCCTCGTTTCCCCAACTTTCTCCTCTCTATGACAGTCTTAAACACCTTATCGCCGATCAAAATGCACTGAACCCATCTTTCCTGTCTCTTTTTGGCTTTCACCCACCATGCCTAGCAATTCCTCGTTTGTTTTGCCTTTCAGGCCACTTGACATTTTCAATCCTTCTCCACACCCAAATTTCGAAAAGCCTCCAATCCATGCCTATCATCCTTCTTTATACCATGATTCCGCGCCGTACAAATCCAAGCTCCAAATCCTAGTCTTAATGAGCCTTCACTTAATATCTTTCCTCAAAGTCCTGGTCATCAACTCCCTCCTATTAGGGAGTTGATGACAAGGACTGCTTAGGCATCCATGTTCCTAATCCTATTCACTATTACTAATCCTTTTCCTATTTCTTTCCTTTCCTTTCGATATTTTATATATTTCGATATCTTATATATTCGATTTTCCTATTTCCTTTCGATGTATTTCCAATTTTACTCTATAGTAATCAGCTCATTTTCCTCACTCATGATTTTGTTGACAGCCTGCCGATAATCCTTTCCTTCAGATCCTATTAGTGCTTCTACGTTCCATATTATTATCAAAATAAAGTTTCAGGAGTTAAAATATGACGCCATTGTGGAATACAGTACAGATTATTAAGAAATTTAAGTCATCAGAATACAAGATGCACTATATTACGCCATGGTCAGGGTGAACAACGAGAAATGTTAAATAAAAAACGCTTAATATATTTTCATTTAAAATAAAAGAAATAAAAATTAATGATATATACATATTCATACCAGCGTTGGACTTCTAACTGTAGGGCACAGGTTCGATTTCCAACGTAAACTCTGGACACCCTCAGCTTCACCCAAGCTATGTTCATGTGATTTATTGGGTACCATATCTTCTTGGGGAAACTCTAGGGAAAGCAACTCCTCCCCCTTCCCTGGTGAATGAACTTCACACGCCATTGGGTCAAGTAATAATTGAGCTCCATCCTCACCTATCAAAGCGACCTTTGGGTGATAACTGTGGTCTAGTATATCCATACGCGAGATGGGTCAGATAAACGCATCTATGCACCACATTATTTTCACACGTGTAACATCCCAGTAACGTGTATTAATATATTGATATGGAATCAAATCACGGTATCTCGCGTAATATTTTATTTCGGCGCTGAGCCACTACTTGGTGTAACGACAGTTAAACTAATACAAAGCGCAATCATCAGTCATTAAGCGTCTGACGAATTAAGTCAAATGAATAGAATACATCGTGAAGGAAGCTTCCAGCGACCGACTATGAAGTTCCACTCTTTGATATTGATAAGAGTTTTAAGCGTAAAACTGTCGAAGTTGTTGGAAAACATTGAAGTGAAACGCTTACCATGAGGTTTCCACAGTTTTTATTCAAGTATCTGAACCGGTTTCATATGTTCCAGTGATGTCTTAATCAAGTGAAACCGACTGCATGGTCTCAAAACTAAAAAAAAAACGAAGTCTTGCACATAAACGGACTTTTGGCATGAGTTACGGAACGGAGGTATATTACTAATATAAATATACTATTGGAGCGTGACTGAATTGGAAGGCTGGCAGGTGGTGAATAAGAAAATGAAATTCCACTGCTTCACTCAGTACAAGGTAAAACCCATTCCCATTGGCGTTAGCATTAGGAATAACATTTGAAACCTATGAGTACGGTTTTGAAGCCCCCCCCTCAATTCTGAGTAACGTGGGTGATCTCTTATGGCAGAACATTTCATTTTGTCAACATTATCGTATAAGATGTACAACACATTTGATGAATATACTTCCTCAATACCTACCTTATTGATGATTCAGAAATTAATGCTTAGATAATTTTTCAGCATGTTTTGTATATGTATCAATTAAAATATACATCAAGACCTTCACCATAATTAACTGAGGCACGTAGTAGTTTAATCTACATTGTAGCGATTGAAGTAGTCAACGGCGTGTATACCGTACTACTAGCTCATTTATTTGAAGTACCGTGAACATTCAAATTATACGCGTAAAATAAAATTCAAAAAAACTGCGAGAGACACCCGCACTGTAACTGGTAGCGGAATCATCCGCTAATGCGAATTAAAATACAAAAATTTCAGGGAGTAAAAATCATTCGCCTTGACCGTGATCCCGGTCAAGGAGAATTAAAATTGTTAATTTGTATACAAAATCGCTTAGCAAAATTATTAAAATGTAATTGTTAAAACAAAAAATAATAATTACTATTAAAAACATTAATAAATATAAAGGTACTTTTTCACCATTGCATGATCAAAGCAATAAAAAAATAATTTCAACAGAAGAAACATCACAAAATAAATTTCACTTTTCAACTCACATTTGGCGTCGATGGGAACAACAAAGCAACGGAACTTACCCTAATTACTGCATTTGTACGTAATCAAAATAAATAATACCAAAAACAAAAAATGTTATTTCGGCCTGAAGAGATGCTACTCCACTGCTGTACGTTTCATACGAGGATTTTTGTCCACTTCTCGAAGGTTTCTAGAGCCGAAATTTGCCTTTTGGCGTGTTTCTACACAGCAGGTATTTCAGTATTTGTCTCGCTTCTAATAGCACAAAATACTCGTGTATTTCGTTAATATGGCCGCCAAAGTTATTGAAAATCAATATAAATACGTCTTGAGGCAAAGAAATGAAAAATTAAGTAGGGCATTCTCGTTTGATTATTCATTTTTGACCAAGTACTGCTACCTTTTTTTATACATCTTAAATGAATTGAAATATCGGATGAAGTAAGTGATGTTATTATAAGGGAGAGTATACTTTTGTATGCGTGTTTCGTTCATTTCAACGCAGCGTTGTCTGCGTAGGCTCTAAAAGTGTTAATTTTTATCTTTCGTCAAGCGTACAAAAGAACTAGAACGTGTTAACCGTAATTATTTACGTGGGTTGGGACCGCAACCTGAAATAATGGACGTGTTAAAAGGAATACTTGCTACCAAGGAACGAACAAACCAGAGTCCACTATACTCGGAAATTTGAACGCAGCTAACTGCTTTTGGATGATGTTGAGAATTATTAATTTTATCATGCTATACGTAATTAATGTCCATGAGGAATGGATTGCATGTAGCCCTACCCGAAAATACCGAGTATAACACAGGCCAACAGTGTTTTTGGTGCCGGAGCTTTTAATGTTGATTTAAAGAACAATTGGGGTGCTGAATCCAATTATGACACTAGTTTCTTCCTATCAGCTATAGTTTTCAAGATATAGATATGTTGTTACTTATGTAAAAAAATCTTCTACATGATGATATGGGAATATTATATTAATAATTATCTCATTGGCCTACAATATAGAAATATACATAAAACTTATTGACAGTTTATTGAAAATAAAAGGAACAGCGCAGAGTGGTTAGAAATTAGTATACTTATAGATTTATTTAACTTTGAAAACTATTTTCCGGAATATATCAAATATTAAAACAACTAATCGTAAGATGTGCCATATCTAAAAAAGTACAGCTGTTAAATAAAAACGGATTTCATATTTGGATTCAGCTCTACAAATATAGTTAAAATCATCACAAAGATTCCCGGCACCAAAAAAAAATTTTTTTTGTAGGCCTGTGTAATCTATTGAAAAACCTGTGAAATACCTTAACCGTACTCTGAGGGTAGAAGATTCGAACAATGAGAATGGAAGTGGAAACTGTAATGATACGAGTAGATTGTTCCTTATTGTGAATTTTTACGTACATTGCAGAATATATCTGATACACACTCAAAAATTCATTTTGAAAGCTGGTAGCATCGATATTTCACTACGAATGCACTGAAAAAAATTTAACTCTAATACGAAGACAAAGCATCCAAATTGAAGTCAATACGAATAATAAACCAGTACATAATCATTTCCATTATCCCTTTCCACTTCAAAATAAAGACATGTTTTCCCTCCCTTTGGCCAATTAAAAGGAATCTTACCTCTTGAAGCATGTTCCAATAGCTATTCTCCCACTACCTGGACAATAAATGAAAGGGTTCGCCACCCCAAATGGAGCTAAAAACAGGGATTGTCCGAGCAGCCACTCCCAGCAGTAAAAAAGTTTCACTTGCGAAATAATTTTAATGTAGATCGAGACAAAACTTCAGAATACTCCATAAGAAAGCACTCCATTAATAATAATACAACATGGCATCTCTTAAATATTTGTATGGTTAATATTAGGCAAACTTAATTGCAACACTATCAAATTTAAAGGTCCCTACAAGAAAGCATATTCATTTATTTTTATTTAAGTTTCATGATAATCTAGCGTGTGGGACATTTATTCACAGAAAGAGAATTACGAATCCCAAGATTCCCAGTCGAACAAAAACATTGAGTGGGGCAGACTTTGAATGCGATCTGCACAAGCCAGACACTAAGTGAGAAAAGGAAGCGTTTTGGAGGATGCTGTTAGTTTTTCAAAAATATCGTCACTCTTGATCTAAATGACTCACTCGTCAGCCATTGATACTATTTGCAACATCATAGCATTTTTCCCTCTTGTTTCTCCTACGATAGACCCGGGGTCAAATTTTTGCTTCAAAATAAGCAGTTTTTGAGGAAGGATTTCTCTTTTTAAAGAAGGAATTATTTTTCCTACTTCGTGACGATTTCTTTGGATCACTTGATCCTAACCTACCTGGTTGATTACCTGAACCTTAAGATATCAGTCTTTTGAGTTTGACTATTCAGGCGCTATTAAGTAAATTGATCTAAAAATTTTTTCACTTGATTAAGTACTTTTTGCGGTATTCTCTGCGGGAGGAGAAATGTTGGTGACACAGATCATGTTTAATCTTTAAACAAAGATCAAGAGCTTATCTACTACCGCTCTCGCTGAATTTTGCGAAAAGAGTACTTTATGCGTTGATGAAACGTTCATTACGATGATATTACGTGACCTTAAAACTAATTCTTGTTTATTCCAAGTTATGCTGATGACAACATACTAACGCAGGTAATTTTTACGTGAGTAAATGGTAGTTTGGAATTAGCAAGCAGGATAAAACAAAATAAATTCATTAGGAGGATTTGATCAATCTTTCAAAATTCTTAGCATTGAAACATCACCACAATCTATTGTTTAGCAGTAGTGTAACACATTATCCTCTTCAAAAATGATTTCACATGCTGTCGTACGCCGTTGTGTGATGTTGCATATCTGAAGATTTTGGGACGATTTTTAAATGTTTCTAACCATATGGTAAGGGCTCTGAATAAAAGGTGAACCAAGCATTGCTGAATATAAATATCCGTTTACTTCCGTCTACCATAAAAAAATGCGGGTCGCGGTGGTCTAGTGGGTAGAGCGTTGGACTACTGACCGGTGGGTCCCGGGTTCGATTCCCGGGCAAGACACTTTGGGCACCTTCACCTGGACACCCAAGCTATATAATTTTCGGGTACCAGATCTTCCTGGGAAACCATAACCGGCACAGGGAAAGGAACTGGCCCCCTTACCCTGATGTGTGAATATTCACACGCCGTCGGGCTTGGTACATGGGTGAACTCTACCATCACCTACTAAACCAGTCTTCGGGTTGATTACTGTGTTTATGGTTTTTTTCCATAAAATGAAACCTTCTACGCGAATTCTATTCCGTTTAAACAAAATACGTCTGGAACGAAACTAGATCCCCACGGCAACCGTCCATTCACATGAAAGGGAGGAATTGAGTGAAAAAGTCGTGTTTGATCGATTTTTTACAAACTATACAGCGAAAGATGGGAAAACGTGGAGAGGATAAGAATCTTTCAGCTTTCAGCTGCACTATATTTCGAGTCTGAAGTCAAAATAATCAATACTTTCTTACTTGATTAAGAAAAAGGAAGTAGTTTGCAAAGGATGGTAAATATTTTAGAAGTGAGGCCATATTTACGAGGTTTGCCATACGCCTCTAACATACCAGTAAATTAGAAATTTTTGCCAGTCCACGAGTGGAGACATGTAAGTACAAGATCTTGATTACCAATTATCAGTTCAATGTTTTGTAACATACCTTAGCCCTTTCCAACTAAATTTTCCATTTCTTGCTTCTGATAGAGCATCCTCGATTTCCTTCTGTTATTCTTTCCCATTTGTTTTCCTCAATTGTGGTCTTCAGCATGATACTGTGCCTAAAGATGTGTCCAATCACTTCCTCCCTCTTATTCTCGTCCTCCTGGGGTTTCTCTCTTCGTCCACTCTTTGAAGTACTTACTCCATTTTATCCGTCTTATTATCACTTATCCGTAGAACAACACTTTCATCACTTCCAAACGTTCCTTTGACGCTCTTTTACTTTTTAACGTCCACGTCTCGCACCCGTAGGAAAATGAGACGCCGTAGATGTTTTCATGAATTACTTTCTTTATTCCAGGAAATATTTTCCGGTGTGCCTTTGCTGAACTGCTTCATGAATAAAATAACTCAAAAATATTTTTAATTCCTCATCAAAATCTTTAGAACACGATCAAGGTTGCGTTGCTGCAGAGCATCTTCAGGTGAAGAAGCTGCAATTCTGCAGTTGAAATTGAAGGAAATTTAGATCGTGATTTAAAGATTTTAATGAGGAATTTAAAAAAGTTTTTGTGTTATTTTAATCATATGTCCATATCATTACTGTTTGCTATTGGCAATAGTTTATTCTGTAGAAATTCTTCTTCGCCACTGTTATAATGTTTCCCATACATCTTTTGCTTTTTCCATCGCTAGTCTACGGCATACATAGAAAAACTCTTCCACTTGCTACCTAGTCGTACTTGCAAATAACCTTTTTCCCCTATTTCGATTGTAGATCATTACCTAAGGTTTTCCTCCGTCATTATCTCCTTTATCTTGAAATTGTATTTTTCTCATCGCCTCTCTATATTGGCTATTTTCATTTCAAGGTCTCCTTTCTTCACTGCAGGTATAGCTATGTTGTCCACTAATAGAAGCATTCTTTTCCTTTCTCCTTGAATTCATAAGCCACTTTCAATACTTTCCTCAATCTCTTTAATTGCCTTCTCAATATGCACATTAAATATCAAGGACATTAATGATTAACCCTGCGTTACTTCTTTCTTTATTTTAGCTTCTTCCCTGCTTTAGACACATTCAATCACTCGTTCCAGGTTTAATTAGTATTCCTATACCATTAACATCCTGTACCAAAGAAGTCTCGTTAGAATATAAATGTGCACGTGTTTATGAATGAATAGAACAATGAATGTGAATGGATGAATAAATGAGTGATGCACAGATACGGGAGAAGTATGTGAATAACGATAGTGAAGTCAATGAAGGAAGGAAAAAACAGTAAAGAAAAGAGGGTTGGGCTTATCCTCTAATACCCTAAAACCATGTCTCTTTTTACTTTGTCCACCATTACATATGAATTATGTTTTTTCACCAGTATTACGTAATATGCGTACTATTGGCAATCATATAAAAACACATTTCTGTATCTTTCAGCGGACATTCATTAATTTATATTTGTCACACGCATAAAGCTAATGAACTGAGCACATTTAAACTGTGCTAATACATCCTAATCTCAACTGACATAGGAGGCCTTATGTCCACCGCTGGTGGACCTGCAGTCTATCTAATAAAAATTATCAATTTATTGACAGCCAGTTTGCAAAAAATCCACAACTCCAAGTAAATTACTCTAACCGGGCATTGTATTCACTAAAATATGCAACAAAGCTAATCAGAAACGTCTAAGCACAACCGAAACTATTTTTCTCCTCAAACATTTAAGCGATTTCTCCGATAGCATTAAAGATTCACATGAAAAGAATACGATATATATTGTAGGCTGGCTTCATAATAAAATCTATAATTCTGACTTACTTAATTTTAATTTTTTGATGTCATTCATTCAGTTGTCATACAGTACAAGCTGGGTTTTTTTTCTAACATTACCATTCTCTGGTAATATCAAGTTAGAGACATCAGAATTTTCCAAAATAATTTTCTATCATTTTAAAGAAATAGAAATGTTGTCGCCATAAAATACAATTACGCGTGGTACAGTTCCATTATAAGTCACATTCCACAATAATTCTATTATGTGAACTAATAATCTATTTCTGACGTACATCACTTCAAATTAAAACAAATTTCTACATCCCGCAAATTGATCACAGACGGGAATAACGTTTGTCCAGTTCCAAAGAAGACAAATTTGTCCATTCGCATCTGTCCAGAAATGGTTAAAACGAAAGTAACAGCACGCGTTAACCTCGTCATTTCACTTTTCAAATGCACACGTAGATAAATGGCCCAGTCACGTTTTGCACGTGCGTTATTTTTTCCGAGGTATTCTCATTTTCATTTTCCTTCTTCAACACCACTTTTCCCATTTTATTCTCATAAAATAAATAAAGAGATCGTTGAATCACACTTTGTCAGGTTTTCTGTGCAATTCCCTACGATCTATTTTATTTAAATAGTTCAAAAGGCAATTTTTTTACAGATTGATTCCCTAAGAAGATAATAATACCGATTTAAGATTTCCCATTATAATTCATCAAATATGTATTAATATAAATGTATTTAAAGTGTCGTGAGATTGCTTATTATTTCAACACGAGTGTCGCTCTTCACCTGATTCGCAGTCACAGCACGTTTCATAAACACGTAAAATCCGTTGTAGGTGTCCTATTCATTTTATGCGGTGGTTGGTTTACACACTCGTATTAACGTTCATTTCCGTTATTATCTTGGATTGAAACAATCTCATGATATTTTTATTTAGCATTGATGCGCGTTTTCTAAGCGCACCTTCCCGAGTTCTGAGGTAGATTAAACATACGAGTACATATTTTCAAAATAAATGCATTACTGAAGTTTAATTTATTATCATATTTTTTGTTTAAGTCAGCACTAAAATGTGCATTGGTTCTTGCGGTATGGTGGGCAAAAGTGTTAACATGGGCCTTGCCCCTAGGAAGCCAATAATCTAACGCTAAGGGATCAGAAATTACCTCGTCCAACAGCGGTAGGGGTAAAAATATTCGAGCCAAAATTAGTCTGGTGTGTATTCACCCCCTGCCACACACCCTAGCGGTGGCTTGCAGGGTACTAAAAAAATTAAAAAAGGGAATTATTGGGGAGTGTATTTTTTCCGGCATGATGAAAACGTATCACTTGATCACAGTTGGAAGAGGAAATTTATAGTAGACAGATATATTTCCAATTTGAGCACAAGTTTCAATTTAAAACCAACCATTTGTTCATTATGTAGGGCATGGTGTCCTAGTGGGTAGGGCGTTCAGCTACCGATCACTTTGGACACCAGAGCATGTTTCCACTTGTAACGTGGCCGTTTAGTGAAATCAGTGAAACTTGTACCACATATACATTACATTACTGGCCAACATTAAAACATAAAATTAAATGTGCGCAGAATTACGTGAATTAAAAAGTTTACAATAACTTTTTAATGAAGAGGTCCCTCCTCTTCTCCGTCCATATAAAGCTGTGTGTTTTTCTGTAATTCACCTGAAGATGACTTTAAAAGTCGAAACAGTGGTCGAGTTTAATCAAATATATGTGGAATAACTGAGTATTTCTTTTCCGATATGAATCGCTTCCATAAAGTGACGCCTGAAACTATTCTATTAAATAGGTCTTACTGATGCTAACATTACAATGAGACCTGAAGCATTAATCTATACAGATAACAATAAATAAAAGGTAAAAGGGAAAACTTTACTCCTTAATTGTGCAAAGGTAGGGATTCATAGTGTGGTTTACACAGTAGCATACCGTTTTGACACATAGAGCTAGTGTTTGTAATAACATAAAATGTATTTGGTTATGGAAGAGTATTTTATGACTACCTCTTGTGTTACATATCAAGACTAAATCATTTTCAGACGCTTATACACAGGAAACTACTCATGTTTTGCTGAAAAAGAAGCTTAGCACAATTGTAACTTCAGCGTCAAGTTTCGGCTAGTAAATATTACATATTTTCAATAGCGCCTTCGGAAATTTTAAATACAAATGGAAGCTTTTGTGCACGAGTTGAAGAATGGCGTTAAACAGTAAGCTTGAGAAAGCAAAGCACAGTATTTTAAGAAAAAGCGTATTTAACTTAATTTGCTACGGTATATTCAGTTTTTAAATTGTGTCAAGAGAATTCGCAAAAAGTACGGTAAACGTCTCTCTTGTTCGACCATTATTTTTTAGGAAGGAAAATTTTGAAATATGTGTGATTAAAACTGCTATTTAGGGGTGAAAGGTATACAAAATGGTTGAAAAGCACGTAGAGTAATAATGAATGATCCTTTGGGAGTGACTAGATTAAAATACAATGAAGAATTAGTCTGCATATTTTAGGTTGAAACTAAAACGAAAAACCAATATGAGACGCTAAGGTACTTCTATAATATTAAATAAAACCTGACTGAAGACAAACGGCAGCGTATGCGATAAACAGTAGCGAGTGAGAATTAATGAAAACCAACGCACGCTCTCCATAACTCGCCCCAAGCCGATGACCCTTCCCCACCTTCTAAATCAGAATGACGAAATGGCTTTTCCACAAGATTTTCTCTCACCACGAATTAAATTTAAATAGTTCTTCGGTAATGCTTGAACTACGAACGCCTGTGATTTATTTTGAGAACCCTGCCCTACACTATCCACTCTTTCCAAAACATGTCCCAGTGTCAAATTAATGCATCTCCCATTTTTTAATGCAGTGCTTCCAATTCCTATTTGCGTGTATTTCACGCACAATGATGACCTATCGGCTTCATTCCCCCATATGTTTCCGATTCGAATGCCATTCGGTCTTCAACGTGTGCTAAGTACACTGTGATGGATGCTTAGATTCGCATCAAAATGCAGCGGGGAGAAATATTCGGACGGAAGGGGAAGCGACGAGTCACTTTTAGGGGCAGCAGACACTATTCACCAAGGTTCACTTTGGAAAAAACTCGATCCAAAAGGAAAAATAAAAGCTAGAGATACGCAGCCTATGGAGGTGAAGTGGCCAAGTTGAGCAAAAACACCGGGAGTGGTCCGTCACAGACGAAAAGCCGTGTCGAAAAAACGCGGGAAAAGTAAAGAGGCAAGGCAAGACGAGCGCGGATCTTGCTCCCTCCCTCACCCCCCTCCCCAACGCTTCCCCTGACTACTCCCCTATTGATCGCGTCCCCTGCTGGCGGCGCGCGCTGTGCACGTGATAGCCGCCTGCTCGCTCCACTTCCAAACAGAGGCAGAGGATTCGGACTCGGGGTCGCCCCATCCCAGACACCATATCCCACACCGTTACCCCTCCCCGATCCTTTCCTCTCTCCCGACCCCCTCGCTTCCCGTGAGCACCCCTTGCCGCCTGCTCTCTTCCGTCCTCCTCCTCGAGGCGGCTCGAGGGACTGACTGCCCTGGCTCCTTCCTCTCCCGACACATCCGTTAGGCATAATCATACCCCCCCCCCAACCGTCGATAACACCCGAGCCAGGCACTTCTCATCCCCCCTCCCCAAACCCTGTGGCCCTGACGTGTCCTTCCCCCTCCCCACCCAAGCATACGCACCTCCCTTAAAAGCCCTGCGTTGTAAGTGCTCCTCTGCCCAACGACGGCCTTCTAAGATCCCTGTTTACCATATACTACTGCCTTCCTTTATTTCCCGTACCCTCCGCTGAAACGACAATTACTATCTCCCGGGACATTTTCGTATCTGTGGCACTTAAGTACAGTGCAGGGAAATAATGGCACTACGCACGACGAAGGCACTATTTTTCTCAAGTATCCATAAATGCCCCCTATTCGCCGCTGACGGACGAGGAAGTAATTTTCTCGAGCTCAGTCAACGAATCATGATCGTAGTGAGTGTTTAAGTATTGTATCAAACAATATATGAAAGAGCGAGTAGGAGTCAAGGGAACACGCCAGCTATTTCTACGAAAACGGGTGGCAAGTGACTTCATAATGTAACATGAGACCGCATGTTTAATGAGTGTTTATCAGAGGCACAAATATCCCCACAGAAACGCAATTGAAACTTTCATTCCACGAGTGCTGAAAAAGCTATTTCGATGGAAGGAAACGCATTAGAACATTCCTTCGCCTTCCCTGGCCGTCGTTATTCGCTTTCCCTGACCGTCGTTATTCGCTTTAAGACGATTATCCTCACGCACTTATAAAGGTGCTGCACCTCAGTCATCGGGAGCGAGCTACAGAAAAAGAACTCGACGTGGAGAAACAGAGACTATTCGGCGGAAAGAAAATCCAAGCAACACTTACTGCAGAAATGCTAAAGTATCATGAAATTTTTGCAATTATATCAAGTTCCATCGTGCAAGTTTTCGACTAGTAAGAAACTTTTGAGCGTTTCCGAATATCGTTCACCTCTTGCATTGGCACAATTTAGAGAGAAACAGAACACTTCTAAAATGGTGCTCATAAAACTCACAATGCACGCAGTGCATGGTGTCATTTACGATAAGGTGCCATCAGTTGCAGCCGTTTGGCACCTTTCCTGAAATGCCTATGAGAAATCCTCCGTAGACGAATGATATACCTTTAAAAGTATTAACCATTATTATGGAATTATGAGATATATGTATTAAAGAATGGCAAATATCAAAGAGATGTAACATGTAGGCACGATGAATTTAGCTAATGGAAGAACTGAGTGGAGAACTGAGTCATACCAACATCCGGATTATTGGAAACTGATATTATAAAGAAATGAACATGGTCCTTAATTAAAATAAGACACACCTTTGTATTTCCCAACTAACATTCTACGCCAGTTTCCCTGCACCTTTCAGCAAAAATATTATTATTTTGATGTCGCTAAATAATGGACAGATATGCAAATATCAGTGGCTAGTTACATTAGACAAGAGAAAAATATGCGAGAATCACATCAATGAAAAATCTGATTTCATTCATGATTTGGTATTCTAGTTTAAGATCTGTTTTGGATGGACACAAATTTGAATTTTCTAATCCTTTCATCCCACACCACCCCTTTCTACAAGTATTTCAGACATTCAATGATCCGTAGCTTACAAGGTGTCTGAGGAACTGGGTACGAAATGTGAACAGAAATAAGAGGGAAATATGTACGAATAAGTGAATAATTACTGTAGAAAATGGAATTGACTATTTCAGCAAAACAATATAATAATTACTGATTGAATGAAAGAATGGGAGGAGAAGCGGGTAGGTAAAACCAACGCGAATCAATCAGATATTGCCAAACTCTAAGAGAACAAAAACACCGCGATAAATACGACACGAATCGATATAGCTAGGAAATGACTCCTTTCAGAATAATCCAAGATACTGGGCGATGTACACCCCAAGAGTTGAAGCCATACGAAGACGTACCGATACATCGAAAGAATAGTTATTAGTTATTATTATTGATATCAAACCTTAAAATATAAGTACACCTTTGGATGTTGTCGATCAAAAGTAAATACTTATCGTGGCATTTGGTTTTCCGATGCGAAAAACAAATTATACGTCACCTATTTCTTCGAATACATTAATTAGCTATCTTTAACTATCTCCAATATAAAATTGACCAATCACAATAAAAATAAGGATCTTGACTGCATGAAAGAATGAGGGTCTCAAGACCTCGTGACCTTGTAGTAAGCGTGCCGTCTCACCTTTCCCGCTTTAATTATCAACATACGAGGTGCGCGCAACATATCTGATCTTAAATGAAACCGTTGGCTGCTACTACTGCAGCGCTGCATCCTACAGAGTGACCCTTGATACACTGGCGCTTGATTACTCTCGGATTCTTTCATCATCTAATTGGATAATAAACGATATCTCGTTTCCACCGCCACTCTCATTACATCAAACTTATTTGCAGCTAGCCACTCCTGTACTCGATATTCCCTCATGGCTTGTCGGAGGCTCTCAGCTTCGTTACAACTGGTACCCTGAATATTTTCCTCGCGGAAAAACAATGATTGGTTATCACAATCCATTAGATTTTATACTAGAGTGCCAATTAATCCCACTACGATCACTGAAAGATGGAACGAAGGTGATCCCCAAGGGTAAGCGTTAACATTTCAAATGCTACTAATAATCACGGCGGGCGGCTCTCTAGAATTTTGCCTGCGCCCTAGGTCAAAGAAAACAGCACGAATACATTAGCAAATATCAACCGGTAAAGGTAAGTTATTCACGGGATTAAGTACTAAACACACACTTCTAGGCAACGCATAACACTAAAAAAATGCAACAAAAGGAATTAAAATTAACGAATTTTCAAATCCACACACCTTCCTACCTCAGTTCATTTCGTCCCACATGCGTTTGCATAATTTCTTTCCCGCCTCTCCCCCGTAATCACACGATTCTCCCCTCGTTCGCAGTCTTCGACATCCCACTCCCACTCAATATGCCATGTATCTACCTCTCCCGCCTCCTTTGAATTTCTCCCAACGAAACTCCTTTCCACCATGTCTAAAACTTCGTCTGGTTCCCTCTCTTCCATACTCCTCCACACCCACATCTCAAATCTCCAATCTGCGCTTATACTCGTGGTCCAACGGCAAAGTTTCCATGTCATACAAAACTACTCTCCATTTACAAAGTTTTCACAAGTCTTATCGTTATAACTTTACTTATTGTAACTGTCATGATTCCCTCCTCTTCCGAATTTCTGAGAAATAAAAAACCACGCTTCACATAAAGAGTTTTCACTAATATTTTCTGTTCATCTTTACTCGAGATACTTTCGTCAACACTCTCCTCTTCGTTAATGCTTTTCGAACTATCATAATTTTTCTTTAAATAATTTCCTTATTAACTTCCTCATCTTCATCTAAAAACCTTTCAGTAGGTGCATTGCTGTGCGTGCTCTAGTTCGTACCCTCAAATTTCAGAGTTCACATTACCCTTACAATGACCTGAGGAACTCATTCTTTTGTTTGATTATCATTGATTCTAATCCCGTACCTATTCAACTGGTTCAGTAATGCGTTCAACAATGAACGTTTCCATCGGCTGAATGACCAACTAACTATATTTTTATATCCACAACTAACTGATTTTATGAGACGTAGAAACTTTGGATAGGTCGCCTATCCATCCAGAGTAACTCCTTCCTTCTCCAAAACGTTCATAATTTGGGCTAATTTACTCTGTCGCAAGCCGAATCGAAGTCAGCGAAGCAAAAATTACATTCGGTTTATTTTCTATATCTATTCAATCCAAGATCTCATTAATTTTATGGAATTACGAGGATCCTTTCCCCAATTAATCCCAAACCGATGTTTCCTTTTGCCTTCTTAACCGTTCGCTTATTTATGATCTTGTATATTACCTCTACTGTGAGAGAATGGATACTTATGGTTCCATCAGCGTCATAAAATACTTCTTTCCTTTTTCGGGGAGAGGAATTAATAAGGATCGTACGGATTCTGTTCGTCAAATTCCTCCCTCATAAATGCTACAAAGGAGCTCAGGAAATTCCCCCTCCATGTTTTCCTAAAACCGTAATCTTGCAGGGACCTATCCATGTAAAATATTTCCTTTAATGTTTTTTCTAACTCCCCAACTAAATATTCCTGGATCAATGCTAACACATAATTTGGCTAATATTTGCCACATTTCCCTTCGATTTATTCTTTCCATCTTTCCTAACTCTCATCAGTTATTTCGCCCAAATAAAGAACTCTATCTATCTATCTAATCTATCAGTGTCGATTAACATCTGAATATCACAAGTGTTTATGACATCCCACTTCACTCTGTCCCATATCTTTCTGACATTTTTTCAGGAAGCCACGGTTTCCTCGTACTTTTTATATTCATATTGTTTCATTTGTCCTTTTCGTTGCCTCTTTTTCGAGTTATCCACGTCTTTCGTCAACTAAAAACCTCCCCTTGTCCTCACTCAAAATTTTGTTAGCTCCCGCCTGGTATCCTTTTCTTATCGTTAGCGTTAAAGGTTCTACTTGCTAGTTTATTGTCCTTTTTTCCTCACGACTTTGAACTTGTAGTGCCTGAGAACTACTTATAATCTAATATTGATGAAACTGGTCTTTTAATACATTTTCAACCACCTATATCTAATCTAACTGATATCTCACTAAATTTATGCACATTTTTCTTACTACAGTATTTTTCATTGTACTGAAGTGTTTAAATTAGGCGTTAGTAATGATTTAAGCTATTCATTCTACAAAAACCTTCGTGTTTTCTCAACGCGGCCATTCCCGATACCTTGACTGTAATTTTTTGCTTTACTCCCACCACTCTATTAGCCTGCCAACGCATTCTAATTACCATTACTATCATGGGTTTCCTCCCAGGAACATCCACAATAATTTCATCTAGTTGATAGTGTGCACTGTTAATTTCTTCTTACTTAGGATTACTTATTGACATGTAACCCTGAATCAGAAAAAAATTCTTTGGTTATGGTATTAATAATATTTCATCACTCGCCTGGTCTAGATGTACCATCCTTCTTCCAACCTTTTTTAATATTATTGCGAGTCCACGTTTTGCACCCCCCCTCGCTCTTAATTCCTTCGCAAGTATCACTCGAAAAAACCCAGGCAACTTTCCAATTCAATTCACGAACACACTTCACCCTGCAAACAACATGCGGAGTACCTGATCTATCTGGTGCGGTTCTCTTCTTTGTCCTCTTTCCTGCTCCTATCAATTTCACCGAGTAATATGTATGAAGATGACGTCAGAGAATTTGCCTTTCCCTGCTGGCCATGATGCCCAGCCCTAGGGACCGAGCCCCATAGTTCCCAGTGCTCTTTATTAAGTTTGTGTCCAGCACGCTTGCTTTGGGAACACAAATAGAGGTTGGTAAAAAAGAAATTTCCAACTGCCTTCCTCAATTGCGTTTTGAACGTTATAACATCAATGCAATTGACCGCCTCAAGGGGTTGTTACACAAATGATTACCAATTGGTGAAATGCTAATTGAAAGTACTTAGAGGCGAGAGGTTACTGACTTTTTTTCTTTCAAGTACTAAAGCTTACTGGAACAGGATATCTAATATTGACGACTTTGCCTAATTGAGTAAATTTCCACCCTTTAATGATCTTCTAGTATTGTATATCTAGTACGGTATTCAGGGTTTACTTAATTGATTCCATTCCCCTTGGACATCTCGTTGCTGAGCCAAGCTTATAGCGTATATTCCAATCCGATAAGTTTAGGTGGGGTCCATTATGTTTGAATTATGTTTCTTTCACAGAAGTCGTATTTTGTAGATTTTCCAATTCGGATAGGCTCGGAGATACCTCAGAACTAGTAGTTTACCATACGTTTTCTTTGTGATTAATCTGTTGCCCATGTAATGGAGCAGTACATAATAAAGGGATAATCATAAATTTTGTGACGATTCGAAGAGCGACTGCGAATCCACCGCCTTTATCTAAGCCGATTGAGAAAATTGCCAAAATGGAATGCTTAAATTCATTTTCGATTCGTTTATGTCACAACTTTAATTAGTCCATTGAAAAAATTTCCGAGAACAAAGAACACGGCTGTTAACAAATTCCGTGTTAATTTACAGAGGAATTTTGAAATTATTTTCGTAAAACCTTAACTGCTAACAATTACGCAAAATAACGCTTCCATATAGCCCCATTAATCAACCCGAATGGCGGCTTTGATGAACGTGGGTAGAGATCAACCCGAATCAAGTAAAGCGTTGGAACTAATAAAAAAACATCAAGTCATTGGTTGGAACTAATAAAAAAAAGCTGAGTGGTTTGCTTGAAGGGCTTTTCTTTACGGATTTGAAATGTAGTAATTAGGGAAAAGTTATGGAAAAAATATAACGATTTTAGGAATGCGGATCAGGGGAACGTTACGCGTCAAATCTTCGGATAAAATACAAAATGAGGCTTGAAAAAAATTCGGTGAAGAAAGAAAAAAATTAACAACATGGAGGACTTGAAAAGAACATTAACTGAACATATTACACCGAGAAGGGAATGATTGTTAATAAACATCCATAGGTTACGCGGGGAAAGTAAAGAGAAACGCATAAGGAGGAAGAATATGAAAAAATGAAGGATACTCTCAAAAGGAAGAAAATATCTCGAAGTGAAGAGAATAGAGGGGGACAAAAAGAACTGGAGAGCGGGCACATGGGACCCGAAGTAGCAGGCCACGTGTGACGATAGACAAGGGAGCAAGTTCCTTTCCCCGTGCCACCGTTTCATTTCCAACGGATTTCCAGTGAACTGAGAATCGTACTGCTTGGATTTTCGATGAGGTTGCGCATCGCTCAGTATGTGTACCCATAACCCTTCGATCAGCAACCCACCCACCTGTCAACCGCACTTCATAAAACAGCGATTAATCGACATGGCTTCTGCGTTCGGCATTCAACCGTTGGTTCTACCCAGGATAAAATCTGGAAATTCCTAGGACAGGTAGAACTACGGCTGCATTCAAGGAGAACCTATCTTTTTAAGGCACGCTAAGTTATAAAAGAAGGGAAATTGGCTCTACTTTCCTGAACTCACCCAAAGTTGAATCATGCTGTGAAGTTGTAATTGATAACTAAAACCCTAATGTGAATTTCTTGGTACGAGGTTCGCATTAACTTCACCTCTCCAACCAACACTCATTCGGGTTGATAACAGAGTTACAATGTTAGCAAAATATTGTCGTTGAACTCCACAATACTGAGTCCGGATATACCTAACTAATAAATCAACAGAGCGATAAGAATATTTTGAGCAATTTTTCAACTATAACCGAGACGGCACGATTCTCCCAAACACGGAGTTTAGAATCTGATTGGATTGAAATGAATATAAACAAAAAGTAAAAAAAATTGAATAAATAAAGTTCTTTAATGTATGTAACTTTTAACAGGCTGAGATGTATACACAAAATAAAACATAACACAACTCATGAGGCCTTCTTCAGGTCAGACTGACCAGTCTGACCTGAAGAGAGCCTCGGGGTAGGCCGAAAGCTTAAACAATCTAAAATTTGAGTAACCTTTTACGTGTTATCTGTTTTATTTTGTATTCTATTGTCCGTTATATTGCTCTCGTGAGTGCTTCTATAACACCGATATATATACACGTATATGTATTCTCACCATTCCTCTTTCTGTCTTAAATCTCCTTATCCAGCTCAATACTATTTCCACCCTTCTCCGCACAAATGTCTCAACAGATGTCCAGCAAACTTCAAACTTCTGAAATATTCGTTCCATATATCAAATTAGTGTTCACACTTTTCTGATCTGAAGGCTTTCATTTGCAGTTTCGTTTCTCACTTCACTTCATGAAGGTATTGCTTTCTTTTCAATAAGCAAACTTATCATCGTCTCCTTTTCACTAAGACCATGTGAGTGGAAAATATACCGCTATAATGTGACATCAAATACCTCATTCACCTCCACAAAGAACGTCCTACATGAATGCATCCTTTAACATTCCTATTTCCTAAGAATCTTTCCTAGAAAAAGTTCTAATGATTCATCTTCATTCCAATTACTCTTCCTGCTGTGATCAAGTATTAGTATGCTCAAAATTGGGCTCGACAGACAAAATTGGGCAGACACCGAGATATTTAAGTTACTCCAAATTTGTGTTGACCAAAACTATTTTTTGTTCAATGAAGGGTATTACAAGTAAAAGGAAGGATTAGCCATGGGCTCACCACTCTGCCTATTTTTGGCCGAAATTTTCATGGACATTAGAAGAGAAAATTCTAAAAAAACCTTTGGACAATATTCGATATTGGTTTAGTTATGTAGATAACATCTTAAGCCGTTGGGCAGAATGCAATAGACATTTGGAAAAATTCTTTCGATATTTAAGCAAAGTGCATAATTCTTTAAAGTTGACCATGGAGCCGGGAGTCGCTGGGAGAATAAATTTCCTTGACCTTAACATCGATTTTCGAGAGAGTAAACACGTGGTCGGTATCTACAGAAAACCCTCGTATACAGACTTGGTGATTCCTCCGGAATCATGCCACCCTATTATCCATAAACTAGCCAGCTTCCACTCCATGATAAATAGGTTAATCAAAATCCCCATGCCTAAAACACCAATTGACCGTGAACTAAATACACTCAAACGCATTGCCGTTAACAATGGCTACAAGGAAGATTTGATTGACTCCTTGCTCCGGAAGAAAAGGGCAAAGCTCGCCACCAACATAACCACCTTTCTGTAAACGGAATGGACCACGGAAACCCAAAAATGGTGCAAAATCCCTTGTAACAACACATCGTACCAGTAAGCCAGTGCACTCCCGAAGGACAAATTCTCTTTTAACACCCCCTTCAACATATCGAAACTCCTGCGTAAAAACAAAGATGCCACTGACAATACAAAAAAGTGGTGCGTATGCGATACAGTGTGAGCGCAAAGTCATATATGAGGGCCAAACTAGTAGGAATTTCTACATCCGAATCAAAGAGCATGAAAAGCGCACGATCTTAGGCAACACTACATCAATGATCGCCAAACACATACTCGAGACCAACCACGTCTGTTAATTCAAAATACAAGTGCTATATGAGTAAAATAAAAGCAAAAAATAGACGGGTTTGAACAATTGGAAGTTGTCCGACGACAAAAGAAGAACACCCCCCTCTCCTCAAATATATGAAGTTCACTTCCTCCTCCCCCTCCTTTCCATCAACTTTCGCTTGCAAACATTGACCATATGTGACATACAACAGCCCCCTTCCCTATGCCCCCCAGAGTGTCATTTAAGTCTGGGGTATTCCGCTCCCACCCTTCCAGAAGGCCCTAATACCCTGGCCTGGACTCCAACCCTCGGCCCGCCTACTGGCGTCGTCCCGGCTGCCGATGGGTGACTGCTGCCATTCACCCAAGGGGACCACTTCACACTTTAAGACTCTTTGTACTGTTTTTAACAAGTTCGAAACTCTGTATTCCACAATCCTTTGCTAACGTTTCCCTTCTCTTCCCCCCCCTTCCACCCTTGCTCAGCCCTTCTTTCCCCTTCTTTCCCCCAAACTCTCCCTCCCTCTCCTCGTTTCCAACCACATCCACTCCCCTCCTTCCGGAATGTTAAATGTATATAAGGCGGCACACAACTTCATTTTGCAACCTAATGATGATGTAATAAATCGAAACTAGGTCGTAAAACAAATTTTATCAAGTGGAAAAGTGCTACGAACAGTTATTCATCATATTCGACTTCCACCACATTACGCCTAAAGCTACTCAATAGGTTCCATGAAGTTTTCAGAGAACTTAATCCATCTAATTGTAAAGATCAAAAATGACAAATGAAATCCAGCGCTCTTCGCCTTTGCATAGCGTAACTTTATGGAGCCCATGACTAATTAGCTAATTGAGCTGATCATTAAAAATCTCCTCGTGGACTGTAATAAACCATCCTGTCAATCTTCGGGAAAAACTTAGTTGCTTTCTTGACATAAAGTTTATCTGCGGTATCAACCGATTTGCAAACAAATTAAATATTCTTAACGAGAAACTAACAAAAAGAGTTAAGACGTCCCCGTGTCCCATTTAAGGGAGGGCTTTTAGAGCGAATTAATCGTGGTTTTCCCATACGCAAGTTTACCCATGAAATTAGTAACGTCAAGATTAGTGTATGCGTGACACCCAGGGGATTGATATGGTATTTCAACATCCATGTACGCTCAGGACGCCAAAGAGATAACTAACACCGAAGTTTATCGATGGAAATACCAGCTTTCTCTTCCCCGCTGTTTGACACATACGGTGGCATGCAACTCGATGCCAACATTCTATGAAAAAAGAAACAGTTTAACAATACCCATTTGTGAATTATATATCATAAGTTTTGTTTTGTCAGAGATCATGATTTTTACCCCTATGTTTCTCCTTAGTGTTATGAACCACACCTTTAAATTTTGAAAAAGATAAAAATGTGATGCGTGTAAAATGGGTATTCCAGTGTAAATTTAAGATCTTAGTTAAGTAGAAAAGTGCGAATTGTTCCTTAATCTTATCTTTTTATAATTTAACACTTTTTGGGTAACCTAAAGCAAATATTCCTTACAGATTGAATACACCGTATTTAATTTACGAAGATAAGTACAGACTTGGGAGGGGCTGTAGTACCCAGCGGTTTTTTGCTTAATGAAATGTACGAGTATTGTAGTATACTAGAAAGCAGGAGGACTAAGATCTAACCAAGGGGCTGTTAACTGACAGGACAGACGGCCCTACAGATTACTCATTGAACTAAAGTTCGCGAGCGCAATCACCACAATCATCACACATATTCCTTAGATGAATAACAGTGCTATATGACCGCACTCATAGGAGTATTTTAAAGCAATTGAAACACTTCGTAATAGGACTGCAATACATTTTATGGGATGGAGCCATATGGCTACTCTTTAAAAGAATCAATTATAATGTAAATACGGCGGAAAAACTTTAAAGATGTGATTTCTTGAGCGAAAAAAATTTTTTTTCGTACTCGCATTTTTTCGTAGCTTTAAGAACCGTAGGCTAAGCCTCCCCTCGCGCCATTCTCGTATTTCCCTGCTGGAATGACTTCTATAACGATCCCTTTAAATGCTCCACATAACCTTGTACCTAAACTAGAGATGATAAAATTAATTTTGAAAGTACAGAAACCCTTTGCCAAAAGCCAGGAGTTGGTTCCTTAGAAATCTCCAATGCGCTTAAAATAAGTGCGCACAAAAAGAGCTACAAACTAAAACCAAATTATTATTCATCTATTGCAGGCCAAGTATTTACTTCGTCCACAGTTAAGAAAAACATTAACATTGCAATTCCTTAAGAAAAATAAATTTTGGAAACAATACTGCATTAATTTCATGGTTGGTATGTGGTACTTCAGCAACTACTGATAATACTCTTAGATGCCTTCTCACCCAATTTATCTTAGGAAAAATTATTTTTAGAGAGATTCTGAAGTAAATTTATTTAGGAAAGAATTTAACGAACGCCTTGGCCTACGATTATAGCGTTTCTTCTCGGATCTTAAAATTAATAATATTAGGTACGGGATTTGTGATGCCCCAGCATTCAATGGATTTTTATTTTTCAAAAAGCAATTTTTGGGTTCCATTTATAACATGTCCTCAATCATTCCATTATTTACCCGTTTGTACAGAAGCATCTTGCTTTTTAAATAATAACAGGTAAGATTTATGAGAACCAAAAACATTCTGTTTTTTATTAAAATTTAAAATATTTATAATGTCTGAAGAACGATCCACACAATACTTTAGAGAAAAATAATATTTAATAAGAAGTTAAATTTCAAAACTTAATAGAACGATATGTTGGACGAGATGCTAGGTGTGTTCGATAAGTAAGGGAAAATATACCAGCCCTTTTTCCGATCCTCGAAACACTTATTTGACTCGATCTTTGGTATGGCTTTTAGCTCTTTCAGCAATGCGTTTTCAATCTCTTCTATGGTTGTAAAACCCCTTCAAGCCCTTTAAGGTACTTCTTATTTCTGGAAAAAAAAAGGTCACGCGGGGCCATGTTTGGGGAATGTGGAGGCTGAGACATCATTGTAGTGCTGTTATCGACCAAAAAATCACAAACAAGCAGTGAAGTGAAGCGAAGAAGAATTATCGTGGTGTAAAAGCCATGAATTGTTTCGCCACAAGTACGGACGTTTTCGTAATGCATCACGTAAACGACGGCGTTGAACTTGTAAACAGTATTTTTATTGACCGTTTGACCTCGTGGGAAGAACTCATGGTACACTATACAGTGCGCGAATTTACAAAATTCCCCTTACTCGATTAACACACCTCGTATATGCTAGATTTATGAATTCAGCCTATTTTTTGAGAGATATTTGAGGCCGATAATAATGAAATTCTACTCGGCAGAAACGCAAAATTATTTGATTCTTCTTTTTACACTCAAACTATTTCATTTAAATTTAAAACTTTTGAATAATAAAGTAGTTATATTTTAAAGAATAATCTCAGAAGAGGAAAAATGTTGGAACAAGGCGAAACGTTATATTCGAAACATTTTGTAAATAGAAAATTTGGTACAAGATGCATTGAATTAATATTTGTTTTTATGTTGAACTACTCATGAGCTATTATATCTTCTTCAGCGCTATTTCCGGAAAAAAACTAATGAAAAAGTGGAGCTAAAAAATATTCATAAGAGGCTCATGAAATGGCATAAGACAACGGACCAACGTTTTCAATTCCCAATCGGTCACAACGTCAGCCGTTTCTTACTCCCACATTAAATATCTACACGAATATTGAGATGTAAAAAATTGGTCGGAATGAAAAAATTCATATCGATGACATCCCAGGTGCACTCTAGATGTGACACGATTGGTCCGTGAGTGAGATGATATCGTACCGTCATTTAGCGAAGAGCTCATTTGTGTTCCTAAGGGGTGCCCTAACGGCACGATTGTTAAAAACATCACTCAAAAGGACTTAACAAGGCAAAACTAAACAGAGGAAGTTACAACGCGGGGTTCACACACGCCAACTCGTGGCAGTGGGGCCCGGTGATCCATTCCCTCGGAGACGCGACGGAAACGGAAACGGTGCCACAGACGCGAAAGCCGCGGGCACTCCGCAGAATGCAGAAAGGAGACAACCGCATAGAGGAAGTAAACACCAGCCAACGCCCTTCCCTGCCCATGTGTGCAAACAGCCGAGAAATGGCACGGAGGCCCTTATCCTGAAGGCCCTCCTTATCGTGATTAACGGCCGTCCAAAGCAATGACGGGACATTCGGGGAGGCCGAGAGGGATGGGTTAAGTGGAGATGACCGCCGCGAACAAGAGCATTGTTGATTGCAGAGTCAACGAGCGCCTCCTATACGCCGTTTGTCCTCCGGCTATGAATTACGTCGCAAAGGATTGATGCCCTGTGATGCCAGATGTCGTGGATACTTTAACTCTTTCCCTGTCTCTTAGGCAACCTCCACGATCGGAATCGAAGTTTTGACATGGAGTCCCCTTCGACCATCCTCTCGTGGCAGGAACAGGTTATTCCCTGGTTTTGAGAGGATATGGTGGATCCAACCCTGAACTAAGTCCTAATGAGTACGAGACTTATTTTTTGGCAAGTTTCGAGAAGAAAAGTTTTAAGTATTTCTTTCAGAGTGTAGTTTTTTTAAATAGACATATGAAATTAATCAGAGTCGACTTCACGTCATTAATCCATATCAATATTTTTCACAAGCTTCAGTTGATACCACGTTGAATCCTCTGTCCATAGTATCTGAGAAATCCCAGAAGATAATGAAATAAATTATAATCAGGAGCCCACCATAACAGAGGTAAACTCTGTTGTGCTCATTTATGGATGCTGAAGTCTCAAGTGTTATCTTCGATCAGGGCTGGACTTGAGTTATGTCTGCTATTGGTCTTAATCTCTATTTTTCCGAGGCATCAAGTCCTCTATCCCAACGGAATGGGACTTGTAGGTCCATTAATCAGGGTTCGGGCGTCAAATGGTTGTGTCACATAAAGGCGTTAATGACACATCCCGCGAGTGATTGACGGACAGAGAAGTTCTTTGTGTCCACGTATTGCACTCTGACATAAAGTAAATATCATTCAACCCGTATTTGAGCCATCTGTCATTTTGGAGGTGGGAGGGTACCCAATCCCGAGACTGTGAAAATGCAGCACAACGAAGCCAATTAATTAATTGAATATATATATATATATATATTGTATAAAAAAGCATATGTACAAGGGTGGTCTGAAAAGTTTCCGAACTAACAAAGATACAAGACATTTTTTCTGAGTCGGAAACTTTTGAGACCACCCTTGGTATATATATATATATATATATATATATATATATATATATATATATATATATATATATATACAGTTATCCCGAAGGTTGTGGGCTCGAATTTGGCCCCAAACAAAAGGATTTTGTGCATTTCTGCAGCGGTTTTACCACGACCGTTAGCAACGGGAAAGAGGCTCATCAGTTGGGCCAGCTTATAAATACAATTATTACTATTACAAAATTAATACCTTGTATTAATTACTTTCATTTTTCTAGAACTGGGAAATGAAAACCCTCAAATATCTCTATTTTCAGTCAATTATATTGGCGCGTAATTACGGAGGAAGAAAAGACAAGGAAGGAAACTTCAGGCAAGAAAGACCCTTGTCGCGAAGCCCAGTGAAAATATTTTTTGACAGTGAGACGAACACGGGCGGACGGATTTGATTGAAATGCTATCATGTTTGGGGTATACGCAGTATTTAATCTCAGATACGTCTGTCACACACTCGGTATTTGCCCTCCTAATGCCAATAGAAGTTATGTGGCTCAGACATATTTCAAGAGGAGTCACGCTTGAGATGATATCAATGGGGTGTAATATCGAACGTACGTAAATAGATTTATGTATTGGGGAAAAGAGATACCTTCCTGTATTCGGTTGGTAAATTTCAATTTCCTAAAGCACATACGTTTAATACGTATACGCAAACGAAAACTTAATCAGACGTGATAAAAATTGGCCGTAACTAAAATAAATTTAAATGAGTAAAGCTATATTAATCAAAAAGTTAAGTAATGGAGATGAAATTTTAACAAACTGTCATTGACCATAAGGAACGTTTATTTAAATAATTCAAAATAAATGCAGGTTGTAAGTTCTGAAAAAATGCTCCTGAAAAGTGATCTTTATGCTCGAAAATACGTCGCTGTTCGAGTGGACGGTCATGCGCAGTGGAGATCGCATTTCGGGGAAATTACGCCGTACCGATGCGCAAAGACAACGCGCAACCTCATACTATTTAACAGTCGAAAGTCAGTCAAGTGCTACACACTTCCCCTCTAGCTATTTCAATGGGCTGAGCCAAAATGGTGATTCCACGTGGCGAGGAAACGCAGATTACACGTGGCGAGCAAATGAAGATTGCACGCGGTGCGGAAACGAATAATGAGCAGGGCCTAAAATTTAGCGCAGCACAATAATAAGTCCATAGCAGTCAAGGTTGTTGCTTTTAAAATGCCTTTTTTGACAAAATAACTGCACCGTGGACACCGATTAATCTCATACAAATAGCTTAGAGGTTTTTCTAGCAATGCTATAAATCATCAAAGCTATTTTTTTCTAAAATTGTTTTGAGATGACTCTGATACTTACCGTACGCTTCTGATTATCGATTAAGAAACTCAAGGAAAGGATCAGTTGAACAAAAGAGAAAGATTTATCTACGCAGTTTCATTATACAAAACGTTATACAGTTGCGTCGTTATTGTCGATTCCTGCTAAGGTCGTTCGTTGTCTCTGTGTCAGACTGCGCATCGGGTCGGAACTCTCGCTTAAAGAAATGCCAGAGGATATATAATTTTGCTATTTGATAAAAGTACCATACAGATTGACCCGGTAGCCGAATAAAAAAACAGAAACTTATTTTCCTTTGAATGATTTCAAGATAAAGCATTTGTAGTATCATTGCAACATCGGAGATTAAATCTGAACAAAAAAGGACGTATTGTATTAGAAAGAAGTTACGAAAAACTGCTTCCATGACTTTTAACACTAATACTGGAATAAATTTGTCAAGTAACAAATATTAATCGATATAAAATATTTTAATAAATATTTAACTTAAAATTTCAAAATTTATTCAGTTGGATAGAAAATAATACAAACAATTTAAGTTCTTATTCGATACATTGGTATACGAGATATGGGCAAAAAATTAGAATCAATAAAATAAAATTTGCTCATCGGTTTATTAGTATTAGCCATTCAAATGTGCTATTCGTACACGGGTTGTAGAATTAGGAGTGAAAAGGTAGGTTAAATCACGAAAAAGTATTATAATTCTAATTTACTTGAGAGTAATTTTCATTTTAAACTTGTTGTCATTAATCGCTGGTGCTACATGTCGAAACGCAATGAGCAATATTCAAGATTCTTCCCGCCAACTGATACAAAGTAGTAATGCATTTTTCTCAAATTTCTCACAAGTATAACTAATACTAAGAAAGGTACTCTCAGACGATTTAACCTTTTCAGGCAATCTTCTCACAATTTCCACAAAGTAAGCTAAGGTATTATCGACGCTTAGCAATTCAAGCCTACGCTTAAGCCATACTCAGCTTAATAGGATGTCCATAATGAGTTCACGTTATTTTGGCATGAAATATGTTGGCATTTTTTCAAGTTAACACTAAATTCGTAAATAAAATAAATTCATCCTTCCAGCCTCTGTGCATCGGCATTTTCACATTTATAATTCTCATACATATTAGAACATCCAAGACCGTCCCATAGCTATGCGCTGATTGCGTTTTCTCCCAAGGAAGATACACGTCGTCCAGCTACGTGCAATCGAATTCCGATGTGATGCGAAGAGTCAATTGAGGGGGCACCGCTGAGTAAATTACGCACATACTAATTTAGTGGCGTACATAATCATGCCCATTAAACTTTTGTAACGTCCTTAAACATCTTTCACTACATAATGCGCGTTTACGAAAGATGCTCAGACAATCAGCTTGTTATTTTGAGTAATGTAAACCTGGGAACAAATCGACCCTATGGATCACGTTCATATGATATTTATCACGAAAAAAGGGAGTAAATACCGATATAAAAAACCTTGAACGTGAAATGTAAACACAGATAAAGTCGCTACAGCAAAACAATATGCCAGTAAGTGATCAAAAGCCATGATTATACTGATAATTTTGCTCCTGTCATACACGAGGCAATCGAACGAAAAAATTCTTCTCCAATTGGGTTCATAGTGTACTAAGACGCTTCAGAAGTAATTAAAACATTGCAGGTAATGTGAAGTTCGCAGTGCCAAAGAGAAATGTATGCCTTAATTTAGGTAAAAGATATTACGCACACGGAAAACGCACTAGCCGAATATTAAGGATAGGGACTACGGAGAATGCTATGATTGTTGACAAAGGTTGGAATACTGAAAGGTTCCCGTCACAAGGCCCATATAGAATCTGCACTTCCACTGAGATATCCACATTTTTAATCAAACGAAATCGACGAGTTAAGTCACTCCGCTAGTCGCCAGTGACCTTCTCCCGCATAGAAGGTGACCAACGAATAAATCCCACTCACACATCACTGTTTTTGCTTCATTTCGGAGCAATTTAAATAATGAATTAGATATGAAGTACCAATTAGACAAATTGAGCATTTTATTCATTAAACCTAATTCCCTTTGATAATTGGAGATAGGGCTTTACTACGAGCAGGAACATAATATATACTGGAAAATTAAAACAAGTTGGATTATAAAAGTCACGAAATTAATCACCAATAAGGTTTGTAAAAAGGCAAACAAATACCTACATATATGTTTTGATTAACAAGGTATCTATCGTCGAGGATAAAAAAATCTGTAGGAGCGCTAACACACAAATTTGCTGCCGGGCGCTCAGCGAAGAGTCATTCTGTAGTTCTTCAAAAATGCTCACCACGAATAATTCTTGGTGTTAAACGAAAAAAATCACAAAATTATTCTCGGTCTACAAATCGCCTTTGATGGAGTATATGAAATACAATAGCATGTCTCGGAGATCTTAACCTCCTAATCAACTGCCAGTAATTTTAATATAACCTCACAGAAAGACCACAAAAAATAAATCAACCTTCAAACAGCTTCAACAGAACAGTTGTGACCATCGAAGAGTACCCCGTTGAGATCTAAGGGGAGTGCACTCACAGACCTGAAAAGAACGAAATCAATCATATCATCCTATTCAGCAACGAAACAAAGGCTATCATTGATTCATTGTCATACCTGAGAGAAGAAGGGAAAACATGGAACAATTCAATGAGTCAATAAAAGAATGATACCAACACATACTGATACGAATCACGTCATGACGTGCGGAACCGAAACAAAGAATGTGAGGGATTTATCATCTTATTCGGGAGAAAGGAGAACAACTATTAAATGAGTCAACAATAAAACAACAAAAAAGTCAATGAGAGCAACAACAAAAGAGGCAAAAGCAACACACTGAAACGACAAGAAACCCAGGAAGAGAAATAGTTCTATTGGACAAAATAAGATACAATATCTCACTACTTACGTATATATATATATATAGTCAGGAAGCCTATACGTATACGATATAGCCAGGAAGCACTTAATATAAGTATTAACATATGCTGAACTTGGTTGAATGTTCAAATGATTTCGAAAATTATCATTGGATTGCAGGTTTCTACGTTCAAGAGAGCATAAGAAATATATTTTAGGCGCATGAATCTATTTTGTACAAAAAAAACCAACAAACACTTTCGTGGTATCCAGAATAGCATTAAGAATGTCATTCTGCATGGGATTAAATAGCGTACTTATGAGAGTACATTAAAGATTATATCCATTTTCTCATTTCTCCTTCCATCCACGTTTTGAAAAAAAAACTCACCCGCCAAAGACAATATATGAATCCTAAACTAATGAAATAAACATGAATTCACTATACCTTTTAAAACGAATTTAAGATGAAAAATGACCAAAGATATATTAAATTCAATATTAATTACGCCAATCAACCAGGAGACAAACATAAAAGAACGTCCAGGTTTTTCCCCCATTCTAGCATGTTAGCAATTATAGAATGATAATCTTTCTTAATCGTTTTGTGAGAAACCTTAGTCGATATCAACGCTAATTCTTTTCCACGAGTTCGTGAAGTGATTAAGTAACAAGAAATTCAGGGTATTCTTGAAGCAGTGGGTAGTGCGAAACACAAAGCATTACACGAGGAAACAACGGTGATTTATGTTCAGTGTTGTATAAGTGAAACATATGAATGGATTGAGTTTCTGCAATAATCAGTTAATTTACTGGAATGTCAGGCAGAAACAGAATTTTCATATGAACAAACAATTTCATCCCCTTTGGATTTATGACTTCAAACGTTAAAATACAACGCAAATGATAAACTATTTAAACAACAATGTACAGATTCAGTATTGAACTTACTTATTAATATATTTATCGGTTACCCTTGCTGCCGCCATCGTATGGGCACATAGCGGATTAATTATATTCAGTTTTAAGGGTAAAGAGTAACTGGCATACGAGAGAGAATATTTTAAGATCCCGCCTCTTAGAACTACTCCGCATGAATTTTTCAGTATGACTCCGATGCGATAACCAGTTTTTAGTTATTACGCATTATAATATGCAAATTATTCTTTATTCTTCACTTCCGCATCAAACGCACCGGGGTAGTAGTAATTAGGGTAGGAGACTGACTGCTAAGGTTATTTTCGCCATAAGGAATCGTTGCGTAACTTGGTAGTTCAGGGAATGAAAGAGAGGGAGGCAGAGAATTCCTACGTCGGCATTACAAGGAAGTTAGATCGTGACCGCGAATTGGTGTCTCAACTCAGCTCATGTATTAATTACGAGTGATGAAAAAGGTTGTAACACCCATTCATGTATATTTTGTCAACAGGTGTGATGTTAATATACATTTTTGAAGCACTACTAAAGTGCTAGACTAACTAAACTAAAAACTTATTTTCGAGGCACCAGTTTTTGAAACGGTGCCATTTTCGCTTTTTTCCCCCAATTTTATTTATTTATTTATTATCGACTTAATTGGGCGAGGTTGAGACTAAATAGTCCCTTCTTCCACCTAACCCTTAGATTACATACATTACATTGAAGACAATTACATACAGCCAAGCCCTGGATGGAGAAAAATCCACCCAGACGGGAATCGAACCCGTGACCTCTCAGTTGGTAGACGAGGACGTTACCCCGCCGCCACGGGGGCCGGCAAGGCAATGGTATAGTACCATTCAAACAAAAACTGGTAAGTTCCTCTATGTTAACGCTAATACAACTCATATGCATAGGCCCATATAATATATATAATTTTACAACGACTTGTCTTGTTGCAACATTAATCCATTATATTTGATTGTAATAATGCTGCAGAATACATACATCACCCGAAAGTTGAGGCATCAAATCTGAAATTTTACTTCACATGGGAAACGAGACGAGAAACGAGGCGAGAAACGAAACGAGAAAAAAAATTAGGAACAAATATTAGCAGGCCCATAAAGTTGTCTAGGTTTTTTTTGGGTTTTCCTTAACTGATGGGCATTTTGAAAATAAGATTGCGATGAGGATAGTAATCTTATGGCTTAGGTTTAGATGATATTGGCACGTCATCAACGCCGTCGAAAATTAACTGAGAATAGCAAGTATAGTTTAATTAGACAAATACCTTCCCAAGTGTTCAGCCATTAAGATTTCAGGCAACAACCGTTCAGCTATGAATAGAGAGTGGCCGGCCGAACTATTCTAGCTAAGAAGAACTTGAGGATAGAGGTTTCCTTCTACACCGAAAGAGAGCTGCTGTAATAGATATGGCGAATCAAAACGATGTGGTCCGTATGGGTCCTGCCATAAGGAATACAACTGTCTTCTATGCAAAGCCACACAGTCGGTCGAAGGAATGCGATATGCTAGAGATAGGTTTCATCTACTTAAAACAATAAATTGGTTGATGTGATAAAATAAAAAACGAAATTTCTTTGTTTGAAAGAACAAGAAAACATTGCTCCAACCTTCGACAAAAATGAACAATAACTGTATTATTCATTGATTAGATTTAACTAGTCAATCGGCATTACAAAGCATACATTTTAGAAAAACAAGTCATGCATCAACATATATGGAGACATTTTTGGAATTTTTGCTGTATTGTTGAGGCCATCATATGGATATATAGCGGAGTTCAATTATAATCATCTTTAAGGCCTAAGGGTAATTGTCATGCGGGGGGGAACTTTTTAGATCCCACTCGCATTCCGCCTCGTAGAATTACCCTGCATGAATATTTCAGCATGCCTCCCATGTGACAACCTACAAATCCAGGATAAGAAAGTCATGGGATCGCATATTTCACTGTCCCTCTTCGTATAAAGAGAGACGTTTCAGGCGTGATATGGTGGAATATCATGATTAATTAAAATTGGCAATTTCCCACAAAATAAAATTTTTTTATTAATACGACCGGTCCCTCTTCGTGTAACTATTACCACTACACGACCAACCAATACAATGAGCTATGATCGTGAAACCACAGCTACCCGTTGCATGGTTTCCACACCTCGGGGTGATTCGATTACATCAAAAGCTCATGCGTAATTTCCGACGGAGTTTTGGCATAACTCCGTATATTAGTTCACGGCATGTAAAATCGGACGTGACTCTGTGGAGCACACTGCTTTGATCAACAGAGATCACAACGACAAATTTTCAATCCTTTTCGTTCACCTTCTTCTGATTGACAATTTATTCCTCAAATGTTAGAATGATTTCATTTCATATCACGATTAAATGAACAGTATAAATAATAATATTTAGTCACCAAATTCAATTTTATATCGGAATAAGATTTGTCAACTACATTACCAAAACTTGCATGATTCCAAAATAAATGTGCTTCGAAGATATTCGTGCATAAGAAGTCAATCTCTTCATCGTGCCTTGAACTTGACATAACTTTTCTAAGACCATTAACGGTCATTTTTACGACATACCTTCAAAAAGCCCAATTACAATGTCAAGAAAAAATACTTTTACAGGAATTTAAAGTGCACAGATGGGCATTCAGGACATTATGAATTAGGAAATATTCCCACTAGCCGTTGACAACGACAACATCATCTACCGCTCAAGGCAAATCGATAATGAATGAGAGATAAACACTTTCAAATATTGATGGAAACCGCTTTATGGAAAAAACACTTAAGATAAGTTCCCTCGATAAATAACTCGACCACCTATGGAGAGGCGATTAGGACATGGAAATTCAATTGACTACAGCTGTAGTCACACGACGCCTCCAGACACGTTACGGAGGCAACATTGCGTTCTCCATTGCTACCCATTGTTAAAATAATTCTCATCCCGATAGCCCACAGTGTGCCCTCGTCGACAAATACTTTTCCGCTAATTATAATTAATTTTTAACACTAATTACATAGGTTTATTACCCATATAAACTCTTGCTGTCAAGGAAACAAGACATAGCGACGTAACATCCGTCCCCTAGCAGCGAACTTAACCCGTATCATTTACGTCGGCAAGTGATTACTACCTATCAGTCTATCACCGGCTGACGTTTTCATTAAAAGAATTTCTCCGGAGAGGGAATTTGAAAATACACTGGTAAAACATTTGGTATGTTGGAGTAGTGATAACTGGAGAACTATCGATAGGGAGGACAGTCCCTCTTAGTACAAATTAAATGTGCACTGAATGGTTGAGGCCTTAACTTTGTAGAAATCCATGTTTAACTTTAGAAATTAAATATTATCCCTCCCATCCGCTACCCCTACCCGACCGAGTATATAACTCAGACAAAATGTACATTGTACCACTAGTCCTGAGGATGTTACAGTGTAAACGAAACTAGCCGACAAATAAAGTTTTATTTCTGTAGAAAGCAAAGATAATATTTAATTTCTCAAATTAAATGTGTTGCAATCTTTAAGAAAATAAATGGAATCCTTTTAACGAGTGATTTCTCCATGAAAATAATACGGTTTCGTGGAAACAAATGTCTCCTGGCCTGGCAATATGCATCCGTGCGCTGTAGGATTCACTGCGGCTTAAGTTCACTAAATCACCTTTCCAACTTGATTAACTACTTTATTTTCATAAAGAAAAAACTGATCCACATGAGCTTCCAAGAGTCTTACAATAGTCCTTGGATAAGGTTTTCCGAGAGATTTGTCATCCAAAAAGTATAGCTTCCTGTTTGATTTCACAATCAAATCCAGGATTTTGAAACTTACAACCGTCCTCATCAAGCCAAGGCGAATATTCCTCCCGCTATTCCCCGCGAACTACGACTGAACCCTAAGTACATCGTTGTTTTCTTTATTAATATTTCAAAACGCATCAGATTGACGGTTCCCTTAAAAGACCAACACAAGTGCTATGATCCATCGACTGTAACAATCATGCTACCGCCATTTCAAGGACACCCAATGCGCAATTCGGTCCGAGAATGCCTTACGAAGGCGAAGATAACGGGGGGAACCCTTATCTTTTAGCGGCAGAAGAAGTGAGTAACCTCCCCTGACTCGGAGAAACATTCTCCTATATCACCATCTGAGCACGTGAGAAGCTAGTGCTAGAAGTAACTTCCGCCCCGCATAATCGATGATTCACGCCCAATCCAACGCGAAGGCGTGAATGTCCGAGGGCAACTGAGGCTCATTAAAATTTGGTTCTTCGGCAAGCGATAAATTATCAAAGCACCATTTTCGCCAATGGGGACACACCGGGCCTATGCCAGTGTGCCAGAGTCTGGTGTTTTGTTCCCTCCGTCAATACTTAAATGATTGCTCTCGACTGTGATTTCGAAAGTGTGAAACCAACCGGATTGAGATATCAATAAAACGGGCGACTGATGTACCCAAAAATACCAAAGCTTTAACAAATGAGAGATTCTAAATAATGAGACATAATTTGTTGTAGATTAATTTTAATTCAAAACGGTTTCACGCGTGATTTTATCAAAAACAGTATGAATTACTTCAAACTAAATACGGGTGATGAAATATGCAAAAAAGGATCAGGTGGCACTTGATGGAATATTACAATGTATTTCTGTTAATGGGGAGCACTCGAGCACTTAGTCCTGCCTAAAAAATCACGTCAACATAGTAAAACTTAATTAGTGTTTCATCTACTTCAAACTTATACGATGATGTTAAAGACATATTACAATCTTACTACTCGTATGTAAGATCATATCACGCATTTATAATCAGGGAGATATAAGTAGAAAGAACACCTTCAAAATGTCGTTTGTTCTCTGTACGATTACATTTCAAAATAGATATGATCGAAGGCGCAAATAGGATAAATAGTATCGGTAGTGTACGGATATGTTTTGCCGTAATCATGCATGTCTCTTCAATTAATAGCTAATTTTTTATCAATTTTTTCCATTCGATTTGAATATTGTTCTGTTACTGCATATTTTTGCATCCAAGTAGCTAACAGTCGAACATAATTTTCCGCTAACATGTATCAGGGTTTGAACTACCATGCACGTATTTTCAGGGATTTTAATTGGATATGTTTTTCCCTTTTCCAAATCCTTTAAACGCCCTTCCTCTCCCTTATGCCTTCCTGCCTGGCACTTGCACCCCCTGCCGCATATCTTTACGCTGGATCGCGAGGTATTTACGTGGAGGTAGATGAACCCTAATGGCTGGTGCCCCTACATCACCCGCCAAACGCCCTTGCGACGGCATGCCCAAGTAATGGGGTAGATGTAGGACACTGCTTCCCAAAATACGAGTACAAACGCGGCAGCATAGCGCTTTACACTCACTCTGCGACTGGCTTTTCTAATTCCACTGATAATGAGATACATTTTTGAACTTGGTTCCGGTAGAGTTTCACTGTGGCATATTAAAAAGGGCACAATGATTCTTTAAGAAAATGAGAAATGCATGCAAAATTTAAGTTCAACAATGACAAATAGGAAAATGAAAATTTTGACGGTTATATAGATGATTATTCATTATAAATATACCGAACTCTGGATCAAACAGCAACTAAAAATAACCAAAAATTCGGAAAATCGCCTAACTTAAGGCTTAACATAAACTTCAAGGTTATGATAGTACGGTCACACATGAGGAACGAGGACGACGACACAAATGGTTGCTCCATGTTGCCAAAATCCATTACCTCATCCACTACCCATCTCGCCTTCCCTCCTGTACGGTTAAGGTAGAAGTCGTTTTATCAAACTGAACGGAACGCCGATAATGCCTCTTTTTTTGGCATTCTAATTATATATTTTTTCATAAATTCGCATGACCACTCTAATCGCTGGATCTGGTAAGGAATAAAATACACATACTGACTTCCTTGGAGGGATTTTTTCCTTTGCGTGCTATGTTATGAGGTATTATGCGGAAAATGTGTTGGATTGAATGCTTATCTCTCGATATCTTTCAGACTTACACGCATAAAACCAGGAAAAGCGACGAAAAGATAGCACTAAGAGCAAATTTTAAATCAAAATTTAATTTAAAATTTCGACGGTCGATCAGTGTCCATTTCGCCCTGACACTTTGACTCTTGGGATCTAGCCTAAAAATTGAATAATTCGGAAAGGTTAACGCGAAAAAGATAAAATGTTTTTCTTTAAATTGATTTTCTTTAACCAACCACCTGAAAAGCGCCTCGTGGTTCCATTGTGAGTTTCTGGATCATCACGTCACCTCATGTGAGGCGTTACACATATATTATTTTGGAAAAATGATTCTCAATAACGCTCGTATCGCCATTTTTTGCGATTTAATTCTAATTCCACGGCAATGTGGATGATTTGATGAGTGCTGAATAACTGAGATGGGAAACAAATAGAGCGAAAGAAACGTGGAGACGACGCAGTGTGGGGATGTAGAAAGTTTACAAAGAAAGGGTGAAATTGGTGCGCCACACAGGAAGTAAAAAGTGAATATCGGTGTAAACAATCAACGGTGACTCAGTAAAATTATTAATTTAGCCAAGGGAGATTCGGGGGAGATGGAAGGAATATATAGAGGAACCGTATGGAAAGACATTAGCCCAGCAAGCTTAGACATAGAACGAGAATATGACTTAGATGACGTTAGCTATGGTTCAGCCTTACTCGATAGCGAGATGGAAAGGATAACAGCAATTGAAATCAAGTACAGCCATTGAGGTATATAATATTTCGTGGAACTACCTAAGGTTTTAGGAAAGCGTGGGAGGACGTCTTTATAGACTAACTCGTAGATTAGGAGGATGGATTTCACCAGAGGATTTTGTCCGAAGTGTTGACTCCCATCACAAAAAAAGGGAAAGTCGGCCAAATATGAGGGCTTTCCAAGAAAAAGGTTAATTTCACACGCAGCTAAAGTGGTTCTCAGAATCATCAACAAGACGATGGAGAGTAGAGCAAAGGATTACCCAAGGGATTATCAGTTTGGGTGCAGAAAGTGGAGAGACATGCGTGATGCCATTGCAGTAATGAGGTCACCGATAGAGAGGAACATACAAACAGGATGTATTTTTCTATTTTGTAGAATTCGAAAAGGCCTTTGATAGAGTAAATTGGGTAGTGTTGCAGAAAAAAGAAGTGAGTTGGAGGGATAATAGACTTATCCTCAACCTCTTCTTCAACAGACTACTAGGGTATGATTGACGAAAGGAGTCGGAATGGCCGATGTTAGGAAGAAATATTTGAAGAGGTGTGGGAATAGCTAGCGATAGGAATGAAAGTCGGCGGGGTTTTCATAAAATCAGTTAGGTTTGGGGTTAATCAGGCATTAGTTTGTCAGTTGAGGAGGTTGCAAACTACTGAGTGCATCGAAAAGTCCGTGTGACAGGTGTATAGGATGAGAATAAATGTAAATAAAACAAATGCTATCCCGTTTTTCAGAAAGATAAAGGGCATCTTAAACGTTGAAAATGGAGCTCATACACTTGAGCACTTGAATCAGTTTGCCTGTCACGGGATTTTCTTGGGCCAATATGGTCAAATATGGGAAATAAGAAAAATAATGCGTTAGGCAAAGAAGCTTTAGAAATAAGGAGGGAACTGATGGGGCGAGAACGTTGAGTAAGAATATTAAGAAAAGGCTCATCAAAACTTTGTACTGGAGCGTGGATTTGGACCGCGTGGGGACATAGTCATTGAAGCAGAATTTTAGGCGTGGACTTGAGGCTTTTGAAAAGTGGGTGTGCAGAAGGGTGGAAACGGTGAAAGGGACATTAATGAAAACAACACAGGAAGTGGTGGGGGAGGAGAGGTGATTGTTGGGAGAAAGCCCTAAGAGGCAGGAAAGATGGATACAAAGCATAATGATTAGCGAAGGGATATTGAAGAATGTGATAGAGGAGAGAACGTTAAACAAGCAAGGTAGGGATAGGAATAAGATAAAAATGTTGGACGGAATGTAGAGGGGAAATATGCTGAGTTGAAGAAGAGCTTTCTGCAGCGTTGGATTTAAGATTGTGCTTTGTGGGAGCGACAATTAACCTTGTGTGTCCTCTAAAACCCCAGGGTTTTCTGCCTGGCCTCGGCCACGCTGTAAAACATGCCCTCCTACTCGTTGGTTCCCTCTCCGTTTTCCCCCGTGCAAATAGTCCTAGCCACTTTCAATTTCATCACACGGAACTCGAACTTCTAAAAACGTCGCATACGTTCCACAATGCCGCTCTTTTCAAGTAGGTCTAAATTCTCATCTCCCTTCTATCCGCATTACTGGCCACAGAACATCTACCTCGCAGTTTCCGGTCCCAAAACATGCCCACACACAATATTTTATTTGCTAATTGTTTTTCCGTTTCTATCCTCCACGTTCTACCTCCCGCTGCATCTAGTAGACAGTTAAAAAACACGTAATTATCAATTAACTGGTAGCTACTGTCATTCCACCCTTAAAGGACTCAACAATTTTCAATAAGCTACATTGTCTCCACTTCCTCAAACACCGACCTAATTCTTAATTATAAAATTACTCCTTCCTCATTTCCAAATTAAATCCCGTTCCTGCTCATTCAATTGTAGCCTACACCCTCCATTTCTACCACTCCTTTCTCCTCTCCTAACCCCCATTCCCCCTCCCCTTTGCACCATCCACAATAGATCAGTTTCCTTTCAACTTATTCTTCATTTCTTTTATGTCTGAATAACACCCGATGAGCGTGGCCTAATTCACCGAAGACACCAGAAACCTCCAGCTGGAGGATCTATTCTTAGTAAAGATTCACCATAGCCTTTAGGAAATC
This sequence comes from Hetaerina titia, assembly GCA_037158775.1. Taxonomy (NCBI): domain Eukaryota; kingdom Metazoa; phylum Arthropoda; class Insecta; order Odonata; family Calopterygidae; genus Hetaerina; species Hetaerina titia. The sequence goes on from CM073779.1 coordinate 38,589,368, forward strand.
AATTCTTTCAATCCCAAATGTTTGTCTAGGACGTGAAACATTAAGCTCTATCTAGAAAACACTTTAACCCTTCCCTCCAAATCCGTAGCTGTACGACGAAGTTGAAGAAGTAGATCTAGATAACTAGCATATTGTGCTGGCGTGCTACCGTGATTGAGCGTCATGATGACCGCACGCCATCTACACAAGGACAACACTGGCGCAAATATACGGAAAGCTATTTATGAATAATTGCATTTTATCATGAATTTAGAAGACGCAACGGCAAAAGTTTATCTTCAAGTAGTTTGAACAATTGCCCCATCGGTTGATCCGACAGTCTCTGCGGTTTCGCTTACCGACCTTACAAAGGTGAAATGGAGTTATTCCTCCGGGATCACCATAAATCTTTTATCTTTTATGCTGCACGCCTCATGTTGAATCACCCCCTGCCACACACCCTAGCGGTGGTTCATGAGATGCAAAAAACTCGCACGATTCCTTCTCTAGCAGGTTATCTTACATATAACCTTGACCTAAGTCAATCGTGCCTCGATTAACACCCACGGTGGGTTTACTAATAATCGCGTGATGTTCATGACAGCATCCTGTTCTCCCATCGCACTTTTCACGAATCGAGCGTGTTTTCTGTGCACCTTGTTTGATTCACAAATTAAATCTCTCTTATGTGGGATCCATAAGTCTCAATTCGCATGCAAAATGAGTCTGACGGCTTAAAAATTTGCCAAATCCTCCATTTTTTTCCAATCGAAGATTTAATCACTATCAATTTAATGAAATCAAGTTCCTTTAAGGTCGCTCCAAAATTACTTCAAATTTGTTTTCCGTTTTTCAGGCCCGATTCCTGAGATAAAACATGACAATTCATTCCCCTACTAGTCCACCGGTGCGAGGACAATAGAATTTATCTTTTCGAGAGCCTAATATCGTTTATTTTTCAGACCTATTTGGAGAGCTGACTCGTGACGTCAAATAATGAATACGTGTTGAAGAGATCACTTAAAAGTTTTCGTGACTGTTGAACAAGAACCATGCATAACCGTTGTTAGCTCCATCAATTAGCATGCATTGAGCATCGTGGAACGAAACATTTGTGACTAGCCACAGTGTGCTCAGTTGAGTCGTGCAACAACGTGCAGACATTGGTGTCGTGCAACAGCGACAAACCTCCGCTATTATGCTCATTCAACACATAAAAATCGCGAACCTTTCGCCTAGCGATAAGGATCAGTGGGGTGCTGTGTATAACACGGTCAGGAGAAGATAAAAGGGATTTCGGAAGGGAACGTGACGGCAAGAGCCTGGGCAATGAGAGTGAGAGTGCTTAACGGGAAGTTAAAGACTAGACTTCAGAAAGGAGATGCAGGAAGTCAGTACCCTCAGGAATAAACACACTTTGAACTCCGAGATCACTTACTCAGCGAGCCTTGTAATTTCACTCACCCACATGAAAGAGTTAATGGATAGGCTGAAGAGCTGGTGTGAAAATACTATTCCACAAGACATAAATTAATCCATTTCTGAGAAAGAATTGGTTGCTTTTTTAACATTCAAACCGCTGGAAAAGTGATAGAAAAATATTTCAAGAAATTTCTGAAGCACGAAGAACAAATAGCGAGTCAATTACGTATTCCATACGGAACCATTCGGTGGGATCGGAGTTAAAAGTTGAACAAAATATTTCAACATTTTTTTAACTGCAACAAAACATGGTAATAAATCAATTAGCAACAACAAATTAAAAAATTACTTTCTTACAAAACGTGATTTATGCTGCACATTAGGGTCTACATTCCCATGCTTATTGACATCGGCCCCGTTCACAAAAAAACCCAAATAGAGACGTTGAAATAGTCATTAGTCTACAAGATCTTAATTTCATATATGCCTAAAATCGGTTTGCCATATGTACCGGAGAAACGGGATGCCCCGATTTCGAAGAATACAATGATTTCCCGACGGTATGATCAGAATGCTATTAAAATGACGGACCAAAACCAAGTAAAAGGAATGAAAAGAGTGCATCCATCACAAAAACAAGGCCTATTTTTGTAATAAATTAATCAAGAGGTAAGAAAAATCGCAGAAGCAGGGTTAAGTTTTCATTCCATTCAGAACTTAGGCACATAAACATAATGGTACGAGAAACTCTATACCTCAATTTAACTTAAATGTTTTCCAGCTCAGACTGAAAATGCAATTTTTTTTGTAAAAGATCTCAAAGAAAATGACTTCATTGATGTCAGCCTTTCCTAATGATCATAATTACCGCAATATGTTTGCAGTAGAGTACTTGCATAAAAAAAGATATTGAAACTAATTTATACTGAGTTATTAAACATTTGAGGGATTCTGTCATAATATTTCTAATACATACACATGCATATTAACATTGAAATTCAATTGTTCAAAATAAATTTAATGCAAGATGGGAGAACATTAAGTGTTCAGAAAACTGGAATATAGAATTAATCAAACCGTATGTGCCTAAAGATAGTTGGTTGTCCAGAATGCTCCCTGTATATTGATATCTAGGCTGTGACGGTTAAAGCTGAAGACTACTTATGGATGGATCTACACTGTCCTTGTCGCCTCCCTCAGAAGAAACAATGAAGTACTGAATGTGTATTTTAAAGATCTTACTAATCGTGTAAAGATATGTTGGATTCGATTATTTCCAGCTATGAAAGATTCATTGAGGTCTAATGTCCTTTCTCTTTAATGTACTCCACAGTTATTATATTAAATCTTATGTGCCATAAGGGAAAATTTAAAAATTGAACGTTGGTGAATTTACCATTAAACAAGAAACACGCGAGTTCTTGTTAAGTGTTTCGGAGGAAAGATAGCTTGAAATGATTAAGCTTCCAGAGTATTACCTCTCTAATCCTAGCTATAACAAAAACGTAGAGAGAGCGCGTTACTTTCATGAATGCAAAGCTGTGTCACAAAATAAAGAAATCGTATTTCAGCAGACTTAATGAAAAAACGTTTCTTTAACTTTTTGAGGACTGTCCTTCAAATATTACAACAAGAGGCGTAACAATGACTCAGATTTCCACAGTAGCTGAAGATATAACTACACTAGCAAAACGGAATAAATTTCAACTTCCGTGTAGTTATTGTAAACTGCTATTTCAGACTCAATTGTTGAATATCACTAAATAAAACAGTGATCTACGGAAAAAATCCATATCCTTAATATTTATTGAATAGTTTTCTGGTAAGAGTCCCAATGTTGTAATTAAGAAAATAGGTAGCGTCACGGTTTTCATAATATAGTACATAGAAAACCTACCAATGAATATTTTTGGAACTTAACTTCTATACAGAATATCTATAAAAACGGTCATAAATAAATAGGATTACGTTGGAACTTATCGTAATGTCTGAAGAAATTAATTTTCATACGCAAATCAACTACGAACATTCTCTCAAAGTGCACGTCCCAGGGTGCACGTCCGTTTGTTTACATTTGAATTCTCAGGGTAAACCGAAGAAATGCTCCTAGTGCAAGAAACAAAAGAAGGTCTTACAATCAGGGATGTAGTGAAGACTAAAATGAAAACGTAAGGCCTACATTATTTATTTAATTAAAGGTAACAGGGGCGATAATTCAAACAAGGTCATAGGAAGGGCAATGTCAGGTGGCTCCGATCACTCACTGGTCTTTGCCCTCAACGAATGAAATACCTCATTCAGTCATCTTAACTCAATGGCCAGATTAATCGATAGAAAAATAAACCGTACTGAATAGCGCTAAACTCTATTAAAACACATACAATCCGTGAGAACTGCCGCTTAGCTTTGACATCACTCCCTAGTGGCATGGATAAACAACAGATCGATCTTTAAAGTACCCGCCAATGCAATTTGCTGTCATAAATTCAAAATTAAAGTTTACATGGTTAAGGTTCTTAATAAAAGTGAAGAGACAAAATCTTACCTTTGTTTCCTCAAAAGGGGGTGTCACAGATGACTCTATTTTGATGCTCTCGGCAAGAGGCGGCAGCAAACTTCCCTGATTGCCGGTGGGAGACGTTCTGTTCTGTTACTTCCATCGGCGCTATCGCTAACATGAAACAGAACCACCTAGTTTTATTTTATCTCACCGTGGCGCTGTTTGGCCTCTTCATTACTTGTTCGTAGTGCATCATTTTACCAAACGACGTCAGTAGTGGCAGGTAATAAAAATTAGCCCGGCAATATGAATGGTCTCGTTGCTGTGACACACAAGTATAAAAATACATCATTATATATATTTAGTTAATTTCTATCGGCATTGAGTGTTGAAAATAGCTTCAGCTGATTCTTAAGCAGAGTATTTATAATATATAATACCGTAAGGTAGGCACAAAAATCTGTTTAGAATGGCAAAGCAATCTTTCACAAGTCTCTATCTTGGCTATAGCTGCTAAAAAATACCCTCTTTCTGAAACTTCCATAATATTTTTGTCAATATGAAAGCTGTATACTCACGGATTCAGCAGGAGACCTATCTTTCTCCTAATAAAGCACTCCAAAAGTAATATTAGCCACTTGTTTTTGAAGATGATTTTTAAGTCAATGAGTATTTGAAGAAAGACTAAAGAATCATAGGTTTTGAATGCGCCTTATTTTCAAATATAAAAGTTTTTTTAGTCAGAAAAGAAATTGTATTTCTTAATCTATAATTTTCCTCATTTAGTGAAAGTTATGAACCTGCAGGCAGGTCTGAGAGATAGGAAATATTACGTGTTACTTAATTCTTATTAGATAATATAATGGATGTATGGGTGCTATTTAAATTCTCAATGACATATCCGAAGCTGTGCCTACTGTATCACCTTTAAGATGGTGAAAACATTCTTAAAAAGTACCTTCTTGTAGGGAACATATTTTCATTACAAATGTCTGTATCAAATTTAATGAATCCAGTGGCTCAGTACCTATTTCTTGCATGAGTTCCATTGTTTTGTGTATTAGTACTCCTCAATTTGAAGTAAGGGCGAATATGAATATTTTCTTCCTAACTGTATGAAGAGTAGGTTATATGTTGAAAAATTTTTCTTGGCTATTTTGCCGATGTAATTTAAAAATACAGTAGAAGATTCTCAGTGATGCCAGAGAAAACAAAAAAATAACAACCATGATTGATATAGCCAATTCTGAGAGTATAGAGTTCATTCTAAAGTCACCTTATTTCCACTTGTAGCAATACATTACCACAAGGGATAAACATTATTTCCGCATGAAATTCCTCATCTTTTTCAAACTATACATTAAATTTAAACAATAAATTGATTGCTACAATTTAATCAATAAACTTCAGGATGCTTTTAAAATTCTCATGAGTATTAATTATTCTCAATACAAAACCAAGCACGGAAATATGTGGATGTTGTATTATCGATGATACCTCTGGGTGTCCTCCAGTCCTGGGTTATTAGTCCCTCCGTCTTTATACACTCTGCACTATGACTCATTCATACTGCATCTTCCCATTTATTTTTATCTAATAAGGAATTGTGAAGAACAGAAATATGCAAAAATTGGCATCCAAACCATGGTGTATAGCTCCGAATAAGCCAAAAATACCTTTAACATAGAGCCTCATTAATATAAAATAACTTCCTAATTAAAAAGCTTCCTCCACAGTAAATACATTTAAAAGTCACTGAAGATATTTTGGCTTAGAAAACATATTACATCCTAACTAAATTCTTCCATGGATCCGTCTTAACATATTATTTGTGTACATTCTACGCACTAAATAATTGTACCTTTTCTTTGTGCAAAAATGTCTTTCTATTTATACCTATTTTTTGTAAAAATTTTGTGATGTCCTTGGCTAGCTCAATGTCTCTGTAAGACCTACGGAATGAAATAAAATTATTATTGTTAAAAATGATAGGATCAATCACCAAATCTCTAAAAGTATTCAGGTAGGTCATGGATAATTTCAGATGGTAAAGGTTCATCTAAAAGCTGTCTTTTGAACTAGTTGCAATCTTTTTTATTGGTTTGAAGCTAACAGAAATATTCCAATGAAGAATCCTTAAATGTTTTCAGAAATGTCTTTCTAAGAAACCACAGATCTCATAAACAAGTTGTATTTCAAATATATAACAACATGGAAGGTCTACTAATTTTTATCAGAAGAGGCTAAATTTTCATTTGGCAGGGTTACTTGTGATGTTGCTGTCCTAATCCAATAGGTACTCAATTTAAAACTCTGAAGTAGAAACATGTGTTACAAGATTTTCATATTTCTTTATTTCTGTACATTGTCAAATCAAGTTTACACAATAGTCTTTAATTATTCACAACTTTCAATTGAGCCCATTCCAATGCTCAACACAAAACATTACTTCATCACAACCAAAATGGACTGACCCCAATTTACACAGCATTTATGGCATTTTGTTGGCATGCTTGATAATGTTTTATTTTACAAATATGACAGCATTTCCCTAGACAAAAAGGATACAAAATCAGAGGAAGAGATGGATAAAATACATTCAAGTGTAATGAAATCAATATATTCAAGTTTCAGTTGATTCTCAAAAGCTAATCCTTTAAATTTTTAATAACTTACATTCAATGGATGAAAAATTAGGTACTTCATTGGTGTGGAGTGTAATATGGATTATAATAAAAACAGGGGCCTGGTAATTTAGGCTTGCATGATGAATTAGTACAGTCCCAGCAGCGAGAATCATAGATCCACATATCCATTGAAGCTGCACAGAGAAGTCCATAGCATACAGAGACTTTCAAAAGGGCCCTAGAAAGGAAATATAAAATAAAACTTTTCATTTTTTTTAAATCAAAATGTTTTAGTTGAATGACATGAGCACAATTCCCATGTAAAATACTAGTACATATTGCAAATATAATATTTCATGCAATATTTATTGGTATGGCTATTTCCAATGGGATATTTTCATATAGGTCCTAAAATATCAATACCGAAATGAAAAATTTCATAACCTACTGTAGAAGCACTTCACACAGGAAAAAAAACATCTTGTTATTACCTCGCAATGGCACAAGCCATGATGCATAACATTACGAAAACATTGTGACATTTAAAACTTAGACAAATACTCTATTTTTGAAACAGTTTCTCTACTATAGCGCAATTGATGACTGTAATCCTATCAGGGGAAGGTCTCAAAGCCATTAAATTTGCTTATGAACCTCAATCCCTTTCCATGGTAAGACTCTGAAACTCTCACTCAGCATCCCATTCCTTGGCCCAGGTGTAAATTGGTCACTGAATGAGCCCTCTCCTTGATCCTTGCCTCACACAACTTGAGGTTATGTTGTAAATATTCAGATAGCAAGTAAAATAAAATGAAATCCTAAAGATTAACCTGGTGAAAGTTTTCATCTATAGTGTCCACCAGCAATACATGATATGATTGTCCGACAGGTGTTATTTCGGCCAGTCTTTAATTCTTTAATTGATGGGAATTTTGAATTTGTGTTGTGAAGTTTTAATGCAAGGAGAGGCAGACAAAACAAGATCTATGATATGAAGGTGTTTCTTTCTGTACTTAATTTTTTTTTCTCTGCTGTTTCAATTTACCAAGATGCTTCAAAAATTTACTATGATAATCAGAGAAAATTATGAGGCACCAGAAAAAGAAGTTAACTACATACATAGGACACTTTGGACCCTTCCATTCATAGAAAAAGTGTACCGATTATTTTAGAAAAGGTGAAGATGATACTTAACCATTTTTAGACCTAATAAATATCTAGTTTTACTTTTACATAAAAGTTACTTAGTGCTTTCTCAGGGGCAACACAGTAAATAGCCTTCTTATTTTATTAGTGTATTTGCCTTGAATAATGAATCACCATAAACATATAGATTAGGTAGTATGTGATGAATTAAATCAATGTTCAATTGATCAAAATCATATTATTAGTCAAGGAGTGAAGATAGGTGTATTCATGATGTGAATAAATTATGCATTTCCCAAAACTTTTGATTGGAAATAAGAAAAATTGAAATTAAAAAACTGAAAATGTTGTCCAACCTCCACATTTCATAAGATGAAATGCATTGGTACATAATATTTAACCTGGCTTCCCAAGGGAGGTGAACCTCAGACTATGGGAGCAACTGAAGAGCATCTTAAGAGCAACATAAGGATAATTTCAAATTTATTACCTTGTACTATCTTTGCTAAAGTGTTTCCCAGTAGAATGGACATCTAGATTTGGTAAAGGGCATATAACAATTTGAAAACTGAGGAATTCTCCCTCAGTTTTAATAAATCCTTGTGACAATATTGAGTCATCTCTGTCCTTCACCTGAAGGTAAAAATTTTATATTAGAGATCCAAGGAAATAATTTTAGACAACATATATATGCACAGCAAAATACCACAGTGAAATTGCAATTAGAACAAACCAATTACAAGTATGCAAATTTCTTTGAATTAGTTTTACATTACCCTGAACATATCAGTATAATGTTGCTAGCTGACCTACTTATGCTATATGCACTTGAGCTTTATTTCCCTCTCTCCCCAACCACAGTACATTCACACCCATGAACCCATGAGTTGTGCACTGTGTATATTTTAAATTCTATTAGGGAGTTTAAAGAAAGAAACAGTTGAAATGTTATAGAGTGGGTACTAAGAGAAGAGCTGCCCACCAAAGAGTGAAAACTGGGTAGAGGATTGCTCTTGAAGTACACCATAATAGGTCAGAGAAGGTGGTGAGGATTAAATGGCATAAGCATCAAGGGCTGAGTAGATGAAATCTGAATTCCATACACATCTCACAAGGATAAATAAATATCCCCAAGCACTGCCAAACTAAGGACAGTATTGACTTAAGCTGAATATTTGGAGCAATCTTAGTACCATGACTGAGAAAAGGTTACTAGAAATTTGGAACATTTATAGTGGTCAGGGGTGAGACCATCTGCTCTAGGTGAGTAACCAGAATAGCCCTGATTTTGAGAGAAGACGGTTTAAAAAGGACCAGAGTGCAGATCAGGACTACTTGGGAGAGTCCAAAGATGTCCTGGTGTCTTGGCAGCATGCTAATGGAATAGGATTTCTTTTACCTATAATCAACAGGATTTTGAGGAATAAGGACTATTGCATGCTATTGATTCCTGTAAGGACATGTGAAAAAAAAACCTTTTTTCCTTCAAAGGGAAATGTTATTAGTATAATTTAACTACTCGGTGACCCTTGAGATGGCTGAAGCCATTTACAAAATTAGTGTAGACTATGATTTGACAATTCATTCAGTTGACATTGTAGCTATTGCGCTTGAAGTTCCTTCCATACTAAACCAAAGTAGTCTCTGATATTGCAGGATTCAGAGACGACTTGAAATTGTTTCATATCTAAACTCTAAAATTTGCATATAATTTTTATATACAAAATAGGTACATGTTAGAGCCTATGGTATCGGTCTTGTTACAGTCTAGGCTTGAAAATAATGACTCCTTTTTGATAATGCCACCAGAATGTATTTCATATTCAGGTCCTCAATATGGGAAGGTAGTAAATTATCTTATTCAACTTGAAAATCTCTCTTCTGTGGGATAACAATTGTGAAGCCGATCAGTTAATGCTATACATGAACACAAAGCCTTTAATATATACGCAATTGTTAACTACAATCACCCAACTGGTCTACTTATATGATGGCTATGAAGGCATCTAATAGGTGTCATATGGCTCACAGATGGTGCATGAGCAAAATTACTGAATAAGTAAATGAAAATACCTATTTCCAAGCATAGAAAATTATAATTCCTAAATATACATATGAATGCTCATTGATCAGAATTCTTTATTTTTTAATGGGTACAGAGCTGGCTCCTCAATAAAGACAAGCAAAAGCTTCCCAGAATGTAAACTTATGATAGGAATGGCAAGCATCATCAAGGGAAGTAGATTCTTGTCAATGGCTTACACTTGGGAGGTACCAAAACATTAGATGAGTCGACCAAGAGAACACAGGGCACCGAGAGAAATTTTCCAGCACCTAAGAACTTTCATTGACTGTCCTTAACAGAAGCATGGGGGTCAAACAAAACTCTTCTTGCCATAGTGCCAAATAACGCCAGTCAAGCCTTGTAAAAATGCAAGTAACTAGAGTTAAACAAAGATAACTACTGACAAAATTAGGAAATAGTTGAAAATCCCATATATGAGCTCTCTTTTGCAGGATGAGAAATGCTTATGTTATGAAAAATCATTAATCTGTGAATCTAACATCTGTTGTAAAAATGTCCCTATTTTTATAGTCCACATGATTCATGGACTGAATTTCCCATATATTCTTACCATGAAAACTTCAATTAAGCACATTAAGTGGGGATGCTCAAAAAATTCCCTTCCAGTCACAGCAACAAATTTGCAGTTTGATTTATACACATCACATGGTGATGAAGTTAGACCCTGCAATACAGGGGCCTCAGAAACTTGTATCGAGCAATCACTACCAGCATACTCCTTATTACAGTAGCATACACCTGGAAAAAGGGAAGAGTTCAAAATCAAAAACATCTGAAAATGCTTCACAATGTGAAATGTATCTATTAAAAGTGTAGAAACTAAATCAAAAGGTATATTGAAAGATGTTATAATTAAATTTACAACCAGGATAAAAGCAAAATGCCCTTTATCTCTTTTTTCAAACGCCTCATTACAATGCTTTACAGTGGTGGAAATGGAGAAGGGGAAACAATTCATTGTCCATCAATGGAAAATTTTACTCCAGCGAGTTTCCAACAGATGTTAAATTAAGTAGGGCTATGATTTTTAGATCACATAACCACTATTACATATACTCTATGTGCACATATTCAAAATATCAGATGAAATATTTAACTGAACATTTATTTAACAAAAGAAGCATAAAAGTCATCTCTGTGAAGGAATTCATTGATATAACAGAAAAAATGATAGGAATTGATTTACTTTGTATTTGGAGAAAAATACATTGATTAAATTAGTATCTTTACTTATATTAGTACTTATACCATTATTAATTGTATTTAACCCATGAAAACATAAAGTAAGAAAGAAAGAGGGATTGTCATTGTAGAACATGAATAACAATTCCTTCACCTGCTTTACAAATTCCATTTTGACTGCAGTTGTTGATACACAAGGAATTGAGTATTCGTAATGGTGTGGTTATCTGTCCTGCAGGTGTCCTTTCCCAAAGGGATAAGTTTCGATAGAGCTCAGTTTTGCAATCTTCTTTGAAACGATTTAAGCTGACAGCTGCCCATCCAGTGTTATTAGCTACCTGGTAGAGGAACATAAGTTGAAGTCCAACATACTATAGTATTTTCTGCTTTGAACAAAATATGTGACTTAAATTATATTGACGTAATCCCAAAAACATTTACTCAAAATTTCATTTTACTAGGGCTTTCCAGAATTATTACTTTTTATAGATGTCTGGTGGGTTATATACATCTGGGATCCCAGTAAATTTTTCCTTGAAATAAGATTTACTAGGAATCACACTAAAGGAGATTATACAGCTCCCATCTCTGAAGCGTAATTCAAATCCTTCAGGTCTGAGTTAGGCTCCAGGTGGATATTGACTGTTTGTGGTGATAGACTTAGCCAGCTAGCATTAAGGGTTTATGAAGCAGATTTGAAGGCAACACAAACACACTGATTATGGAAATGATGATAATTATTGCTCATGTTCACTACAAAATATAGACTGGTATAGTAATAAAGTGATATTCAATGTAAATATAACTAAAAAATCAGCTACCATGACATCTGATGTACACTCTGACACTCTGTCTTGTAAATTTGTTCGGGCAATATTATTACAGAGGCCAGCAGCAGCACTGCCTGATATGTATCTCTGGCAAGCAATTCCAGCTGTCTGTGCATTCCATCCTGTTGGCGGGTACATGGCTGACACCATTTCATTCGGTACTATCATACTTTGTGAGAGGCCTCGATTTTCCAAGCCTGAAAAGAACTATCTAATTCTTTAATATGTGATATTAATGGAAATTAGTTGGCTTATTACCTTTCTTAATGACTCTAAGGTAATTTAAAATAATTCTCATTATGCTTTAAATAGGTAACCAAAAATCAATACAGTTATACATTATGTGCTCAATAAGTAACAACTGCAATGAATAATCTACAGCTACATTACAAGAGACATTTATCCATGAACTCACAAGGACACACTAGTGCATTCCAGAGCTGTGGTTCCTAGAATCCCCACTCTTAGTGTGCATTCTAGGACAACAGTACTTGGAATACACCTCTCTCTCCTGCCTACTGCACTTACAGAAAGCAAACCAAAAGAAACTGGACTGGTGCTGATCCAATTATTGTGGAACAACAGTTCCTATAGCTCTAAAATATTTTATGGGTACCAATCCTTGAATAATAGAACAATTTTAAAATAAAATGATACAGAGATTTTCCTTAAGGATTTTCACATAGTTTTCATGTACGATAATGTAGGCATTCAAAAGATTTCCATTGAAATTATGATAAATTATCTCTTATCTCTGCTCCAAATTCACTGAACAAGCAGTCATAAGCATTCACTACGTAAGAGGTTCTATAATATTTGCTGAAATTCCTGTTACGTTTATGAATCAATTATGTCAGCTGTAATCCATTTTTTAAAAATAAATTCATAACAACTGGAATTGAATGGACTTTAAACTTGTAAAAGAAAATTGAAATATTCCACTCTTATCTACAAAGTGGCCCATTTGTAACCCATAGATAAAGAACTCTACTCATGGCATGTAAAAATGTATTTTAATGAATACATACTAATTAGCAAATTTTCTTGCTTCTCTTTATTGAGAGCAGATAATTTGTAACGAATAAAAAACACAGTTTTATGCTATTCAGACACTATAATTTAGTAATTTTATTAAAATTAATTTACCTGTTCAGCTGCAAATTTTAGATATTCTTCTGACATTTCAATTCCTGGAGAATATTCACACATAGAAGAGTGACAGTACTGCTCATCATCATATTCAGTCTCTGCAAACAGAGAATTCTGATTAAAAAATTTTATACATCAGACCAAAGTGCAATAACTATTACTTATTGACTTTTCCCATGAATAAATGATGAATATGACGCCCACATCCTCCCCATTCCAACAGGATGATAATTTTCATCTACCTTCACATTTGCAAACTTGTTTGGCACAATGTTTGCATGTCCAGGTGGTAGTATACTCATTAAACATTGCAGAAGAATCATAAAAGAGCATCATTTTGTCATTTACATTTAAGTTAAAATAGTTCATCAACTGAAATATGTTATTTTACTAGGGGAATATACATAAAAGTAAGAAAAAAGAGATGTATATTTTTTATTGAACTAATATTTAAACACACACTTAATGCAAATAAGTTTATTTTCTGTGAGTATGAGTATATAATGCTTCTAATAGTGCACCATTTACCTATGGCTGGACTCAAATAACATGCTGAAATTAGGATGACTCAGTAAAGGCATCAGTGACACTGATACATTATAATTCTTTGATGAGATGAAAGTGAAGCTATTTTTGTTGATGAATTTCTGTACCAAACAACCATGTACGCCCTAGTGATGAATAATGAATGAGTTGTTCGGGTGAAGAAGGAATGTTAACTTGAATACAGGAAGGCACTGGTGAGCAACAGACTATACAGTTGAATATTGTCTTCCTTGATGCTCATCCTTGAACTGACTTCAAAGGTCCCTCTTGTATTGTCGGGGTATGTTTTTAGGATAGGAGATAAAAGTGCAGAATTTCAACTTTATGACAGCCCTCCTGTGGCACAAATACAAGCATGGGTACATAATTATGTTTCAGTGATGACACTTGAGGGCTGATAAGTTGTATTCACACCCAAACTATGATACCTGGTGTGCTGAAGTTCACATGAGTTATGAGTGATATACCTGGAAAATCTTGGATTAATAGGTGATAAACCCAGTTTTGAAATAAGTTCAGATAAAATTTTGTTGTTTACTGCTTTGTCAACCAATTCAAAAGAAGCCACAGTGCACATTCTTTAGAGGTCCAGTGAAGAACTTTTCACTAAAATACATGATATACCTGGAAAATCTTGGATTAATAGGTGATAAACCCAGTTTTGAAATAAGTTCAGATAAAATTTTGTTGTTTACTGCTTTGTCAACCAATTCAAAAGAAGCCACAGTGCACATTCTTTAGAGGTCCAGTGAAGAACTTTTCACTAAAATACAAAATATATTTAAAATATTATTTCCAAAAATGTATGGTAATAAAGGGTAAGGCTTGTGAGAAAAGAATATGAAACATACAAATGAAAAGATGATGATCTTAAAAAAAATAGAATTCATTCTAAGTAACAGACCTTTATTATCAACTTCATTTTCATTTCTTTCATCAGATATCTTCTTAGTATTTGTTTCTGATTTTGTTGGTTTTCGACAGGAACAATAGCTTTCATACTTGTTTGTGGTTGTTACTTGAGCCACTGCAGACTTATTTGCTGCTGTTGGCCCTGTAGGCACTCTGGAATCCAAAAATATTTCAATTATCAATTTCAACATTTATCACATATTGGAAAATTCATCAATCCATTGCATGAATCAATATCCTTTTTCCAGCCAAAGAATACAAGAGAAACCAATTGTTTAACATACAAGAAGTACAATTCACCGCACTCATTTATGAAATAAATGTATACATATACCTACCCAACAATCATGACAATAGCCAAAATATTTTCAGGATTCTTTGCCATGTGTACATGCTAAATTAGATACCAGAAGTTAGTCATGAAAAAATAAAACAGACCTTTTTTTAAAATTATTTTAATAAACTCACCTATATTTTGAAGCTTTGATTTTGTAAATGCAAATTTTACAAAATACCTATGGAGCTAGAGACAGATATGCCAGATGTCCACTATTTGTGGAACTCTTCCACACAAAATTAATGTTTCCAATACCTCACATTCATATTCAAATGCCCTGCAGGTAACTTGATGTTTACAGTAAGGTAGACTGTTGATTCACCAGGAATTAGTTTAATCAGAATGTGGAATAACTAGGATGCCCAAAAATATGGTGACCAACCTGGTAAAACCATTAAAGTAATATGCATTTGGAGAAAAATACCTTGAAAATTGTTGCCAAAAAATGACATAGCAAACAAAAAGACAATTTTGTCTGCATGTGTGTGATGGAGATTCATCACATTGTATTTGCATTCAGTATAAACTCACTGCACAAATGGTGGGATAGGGATATTGCTGAAAAATTAAATACTTGGGTTTGAAGGCAGTTGTTTGGGGTGGGAAACCAGTATTCTAACCAATACATTTATTCGCCCCTCAGTCAAATTTTTGTATTTGTTCTGTAATAAAATTTAAATTTTTAAATTTAATTTTTTTTTCTTGTTGATTGGGAAACAAATGTTAATGAAATGGGGATTTTCTTTTTTTTATGTACTACAGATTGGTGTTTGGAAATTTCCTTAAAGTGTATTTTTTTCTTTTTTCTGACTTATTTTATTTATTATCTTTTGTGATGTTGATTGTATTTCAGAAACCATGTTATTTTTCCAAGGCAAGTTTATTGTAACACTTGGGACTTGTGTGCCACCTGACATTTGTCTATTTGCACATGTACATTTTAATAATAATAATAATAACTAATTGTAAATTTGGTATCCCTTACTATAGGTGGTCTTTTGGAGGATATTCAGAATCGAATTTATTTGGAAGAACAAGATCATCTGATGCTGTTTGAAAGGATGGTTATATCATTTCACAGTACTAACATTACTTTTTGACTGATCATAAATTAATCAATTACAAAGTATTACATAATTAAATTAATAACCAAGACAGGTCATTCAATTAACAAAATCTTGGACACTGTGCCTATTACCTCAGGCATATTTTACTATGAAACATAATTGTACAAATTTTTTCAAGAACAAATGTCAAAGAGCATAGATTTCTGGGGATTTCACTACTTAATGACATGTTAGATAGAAGTGAATGCCAAAGATACAGTTTTAAGGGGTTCTGTTTTATACTACTGTCATAGAAATTATAACATTGGCTGAAGTTACTTTAGCACTTCAAATCCTATATCTATACCTTCTTTAGAATTTTACATCTGGGCTCATCATTTAATTAAAAATTAAAAAAATTGCCAATTTGTATTAATCATGATATTCCTCCATATCACACCTGAAACGTCTCTTTTTACTCATCATTTAAGTCTGAGCCTTCTACATGATTCCTATGTACAAGGTAGAAAACTCAGATGTGATACTTTATACTTACTTCCATCTTTGAGAGTACTGAGAACATGGAACTCGTGGCCTATACATGCATGCTGGAGTCCCATTTTCATTCACCAAATCATTTGATGGATTTCTGTCGAATAGACCACAGAGGCCTGATGTTTTTCCCAAATCTGTTCTTAAGGCATACACTGTTATGTAAGACAAATAAGGCCCCAGTTTTACTATTGTTCCTGAAGAAAATACAGCCTACAATAAAAGAGGTCCCATCAAGTTTAATATCAATGATGGTAATTCCTTCATGCAACAAAAGCCTGCATTTATCACACACAATCGTGGGTGGGCTGAATCAGGGATAGAATATGATGCAATTTTATTCATTAAACATACCTTATATGACCTTCCTTCATTTTCCTGTAAAATTGTTACATCTTGGTAGACATGATCACCATCATCTACTCCACTGTACTTTGCTTCACTCCATATTAATAGGTATCCCTTCATACAAATATCAGCTTTGATAACAGAATGCTCCCCTCTAATGGTCACTGCACAGTTGCAGTTCCTTCTATAAGTGCAGTTACTATAGGTAACCTAGAAATTATAATGTGAGGTGCTAAATTAGTTTTAAGAGGAAAAATAACTTCATACTTGAATTCAAAACTATACACTTAGGTAACTTAGTAACTCCAATTTAGAAAACAACAGCATGGCCTACATAACACAATATATTTAATTTTCTTCTTAATATTTAATTGAGCTGGAATTTTAAGACTTTCGAATTTCCACATACTTTTCAATATCATGAGAGCATAGAAAGTATATAATCCTGTAATCAATACACAAACTGGAACAATGCAATCCAATATAATGTAGGTTCTATTATTTAACAAAACATAGTTATTAACCCAAAGGTCAGTTTGATAGGTGATGGTAGAATTCACCCAACACTGAGCCCAAAGGCATGTAATTCACACATATGGGTAGGGGCTAGTTTCTTTCACTGTGCTGCATATAGTTTCCCAATTTCCCAAATTCTGGCATCTGAAAAATCATACAGCTCAGATGGACTGAGGGTGCCCAGAGGCTTACCCAGGAATCGATCCCGATCCCTCCAGTCAGTAGTTCAACCCTCTACTCCAGGACTCCCACACCCAATATTTAACATCACCATAATAATCAATTAAACTATTGATATGTGAATGCAAACCTGACCCTACATTAAGGAGCCTTAGAGCAAGTGCATTTCACACACTCTAAGCAGGAGGGCTAGTTCTTTGGCCCATGCTGCCTCTCTCATAAAGTTTCTCATAGTTCTATACAATAAAATCAAATCAGTTGTATCTTCAGCTGGGGTATTCAGAGGAAATGTCTGGATTTGAACCCACAGCTCCACTCCAGTGGATCTCCACAACCAGCACTCAAACCATCTGCTCGCAAGACTACCACAACACCCCATACTCCATAAAATTTATATGTTAACTGACACGCATCATGAAACACATTCATGGAAAAACATTTTATTCTCCAAGTTCAAATTCTTCTTAAATTATGAATGTATTTCCTTGCTGACTGAAATTGATAGATTTGGTGGAGATGACTATTAAAGATGAATGACAACTACTCTCACACTTAATTTTGGGAGCACATTCTTACTGGTACAACAGTTTAAGTGGCTTGTTTTTCAACTAAGAGCAGGAAAAATATCAATTGCAGAGGGAAAGAGAGAGGCAATCTTTTGAAGCTATATGACTCTGTAAATCACCCATGAGTTGTCGGTTGCATACGAGTGGGGATACAGAAAAATCCCTATTTTAATTGTTACCGAGGAACAACAAATTAACATTCTCCAGGTTAAAAGGAAAAATGTACTTTATGATTTCAGTAGCATACAAACTAATTTTTAAATTACTGTACAAAACATAAAAGGTTTCATTTAAATCAGTGGGTCATTTTCAAGTTACAAAAGGACATAACTAGAGCTGAACTGGTAAATAAACTTATTAAAGGTGTAACTGAGGAAGGTGCAATAGAAAAGGGGCCAATGAGCATGCAAGTAAGTGTAGATAAGCATTTTCAATTATTTGCTAGTTGACTAGGGGTTAGAAATTTGAAATAAATATAAACATTTTCTAATTATTTTCTAAAATGAAAGCACATATACAAATACTATAATATTTTATTTGTACAGTTAAAAAAATATTGATACTTACTTCAACTTCTTGGTTGCCATTTTTATAAAGTAAAAACGTTCCTTTTAAATTATGACTATATATTTGCCCATCAAACGTACTAATATATACATCTGAAGTGCATCTTTCACTGACATCAAATCCAACCACTTGAAGCTATAAGGAAATATTTTTCATATTAGTTTTTTCATATCCTTTTAGGTAACTCAAAACAAAAAGAGTAGAAATTATATAAATCTCTGAAATTACCTGCTGAGGAGGAAGTTTATAATGTGACCATATGCTGTGGCCATGAGCTAAACTTCCCATTTCCAAGGACAGCTGCTGATTACCACCATAAAGATTATCTGGCTTACTTCTGAGAGCAACTTTGTGTGTTGTGTTCCAGTCATCTTTGCAAATATGATGTGTGCATTCCTTGAGCCCTAACTTGGAGCAGAAAAATACAAAGGATATAGTTACAAATAGAATATATATTATTTGCATGCATACTGAAGAGCTCATGTACCCTTACTTCCATTCTATTGATTTCTGTTATGATTCTATTTAATCTGAATATGGATTATATGCCTTCCCTTCATCTTCCATATCATAAACCCTAATTTATGACCTATACCTAATATTTTTCTTGGAAACTGTTTGACTAAAGGAAATGATTAGCATTTAATAAGAGGAAATCACTTTGGCAGTGCAGCATGTTGCCCCTAGCTGGTGTCTTAGGCTTGTTGGTTGCCACTAGCTATACCTAGAGGATGGAGGCAGTTTATGAGAAGAAACTGTAGAAGTTGATTTGGGTAAGTTAAATGTTATACATTTTAACCGAGTTTCATTAGAGGTTTAAGTACAATACATTTAGCCATAGTTTGATTAAATCATAATTAAATTTTTAGTTAATCCTCAAGCTAATTTAACAATAATAGTTTAACTCCAAGTAAAACTCCCAAAAAGTATAATCCATTGATGTGCATTGCAAGGCAGCAATTTCAAAGTGCAAAAATCATTTTCTTTTACCAGGATACAAACCCAGACCCTCAATGTCTGGCCAAGTGCTTTAGACAGTTAAGCTACCAAGATATCTTCTTAATTGGGGGATTTAAAGTAATAAAATACAATGACAAAATACCATACATAAAATGCCACAGATATACTTCACTATTTCTTTGAATTTGTCAAAGGTAAACACTCTTCTTTTAAAAGTTAGGCTTTAACCTCGTGGACTGTAGGGCAACATGCATGACTACGGATATCTGTGACATGGTTGTATGGTATTTAATTATAATATCTTTTCAAGTTCCCCAAAATTTTGGAGTGTAACAGAATGACTCAGTAGCTTAACTGGCTTAAGCTCTTGGCCAGACATTGAGGGATCTCGGTTCAAATCCCAGTCAAGGTGAATGATTTTTGCATTTTGAAATTGCTGCATTCCCAAAAAAATATAGCCATTGCTACATAAAAAATTGAGTAATTTAAGCTAACATTCAATTATTTTTCTCTAAATAAGGTAGCAGTGAGCTTTTGAAGTCCTCCTGATGAATCAACTGTTAATGCATCAAGTTTTACACTAGATTTTATCTATAAAAATAAATTTCTTATAAAAATTAGTGAAAAAATAAATGAATGAGTTTAATAAAGAGTAAACTAAAACTTTTTAAATAAATTTTTATACATTACTACCCAAGGCTGGCAACAATACAATTTAGGAAATGGCTAAGGGCGCCTTTAGTTTCAAGCGATCAAGTGAGCAGAAAAAGAGATTGGGGAAGAAGGAAACAAACTTATTCTACATTATTATTAACAGGAAATTGCTGAATTAGTAAGGGTTTTTGTGGATTTGAAGACTATAAATTGCTACTCTTCTAACTTCATTCTTACTGTAACACTACATACATAACCCAACACATTAGAATAAACCATTTTTCTATTGTACATACTTCCTGTCTACTGTGAAACATGCTTATTGTTTCCTCCCTCTAACTTGATTACCCAATATTCTCTCATCTGTTGACTTACCATCTTCTATTTCCATTAATTATTCCCTGCATCCACTATTTGTACTTTCCCCAAATTTCTCCCAACAACCTTCTTTTTTCCTCAGTCATGCCTAGCAATCTTCTCTTGCTTGCTTTGCTGTCCATTTTATTTTCCCCATTCTTCTCCATGTTACAACTGTGTTAATCATGATTTCATGAGAAATATTACTGAGGTGATTTCCTTAGTAATGGTTTTTAACTTGGTAATATCTTAAATGGTCACTCTTCTGTCATCATATACCACTGAAGCTACCTCTGGATTCTACCTTTTGCCCTATCTACCATAAATGACCTTTCTGTGAGCTTCAACCAGAACAGCTCCAAGTGTCTGTACAGAGGCTGGAAATGGGATGGAATCACAAAACAAACCTCCACCATTACATACTATTCTCAAATGATGTGATCCATCCCCTTCCCAAAGAATTACATCCTTCCTTTTCTATTTTTTCCTCAACACCCTCATAATTTTTCCCCCTGGGGTGACCCCAAGATATACTTCTCTTTCTGGTAACCCAACTTCTTTTTAGTGGTGATCTCATTACTGCAAGTTATCAGTAACCAAATGAGGATAAGTAATTTTAGAGTAAAAATATTATGATTGAGGCCAAAATGTTTTTTCCAATTTTAGCTCTTAGAAACTAAAATATTACCCTATCAAGGGGCTCTCCAGATGGGCAGTAGTGCGTATCATCTGGATATTGTATGGCAACTTTGAATGGAATACAGCAGTCATCATCATAACAACCAACTGGTACTGTTGATCTCATTTCTAAAAATACTTCAGGGCCTCCTGAGAAGCATAAATATGACTTAATTAATATCAAACTATCAAGATAATATATAGCATAGGTTAATAAATTACAATTATTAAGAGAAATTAGAAAATATGCTTACCTTCCTGGATAATTAATGGAGTTCTTGTAGTAATTTGAATTCCAGCATAAAATGGAGGACTTGTTACCTGTGGTGTGTATGTATTGATGGAAATATGACGAACTCTTGCTCTGCATTGCAACTGAAAGAAGTTCATAATTTTTGCATCCCTATATGTTGAACAAAATTCAGCTGCCTACAATTTACTTGGCAATGTATAATTTACTAAATTTCCTCCAAAGCCATTTTAGTTATTCATGAATAGTCATCTAAGTAGGTATGCAACTGAGAAGAATATATGTAAATTTCCAATGAAAATTTGACTTCCTCATAAACTTGAAGAATAGGGTTCTAAGAATAATATCCAGATAAAGCTCGCCAATTAATCTAAATTTAGGATGTCAAAAATAATTTAATCACTCTATGTATGCAATGCAGTTGCATCGGTTATACACCAGTTATAGGATCATTTAAGCATTAGCGTTGTGAGACACTGCTACTCATATGGTGTCCATAGAAAATGACTAACTTTTAGACCTCTGCATAGATATACAACATTTTATGGTTCAGTGAGCTGCTACTTCATCTTTCTTGCCTTATATTCCAATTACTATAAGTCCCATTAATATGAAATATTAGCTGTGTCTTGAATCAATGCAATGTAAGTATGTTGCTTTGAAAAAAATCATCTCTTAGAATACAAAATTTAATCATGCATTACTTACAGTTTGTCCAAGCTTCCAAAACTGATGAGGTAAAACAGCATAACTGTGATCAGCAGGATGATAAAGCTGTTGATGAATGACAGAGCCACCAGAGACCCAATCAACCTCAATGACAAGAGTGTCCAAGGCGGCAACTTTTTCCAGAAAAGTAATGCAGTGAATTTGTGGATGATCTTCAGAATTGAGGTTTGACACTACTTTCACACCTACCAATTCTACTTCAACTAAATAAAAGAAAAAAATATGTACATACATTTTGATTTTATAATTATTGGTCATTTATCTGATAATTTTTATTGAAAATAATTATCACACCATGATTACAAATTATTCTGATCAATGGTAAAACCAAACCCCAGCTAACTAAATTTTGATTGAATAAAGATAAATCTGTTGACAGAAGTAGGCAGCTACAGTGAAAATTAATATAATGACTACAAAAGATATACATTCAGTGAAAAGTAACAAGTCGTAAAATTTTCCAAAATAAATAACAAACTGTATGCATTCAGGCAAATATCACTGAATCTCTTTCCTAAAATTACTCAAATTAAACTGTAATGCTAACTGGTAATATGTGTCTTGCCTAAAGTCTTCCATGGATTTGTTGGATTGAGCTGTTTTGAATTTTGGAGTTTCATCAGTATTTGTTAACAAATTCCAATTCAATTCGGTTTTTATTAGAAAATTTATGAATTAAAAATTGAATTCTGTATGTACAACACAGAAGGAGACAAGAAATGTGGGTGAAATCAGGTGGAAATCACTCTGAATGAGATGTTGTAATTTTCAAATTGAACCTAATTTGTCATCAGTGTACACATATAAAGCTGAATCTCAGGGATTCCCACTATTAAATCCCAGACATTTGACATGGCAAACTCCACATTAGTGTAGGGGTAGGATAAAAGGCCACTGTTTCAAAATATGGAATTCAACACCAAATATATGTATGTAAAAATGATGATTGTAAAAATCCAGGCACATACTTACATTGACAAGGAGTGAATCCTGTATTTGAGACAAGACCCCGTGGGCAAGGTACCATGTACCCTGCACAGTAAGCCATATGACATGAAGGAGTTGGTTGAAGAAAGTAGACTACAGAGGTAGAGCAGTTTTTCAAGAGAATGGGAAGTTGAACTTTGCAGCAATCATCTCCCACATGTCCACATCCTATGCTGTTCACAATCCCTTCGGTTGCAGTTGGTATCTGACCTTTTAGGAAATGATAATCATTTTCAAGATCAAAATAGTTAAACTAATTTCTTCTTATTTTTAATGATCTCATTTTGATTTTTCCTAACATCCAGTCATGCCATGTTATGCTCCAAGACTCAGAGGTAGAAATTTCACCTTAAGTCATGATATTTTCTCTGAGTCTTTTAATGAAGTCTCTTTTGTTCAAAATGACCTCGGTCATTAGAATGATTCAACAGTCAGGCAAATTTTTGGCAACATTTTTGCACAAACTATCTGTGTGTTAAAATTCATTTGCCTGAGTCATTCTTTGTCAATTCCTACAGTTTCAGCAATTGAACAGATACTTAACGAAATGTCAAATTGGATCAGATAATCAATTTATTCAATATTTTTATCCATTTTTTATGTGAAAGGGTGACCCAGGCATGCCAGTGATCTTCAAGTCTTCAGTGTCTGCCTGGCCATCTCGGAAATGCTTAAACCACTCAAAAAACTGCTCTTGTGATCAGAATTTATTGCCATATACTTCTTTTAATAAGGTATAAGTTTCAGTTGTGGTTTCTCCAATTTTCATAAGAAATGTCCAGATACTTTGTTGTTCAATTAAAGCACTTGTCATTTTTTCAACTAAAAAAGCAAACATATCTTAAACAAATGAAAGCTTGGCCAGACTAATATACCTACAGAAACATGAGGGGTACAAATCAAAAGAAGGTTTCACCCTACACAGCTACCAGTCATGCAACTATGGCACATGAACAGTTCTTCTTTAGTAGCATCAATCTTTTTATTTTGTGGTCACAACTTCCAAAGAAAAGTAGATGCAGTCAAGATTCATTTTACTATTAGCCCATATATTTAGTCACAGAAATATCTTTTCTAAAAACACACACTTATAAAGAGCTTTTTTAGCACACATGTTAATCTAGCAGACTCCATATATTGTGGTAATTAAAAGATTTGTGTTTTCCACTTCTATGCTAGATAAGCCTTTTAATGGACGGCATCATTTTGATGTAATTAGTTATGCTATAGGCAACTATGTGAAAGGGTTCCAATACATGATTAATGGAAGGAACCTTATGCTTAAATGTTTATGTAGGATTCGACTATATTAGAGTATTATTCAATGCATGATTGATAAATAAGTAAAACCCATATTTTTCTGACTAAAACCTGAAATAATAGCACTATTCATATTTTCTGTGTAAATTACAGTGTCCAACAGTAATTATTTCACACAAAAGGGTGTACTAAATTTAACTTTATACCACCTGGCTTATTTTCTGCCAACTTTTGCATTGAAAGGAAGCAACAAGAATAATCAATTGAAAATAGAACATAATGGTATTTTGTGCATTAGAGATCACACTTGAGGTGTAGGAAGCAAAAGAGCATTCATCCGAAACACAAACATATATTTTACCTCTGTGCCATATAGGGTATGCTGTTCCACAATGATCTAGAGGGGGACAGCCAGTGGGTATGGTGTCACCTGCTGCAGACTGAAATCGATACCACCCTGGTGCGAGATGGTTATCACAAAGAGGCTTGGATCCCTCCTCGATTGCCCAATTGAAGCTTCGGCGTGGTTCATCTAGTATTACAGCATGGTTTTCTTTCAAACAGGGATCTATCCCTGAAGATCTGTTGTGCACGAAAAAATAACTCATCAATTCAAATTTGGTAAGATATAGTACACTTCAAGCCAGAATCCCTTTAAAAAATAATCTTGACTGACCAACAATAAAAAATGTGAGATATCATTCTGAAATTCTTAAATATCTAAGGAGTAAAGACATTCATCAACTATAAAACATCAGCCATTTGCTAAATTCCACAGAATTCTCAATCATTTAATTTTAAATAGGTCAAGCAATGTGTATTAATTATTTTTGATATGCTTCTTTTAAACCACTACCAAAATGGTACTCATAGTATTTTCAACCATTTCTTTTTAGTACCGGGTATATCATCAACAGAGAAGAACAATGTGGGACTGATTCACTTTACAAAATATCACTCCAAGAAAACTCACTGATATGGATATACATTGACCCTCCACTTGTCTTAAGCATTGTAAAGATAAAAGGTATGCTCCAAATAATATGAAATATAACTCCACTTACCATCAGATTTATGAATTTTAGCACTTAATAAGGGTTAGTTGGGAGTCCATTTCTGTTTATACAATAATTATAATATGGTGTGAACCCTCTCAATGTGATTATATGTCCAGTGATCAAAGGCCACATGACCATTACCCAGAAGAAAAAGGAATGAATTAGATATTGAATTGATATAATGTTAATATCTCATGTACATTTGATATGATTGAACTACACTGCAATAAAAGCGTGAGTGTGAACCATTGTATTGGGTGTAATGGGATAAACTGTCCTTAGAATCCAAGCTTATAATCTAAGTACTAGGCAAGAGTAGATAAAGCATGACAAAAAATTATGCTAGAAATAATCAAATTCATCTGGGTAAGAGTAAGTAAATTAGGCAATGTAGCAGTCTAAATGTTTGATTTTTCATATTATAAGGCTGAGTGATCTACATCCTTCAGAGGTCTTCAAAGGGGGGTGCATATAACATTAGGGCATGTATGATGATTCATTTGGTGCGGAAAGAATATATTGGTACCTTTATTACCATTTCTTTTTCATTCAAAGTATTAGGAAACTACCAAAATCAATGGACCTTTATCAATATCACACAATAGAGAATGTGCAATGAATGGCAGTGAAACAAGCAATGATTGTGAAATACTCATAGAAATGGAATGCTGGGGGTGTCCGTTAATTTAACTTGCCTGGTCAACCCAAAAAATGGTTTAGGCATGCTCTATCTAAAAAAAAATAAAAATCAGTACTGAAAACATATCAATTCAACCATTTGACAAGAAATCATGGTCCTTCAAGTGTTTTGAATAATAATAATAATAATAATAATAATAATTTATTCATTTTAAAAATGGTACAACCATATTAAATGTCGTCAATATAAGTATTATTTAACATATAAACATACTTTCTTAAATGTGATGAACATTGTCACAAAAGAATTCATCCAATGAGTATAGTGGGTGAGCAAGTAACCAGGTATATACCCTATTCTTGAAACTCTGGATACCATCTGATTTCAACTGAGTAGGAAGATAGTTATACAGTCTTATGTTCATATTGTGAAATGTGTTGTATGTTGATGACAATCTACAATAAGTAGTATTTAGATTCGATTTACCTCTTGTGGAGTAGTTATGGAGGTTGGATCTTAATTGATAAGTTTCTAGATTAACTTTCACATGAATCAGAGCCTTAAAGATATACAAACAGAATACAGTCATGATTCCATACCTAATAAAAAAAGGTTTGCAGGAATCACGTGGTGGTATATTAGCAAGAGAGCGAATAGCTCTCTTTTGCAGTAGCAAAATTTGTTTAACATGAGGGGAATGACCCCATAACTCAACACCATAATTCAAATGACATTGAAAGAAGGCATGGTAAAGTGTTAAACGATACTCATTTGAAATGAGAAAGTTGAGCTTTCTTAACATATAAACAGCTTTACTAAGTTTATTACAGGTCTGACTGATGTGAGTCTCCCAATTAAGTTTTGTATCAATATAAATTCCTAGTATTTTAGCAGTTTCAATATCAGTTATTTTTGATTTAAGACTGCACACAATATGCTGAGTTTTGTTAGTATTTAATTGTAAATGATTAACTTCAAACCATTCCTTAGCCTGTTTTTGGGTAGCGCTAGATCGTAACTTTGCATCTTCTAGATGTTGACACTTTTGCACAAAAGTAGTGTCATCAGCATATAAAACAGATCTAGGTTTCATATTACAGGGCAAATCATAAACATGATGATGAAAAGTACTGGGCCAAGCACAGAGCCCTGTGGTACACCACATTTTACTTTAAGAGCTGCAGACCGACAGCCATCAAGTTCAACCAATTGGTGGCGATCATCCAAATATGACTTCATTAGTTTCAATGCAACTCCCTTAATACCATAATGTTCTAGCTTTGTTAGTAATATTGAATGATTAACACAGTCGAAGGCCTTACTAAGGTCACATAGTGTCACTGAGACTGATTCCTTTTCTTCAAATGCATTAATGACATAATTAACTATGGACTCTACTGCCAAAATTGTAGATTTCCCAGATCGAAAGCCATACTGGGATTTGGAAAAGAGATTATTTAACTCAAAAAAATTACATATTTGATCTTTCATAATAGCTTCAAAAATTTTACCAAAAACAGGGACTATGGAAATGGGGCGGTAGCTAGCTAAATCATCTTTATCACCTTTCTTATACACAGGCACTGCTTTGGAATATCTTAGAGCTGTTGGAAAATCTCCTGTCTCAAAACATAAATTTACTAACATTGCTAATGGTTCTGCAATTAGCACAATAATGTCCTTTATTAGGGAGTTAGAGAGACCATAAATATCCTTACTGTTGGATTTTTTAAATTTTTTAACAGTCGATATAATATCAAGTGGAGTAACAAAATTCCATTTAAAATTTAAATTATTCGGAGGAAGATTTTGCAGCATATTACCAATATAATATAATATAATATAATATAATATAATATAATATAATATAATATAATATAATATAATATAATATAATATAATATAATATAATATAATATAATATAATATAATATAATATAATATAATATAATATAATATAATATAATATAATATAATATAATATAATATAATATAATATAATATAATATAATATAATATAATATAATATAATATAATATAATATAATATAATATAATATAATATAATATAATATAATATAATATAATATAATATAATATAATATAATATAATATAATATAATATAATATAATATAATATAATATAATATAATATAATATAATATAATATAATATAATATAATATAATATAATATAATATAATATAATATAATATAATATAATATAATATAATATAATATAATATAATATAATGGCAGGATGTGGCTAAAATACCTTTTTCATTGTTTGCAGCTTGATCAGTGATGGAGTATTGCAAAATTTTTAGCTCAAAATATTCTTTCAACTTGCTGGCATTACACAATAATCACTGCCCCAATTATTAATCATCCCAATAGTTTCATGCATACCCAAATTCCAAGGACTGAAATAAATCCATATACATATTGTGAAAATCTAGAAGACGATGACATTCATCACTACTGTCATAATTGATATTTATAACATTTTTGTAGAAGAATGTTTTCTCTAGAGGATGAAATATATCAAATCGAAGAAGTTGTAATTACAAAAATATCTCATATATTAAGAAAATTCAGCATTTAATAAATGCAAAGTGATTTTACAATAAATGATAATCTGATTAGTATCATATTATTATGCACATGTTTTACTAAGCCAATATTCTCCTTCATATGTGTACGAAATTATTTCTAAAATATGTAAAGTTTAAGTTCCTGTGTGTTACGATACCTATTAATTAGTTAGATTAGTGCGAAAGCATAAACGGATTTCCAATCGTATAATCTATAGTTAATTTAGAAATTATATTAAAAAGCAATCATATAGGTTTTAATGTAATAGATTCCAAAGAAAAAAGTGGAAACGTAATTTGACTTTGCATAGAATGATAGGAGTTATTTGTTTGTCCGTTTATGTTTTCTTATTCCCAGCACGCTAACTCGTATATAAGTAAGTGCTCCTTAATGTCACTTCTTAGGAAGCTAATGTACCCTACCATGGTATGAGAAATAATGTAAGATAATGAGGTAAACTCATGCCCCAGAATCAATTGCAAATACTCTGTTAGGAGGCTGAAACAAAAAATTTACATTCAACCCTAAACTCTGGTAGTGGGTGGGGGGGGGAGTTTATAGTAAAATTCATGAAAGAGAGAGTCAGAAAGGGACATTTGAAGGGATATGCATTCACGTACACCGCATAATAGTGAGGCGTTGAGAAACCCCACGTCGTGCGTACTTGATCCAAATAACCATGTTTTTCTGCTCCTGGAACATTTCTCAACAACGATTCTCTTTGAAAGTTCCGGCAAAAACTTCAATTGGATCGCGCGGACGGATACTTTTTCACGGAACTCCGTACTTTCCATCGCCGCCAACATGGATTTTTCCCGACAAGCCCTTCCATCGAGGAAAGTGAGTAAGCGGAGTCATTCAGAACGGACTCGTTCACTCCAAACGACCCGTCACCGCTCGACACACGAGCAGGGGAATCACAGTCACCCTTTGTGGCATGAAATTTCGGCAGATATTCGCTTGTGCGAGAAACGCAATCTCCCAGATTGCATACCCGATCTTTCCTAAGGCCCGGAGTTTCGGTGGAAGGGATGTAAGAGAGCGGCAATCTCTGTTAAATTCCTTCCCCCTGAACTCCAGTCGGTCGAGCCAGCCGGGTGAGCAATGTTCTCACCCACTAGTCCGAAGGTCCCGGGTTCAAGTATAGCCCTGTAAATAAATATTTTGCAAGAACGAAACGTGATGGGCTTAAAATTTCTTAGTTAATTAAGACGACGTAATTTATGCTCTGCCCATTTATAAGAAATCTTCTACTTTACCTTTTAGTACGCCAACACTATTTGACCACTTAGTAATATTATTAATTCAAATACGGAATAAGCGCAAATAACGCTTCTACGAAAGAAAGAAAAGTATCAACTCACAATACTGTAAAAAATAGTCAATCGCCAAAACTACCCCGGCATCTTATTAGTTTTATTTGTCTATTTAAAAGAGACCAAACCAAAATAGTTCAAGAAGACACTTAATAAAGTCTAAGTGTAGATACATTAATAGGTTGATCGAAATTCATGAAATGAATGAATATAGGCAAGGCTTTCCATTATCAACAATAATTTTCAGCGTGCATTCAAAGGAGGCGCACGGGAAGGGGTTATGGATAAAAGACACGTGTGAACCTCTTTAAATCAGATAGACTAGCAAGTAAATTATTATTTAGCCTTATAGCCAAGAGGTTGCAATAATTTCTGAGCGTATTACAGCGTCGTTGCAATAGGTATGAGTCCGGAATCTTTATTAAAAATGAAGGAGATGAGTTTATGAATAACTAGGGAGGTTAAGTTAAACATTAACTTTGGAGTGCATAAATCAGAACGGTTAGAACTTTCCGCATGCGTAAGAAGCGTTCTAAACGAAAACGGTCAACGTAGTACAGACATTAGGGGGCCAATTGCATTATATAAAAAAGACTCCGAAACTTTGCCCTCGAAGTAAGTTTAGATTGTGCCTGATTTAGTATTTAGTGTCGTGTTAAGTCTGAATTCTGAACCCTAGAATCCGAGCCCTAGAACCCTGTCGAAACCCTAGGCTCAACAAAGATTTTCTTGAGATCTTAAATTTTTTTTATTAGTAGTTATTTCATTCTAAAGCGGGCTAAAGGAGTAAATTTTTTGAACGAATCAATGAGAAACTTAGGGTAGAGCGTTTATATAATACATTTGGGTGCATTATTTATAAACTATAGATGTATCTCAGAGTTAAAAAAGTCGCCCCAACCTATGAACTCATTTAAAGTTTCCAATTTTACAACCTCAGTCGTAGACATTGAGGGTTCCTCTTGGGTTTGAGAATGGCTGTAGTCCAGGCACCTTGAGTCATGTACACCTTCCTTAGAGTTTACCAAATAATTAGGGCGAGGATAGGAAAATTTAGTAGCTGTCTAAGGAGAGAAAGAGAGAGAGAGAGACCTTGAGGTGAGATTAGTCCACATTCAGAGATTGACACCGAAGAGTCGCAGTTTTTATCACTTAAGTTTTTAAATTGCCGGACATTCCAAGACAGCTTAGCATTCGTAGTATCTAATGTAAATTACTCGTATCTTTGGTAGAAAAATCTTGTAGCACTTAATTTTTTAATTTTCCAGAAGACCTTAATTGTAAATACTTAGTGACTCAATTTCAAATCCACATGTGATCATTGGTAGCAAAAAATTAACGAATAATTGGTTTCTCGATTCTCTTGAGATTTTTCTAATATTTCCATTGTATTTTTAAGATCATCATGCTTTCGACTGATTATGGATAACGTGTCCTTAAGCAGTTTTTGACCAAGAACGAAAACACAGCATTAAGTAGAGTAATTTTAGGGAAATCATTAAAATTTTTATAGTATTTCATCAAGCTCTGTCATTGAAATCTCTTTTTTCTTCATTGAAGTCTACATATTTGGCTTGAATTTGAAGAATTCGCAAATATAAAAATCATTATGAAGAAGTGTATGAGCAAATACGCGATTTTGAGTTGCACGAGAGAAAATTTCTTTGAACATAGTTTTTTGAAATTCTTTCAGTTCGTTTAAAACAGGGTTTCGTTTTCTCAACGTTGGGACTGTGTCGGAGTTTATACGACATCATTTGCCATTTCTTAATTATTTTAAATTGAGATCACATGTTGTGTCTCCAATTTAAATAGATATTAAAATAGCTTCTACCAGATGTACTTATTTGTTATCAAAATAAAATAAGTATTTTTTTCGGTAAATAAGTGCCGTTTGTTTATATCTTCATGTGGAGACGTGTGAAATTACACCTTCTACGTAACCTCTCCAAAGATTTGAAAGGAAATGTTACCCCTTAACCATTGAATTAATTTTATTCTTGAAATGTTACGCTCACAAAAGGGTACCTAATAGTTTTTACTGTATTTAAACAATCTGGATTTTCTTCCGCTCACCTGCAGGCCACGGTATTCGATATAGAAAAACACAACCAAAGCTTAAAATGTTAAGAAAAAGTCATCATATAACGACATTTAACTCTTGAAACTAATTGTCTAATGTGAACTCATTCATTACAATTTATCAGCTGGTCTTACACGTTCCATTCACTGTATGACAAGTACGCGATAAAAATAATCAGACTTTCGACAACTGTTATAGCGAGCGCAGAACGTTTTGGCTTGTCGATTTGGACAGGCTATAATGGTCATACAACATATTTTTTTGAGTAAATATCATGAACATTAGTTAAAATGTTTTTAGGACAATCAGGTAAAGAAACCGTATAGGGAATAAAAAATAGTTGCATATTTCGGACAATAAATTACTCAAGTGACAAGTTTAAAAAGGTAAGATCCTTCCTCTTTTGACCAGATCAATGATCGAATCATGTTGTATAGCGTATTTTCCAATAGTATCTCTATTGACGAACAAACGTTCCTATACTGTAGCCGCACAAAATGTTTATTAGTGGAAAATAAATACCATTTGGTTTCAAATTCTGGTGTCTTACGAGTATATCATCTGTACAAACTCTAATGACCTATATATTCTGTGAGCATATGAATGTTTTTGGTTTACGCAGGGGCATTTAAAACACCAAAAATATCTAAGTGTGCAAGGTACTCACATCTTTCGCTGACATTAACGATGACTGACATCAAAGTAAATAGTAAGAGGAAATAGAATACAAGGAAGTATGGGAAATATTTTGGGTTTCCTTCAAAAGGTAATCCACTGAACCTTTTAAGCTAGATCTCGTCGATCATATTATGAGAATATGGATGTGTGGCATGAAAAATGACTCTGAAAAAGTTATATATATAAGCATTAATATTAATAAGCATTAACCTGTGAGTCTAATATTTGACATTAATCCGAAAATAAAAAAACAGCAAAGAAAGTTCTCCTGGTCCATATGTAATAGTCCTCACACCCAGCTCTTCGAAAACGCAACGGGGTATTTTACCCATAAAGATCAATCTATACCAATAATATGAATTCATAGAATGTGTTATTTTGCTCTAAAGAAGATGGAGTTGTAAAATTAATTTAATAGTGCCTAAGAGAGGAAAAGGGTTAATTCAACGATAATATTGGGATCCAAGATAAACATTAGGTATTTTTCCACGCCAAGATTTATCAGCGAATTCTTCATTAACAACGCCTTCCGTTAATGACTGACCCTGATGTTTCGGTTCCTGAGGTCATTTATCACTATAGATATCCCCAATAGGAGACAATTTGAAATAAAAACCCTCGAAGCAATGTTTCTTTGCCGCAGACTCAGATTCAGAACCTTCGGATTCTGGAAGTAAGTTCTCACATTGCCTCACAAAATATCAATCGCCAAGTGAATAAAGGTTATATTTTTATAAGTACTAGCTCATAGGCAATCATACTCTAGTTTTTTCACACAGTGTATTTTGAAAATAATTAAATTTTCACAACACTAAATTGTAAGTTATGTGATATAAGTTCTTTAACGCTAGAGGACAAGTGAAAGAGGCTATTTAACTGAAGAGAACCAGTACCTTTCAGAATTTAAAAAAATCTCATACAAAAATACCTGCACCCCAAGAAGGAGTGCTGAACCATTCATACTCAGAGGATTCATTCACCCAGTGTTTAAAACAACTGCATTGAAAACATTTCCATCATCGAACTATGAACCAACTGGGGAGTTTGCGACACATTAAATCTAACTGGGTTAAACAAATTCCTGGGAAAAGGATTTTCACCAGAAAAAGAAAATTCTGTCAAAAATGTATAGGTATTCCAATGAAATGGCACAAATCAATCAGCTAATCTCAGAAAAAAGTCATATTTTTACATAATCATGGGTTAATTAAGAGAAGAAAAAACTGGATTCATTATGCAATCTGCTATGCTTGAAGGTCTGCATGTTCTACGTTTCCACGTTCCTGTTTTAGTTAGTTTCCGGTGATTTTGCCTTAGAAGCATATCCGACTCAGGGACATCGTTCAAAAGTTGCTATCCTCGGTTAATTAAAAAGTGACTACCCTTTCATGGCTCATTGCATTTTCATTCCATCATAAAAAAGAATTACCTTCCATAAAAATCAATTTGCTTCTCATGATCTGTCAAATTTCGATGAAGAACAGTTAGAAATTACATAAAAATTCTAATTTTGCCATGCAATTGAAGATTTCATGGTAAATGTAAAATTTCCTGCAAAAATAACGATATTGATTAAAGGTACCTAATGTTGTATTTTTTGCATGAATGGGGCAATCCTGATTCCTTGTGGATTTCCTCAAAGAAATGGTAAACTGCTGTCCAGATATGTAAGAATTATTTGTCGTTGAATCTTTCATTTCTCGTTGAATTCCTTGGAAGGCTACATTCCTCATGTTACAAGTAAGTGACCAAATATCAGTGAAAAGTAACAGGTTTATATTAGCGGTCATTATCATTTATTTATTATGACTGTGGGAGTAAATTAAATTTGAAATTGTATTAAAAAATAAAAATTACAGTCTATAACTGTAGATAATACCAAATTAGAAAGTTGAAGGGTTAGAGGCGGAGAGAAAGAAAGAGAGAGAGAGAAAAGGGATACCTACCACTTTCTTTCGCACGACAATGCGTGATCACAAGACTTAAAAAACACTAGTTATGGATTCGTATTCATAACTACATACTTTGTAGAAGATTTCATGGAATCTTTTACTTGACTATTCTAAATTGCCAAGTGCTGGGCTTCGTCCATTTCTCCACGGGTCACCAAAATTTCCGGCATAACACTCACACATATGTTGCACGTAAGACACACTGAGAAGACAGAACCTCTTATATCCTTTTCATATAATAGCAACGGTGAGTACGGGAGCGCTCCTAGGAGTGTACTCCGAACAAGAAACCGCTCAAGAAAGTATGCTTGCCAGAGGAAGAAACGCGACATTTTGTATAACTGTTTCCAAAAATACGAGCCATGACCTGTGAGATATGCACTTCGAATGTATTTGGAAATAAAAATGACAGTGAGTATAAATTGACTAACTGCTGTGGATTGAACCGTAGTAAGCACAACATTTTTACGCAGTTTATCGATTTAGACCATTACACCTAAGATCTAATCCTAATACCAGAAGATCCTTAAACTTAATGGTATGGGATGATGAAATATAGTATCATTTGTTCATGAGAGTTTCTTTTATTTATATACAAGTTCTATGCAATCAAAAGTAACTTAAAAGTAATTACAAAAAACTGAGCGAAGGTTTGGAGTTGAGTCTCCAAAAAGTTTTCATGCCTAAAAAGTTGCATGAAACTATAGTTTTAGTTATTGAAGGTAAGAAAAGAATATCAAAGTGAGATAATAAACGGAAGGGACCTTAAAAATTTGACGAAATGGGAACCAGATTCGCAATATCCAGCGTGGGAACTCTCGAAAACAGACACCTACCCAATGGTATCCTTTTCTCTGATTTGACTTATGGTGCCGAAAAAGGATCGTACAAATTTTAACCAATTGAGCTGGACCTTTCCTTTTAATTGAGCCGGTTTTGCCAAATTTAGATTTTTTTACAATTTTCTCTATATGAATGATATTATGGTACACAAATTTCTTTCCAGTTAGAAAGAATACCTCAAAGTGAGATTTTACCCTATTAATGCTTTATACATTTAGGTAGAGAAACGAATATTATTTTAGACGCATAGAAAAAAGGTAGAAATAAATTCAGTCGCAAAAGGATAGTTATGTTGATAGTTCTGCCTAAAAGTGAGCACCAACGTGCCACGCCGTTGTAGGTGAACATTTCGCCCCCTAACTCTACGGCGGCAAGAAATTGAGAATCTGAACCACGAAATTACAGTATTTGGGATACTACTACATTTTCTTAACGGCACCGCTTCAACTACTGACACTGATTCTGCAACGTAGCAAAATTCTCGATAGTTGCTATTGTAAACTTCGTTTTTCATTGATTCACCAATTAAAGTACATAAAAAGAAGGAAGTATATAATTGACTCAGCTAATCACCCGGCTGAATGCTTCGCAGGGATACTGGTACGAATTTCACGAGTCAAACTCACTTCAAGGAACAATTTGATAAACAGTTAACTTACACACAATCAGTTTGATAACGTTTTTGCGTGATAATAACGAAAACACATTCATGCAGCCGTCTTTCTCCTCTCTTTACATTTTCACGCTATCCAAATAATTTTCCGGTGCATATTATGATTCACCCGAGTGACCATAGTTGAGAGCCAGAAGTTAGATACAATTTATTAGTTTCTATTCCTACAGCTACGGGCGTTGTTCTTTAATTGTCAGTAATTAAAAACCATAGTGCCAATACTAAAGAATCTTGTCTTCTCCTTTCCCATCCAACCACCCCCGAACGTCTTCTTCCCCGAAACTGCACTCACGCCCTATCCCAACTTTGAAGACCCACTTGAATATGATTAATAACTCCGACTCTCTACATACTTTCATATCCTCCAGATGAACATCAACGTTACCAACATTCTGATGGCAGAGTATTTTGCCCCAGGAATTCACACCTTTAGGCTAGATTCCCGAGCC
Source organism: Hetaerina titia (assembly GCA_037158775.1). Taxonomy (NCBI): domain Eukaryota; kingdom Metazoa; phylum Arthropoda; class Insecta; order Odonata; family Calopterygidae; genus Hetaerina; species Hetaerina titia. The sequence goes on from CM073779.1 coordinate 38,626,019, forward strand.
TCGTTGGACTTACGGACTGTTATTGAAACTCCCTCCCAGCTGAAGAAATGGGGATAAAAGTTAGAAGGAACGGAAATGACAAAGAGGAGAAAATGGACATGTGGTGATTGTATCCGTAGTTTATTTAGGCAGTGCTCAAGGGGTTATCATTCCTTCAATTAAAGATTTTAACTACATCTCCGTAGCCATGGCCCTATCGTCCTCACACCCTACGGTATTAGTAATTAAATATACGAGTATTCACGTACATTCATATATATATATATACATATATATATATATATATATATACATGTGTATATGTATATATATACACATTTACACTATATATATATACATATAAAAACGGGTCGCAGTGGTCTAGTGGGTAGAGCGTTGGACTACTGATCGGAGGGTCCCGGGTTCGATTCCCGGGCAAGGCACTCTGGGCACCTGCAGCTCCACCCAAGCTAGTTGATTTTTCGGGTACCAGATCTTCCTGGGAAACCATAACCGGCACAGGGAAAGGAACTGGCCCCCTACCCCTGATGTGTGAATATTCACACGCGTGAGCTCTACCATCACCTACTGAACCGACCTTCGGGTTGATTACTATGTTCATGGTTTTTTTTTATACATAGAAATAGGTATAAGGAAAGGGGATAGGAAAACACATCAAAGGCGAACATGTGGGGAAGGCGGTTTTTTGAGCAGATCACGATTGTAAAAATATTTCCTTAACCGGGATTTGAACACCAGACCTTCCACTTGCCGGGCGGATGTGCTACCAATTACACCACCAAGAAAACCTAATTTACATTGAGATCTGCGATGTTTTAAAACGCCTAAGTGCTCCGAATCATTTGCCAAAGGAAGGCTTTTAGGGAGCTGTTCCACCCACCTAAGGAGAAATAGACAATGCACACAAGAAGAGGGGACAGTTGGTTAGAAAGCATATAGTATCATAGAGAATAGGAGCAGTACGTTTCATGGCACGCATAGCCAGAAGAAGAGATGAGCCACATTGGCCAGATACACATTCAAATACGAAGTCCCACCATACGGCGCACAAATATTCATTAAAACATAGAAATACATACAAGGAAAGGGGATAGGAAAACACATAACATGTGGGGAAGGCGGTTTTTTCAGCAGATCTGGCCAATGTGGTGTAATTGGTAGCACATTCGCCCGGCAAGTGGAAGGTCCAGTGTTCAAATCCCGGTTAAGGAAATATTATTACATTCGTGATCTACTCACAAATCCCCACATGTCCTGTGTTCGCCTTTTATGTGTTTTCCTATCCCCTTTCCTGATACCTATTTCTATGTTTGAATGAATATTTGTGCGCCGTATGGCGGGGCTTCGTATTTGAATGTGTATTTTTATTTATTTATCTCTATGTTCATATATAGACACACAAACACACAGATGCAAAATATTCAACGCACAGAAACACAAATGAAGGACACAGTATGTGTTTGACTTTTCGACGGCACGACCGTCGTCATCAGAAACTATGTGTCCTTTCTTTGTGTTTCTGTGTGTTAAATATTTTGTATCTGTGTGTTTGTATGTTTGTGCGTCGCCGGAGAGCGTCCATTTGAAATATAAATCGCTAAGTTGACACCACTTTTGCATGTACTATTTAACAAGCAATATTATTTCCGATTCGGCATCAAATCTTGTTTAATTTCTTTCAAATGCAAGCTCCCTTTCAATCTTATACCAAATGTCGACAGTTTACCTTTGTCTGAGCTCCTTTTCGTCAGACAAATTATTAACAATGGATTTCGTGAAGAGATTTATGGATTAGTGCAACGAGGTAAGGAGGAGAGATCGGGAAGATGTGGCAGATCAGAGAGAAATTCCAAGGTATCGAGGCGTGAAGTCTCCGTGGCTCGCCGTGCAATTCAACGCGTCACTCATCGTGTAACCACTTGCTATTTTAACGCTCTGTTCCATTTATTGGCTTTCTACCACAGTAGAAATTCACCGTAAGCTTTAAAGCTAAAGAACCTATCTTCCAATCTCATATAACTTCTTTGCTCTTGGGTTGAATTCCTCTCGAGTCACTTCTCATCTCAGTGCATTCAGGATACCCGTGACTTGGTCTTGCGTGTGATAAGCATATTGAAAAAGCCAATGATATTATAATGTTTGATTAACGCCTGTATATCAATATGAAGTGTATAGAGGTGGACTCGGCTCGATAAAATAGAGTAGCACATCTAATATAATATTTTTAAACTAAAGGCATGTATCCACATTATTAGCGTAATTATACATAGATGAATGGAAAGATGAGGACTACGGATTTCTGCTGCCAAATAATTAGCAAATGCTCAATTACACATCGGTGCGAGTATGTCAAGTTTTGAGTATATTTGGTGCTGCACAACGCACTAAAATAAACGAGGATCTGGGACAGTAAAAGGTGTATTGGTCACAATTTTATGTGGAGTAATTGACCCTTTTGAATCAGCTACTCAATAGTTATACATTTTGGGTACATGGCTAATGCAAAGGGCTGAGTAAAGATCAATTGCTATTGAAAATATGCTGAGAAAAGAGTTGTATAAAGTAGCATAGGGAATCGCGTGAAATTACACTTGGGGAACCCTTCAAACGATATAAATTAAGGGAAATATTACTTCACAATAGAAATTCCTTGATCTTATCCCAATTCCCGTCATTTCAGCTGCCAATTTCAGCTGAATGCCCTGCCAAAGTTATTGATTTGGTGGAGGATAAATGGGGAAACAGGGATACTGGAAAAATATCAATTTGGACAACAGCGTGAATTAATATTAGGGAATCTGCATATAGAAGGAAGATCTGAGATGGGTGCCGCGGTATGGTGTGCACGGGAAAACATTTTCAACCTGTTTCCGAAAAAAGAGCTCGCAGCGAGTGAGTCTTTTTAAGCTTTCCGTGCTACACATAGAAACTTCCCAGAATGAGGCTCAAAATTAACTTATAGAAACCGTCTGCAGGTGACATCTGAGTCCCGGATCTCGGCTGATCCTAAGTACTCAAGACAGGGTCCATTTTCTCCACTGCGTGATTTTTATAGATTCATATATTTAAGTGTTAAAACGATTAATTTTTAAAGCAAAATTTATATCTAAAATGCATTATATAAAAAATGCATTGCAGTATCATGCTAGCCTCGGTTTTAATTCTTAAATATTGTCAATTTTGCTTTCATCACTGAAATACGAGTAATTCCTGCCGAATTGAGAGTAATTTTTATTGCTGATCTAACACGAAAATATAAATTTGATGACGAATAATTGTGGAAAATTATTTCTGTAAGTGAGCATCAAATAGGCATGACTGCACAGAGCAGGTAATGTGGATGAGTTGGATTATTTGGATTTAATATGCTGCAAAAACTGAAGCCGAAATTTTTTACCGCAGAAAACTTTTCTGTAAAATTACAACCATGCCGAAGAATCCTTGTCTGAAGAGGAGATCGAACCAGCATATCCGTGGGTTCTCCGCTACTAGTAGCGGCTCATTTGTAATTACAAGATCGGCTCCTGATATTGTAACTGAAATTAAGTTAAAAATTTCGTGCCTGCGATAAGTCCGAAATTCCTTGACCTTATCTGGGTTGAATTGCCAATAGTTTTGAGACGTTACAAGACCTTAGTCGACAAAATATACTGGAATTAAGAAACTTTTACGCATTTCATCACTCACGTGGAGTAAATTACCAAGTTCAACCAGTCAGAAAAATTTCATGCGGCAATTATAACTCATGCAATTTGTTGACAAGCGATCAGAAAAATCAAAAACAAGCTCTGGCATGTTCTGACTGAATAAAAAGATATTTTTCAAAGGGCATTTCAATCTCAGTATAGGATAAATCAAATATTTCATACTTGGAAAAAATTGTTAAGTAGAAATTTATCAAGCTATTCATGAAATATTCGACAAAGTAAACCCAGATGAGTTTGAATATCTTACATCCAAATATATATGGAAGATTGAAAGGAGAATGTTTTATGATATAATTAAATCTGAGAACCGTACTAGTCCGGATATTCTAAAAAAAGAATTTTGAGTGACAGCAGGCTATCTTACTCATAATGAGGAGAATCAGCGTCGAACTGACACCAGCTGGGCTAACACTTTAAAAATGAGGCATAGACAGTGAGAACAACAGAGCGTTATAAGGGACATCTATCTTGTTAGAAGTGTCGGAAGGAAGGAGAAAGCAAGCGAAAGTACAAGAGTGCTTTCAGTCAGTCAAGCCAGAGAGATTTGCGATTCTATAGGGATTCGTCGTGGATGATGAGCCATTATATTACGCCAAAAGGGTCTTACGACCGAGTAACCAAGATCAACACTACCTTTGATGATTTACGCAAGCCTTCCGAATGATTGCCCACTGAGGGGTATAAAAGGTATTGCCAAATCATTTTACTAAATCCCCATCATTTGAATTGGCATGCCGCAACGTAAGCTCAGTGCTCTAGTTTCAGGACCATTCAACACAGAATGCACTCTAGCAAGATCTTGTTTTCCACGGTTGAATTCTAGTTCACAATGCACTATTAAATTGACCACACCTTCTCTTTACCACGGTGATAGCATATACAGGCGATTCGGGAAACCCCTGGTCGGATAAAGATATCACTTTTTTGTACTTTTGGGAGACCAAAGAATCTACTTTTGTGTATTTTTGGGAGACCAAAGAATCTTAAAATACCCAAAAAAATGGGCACGTTCAAAAATTCAACAATGAATAATTATCAAAAAGTGAAACCATGATGAGCTTGTGTGCAAAGATTCTTTGGTCTACCAAAAATACACATAGCATACAAAGTTTATAAGTGCCGAAAAAAATTTAAAAATCGAAAAAATTGGAAGTAAAATAGGATAATTAACAAAGATTTAGTGTTTCCAAATCTTTGAATCGCTACATATTGTTGAAAAAAATTCCATTATTTGGTTTCATCATCCATTTTCATTTCTAACCCTCCGAATTACTAATTGTCGGGCTAATCGAGTGTGTTTTTAACAAAATAAAAACCTGATTAGAATGTAACTTCTTAGGCTTTTTATTTTATCTACAAAGCCATGAAAATTGAAACGCTTATGTGGCCAACAAAGCATTCATATGATACATTCATTTCTGTGCTACACACGATCTATGTGGCCTTACAAATTTCGTAGGTTCTGGCATTGGTAGCGTCGTAACGGTTCTAGCAAACAGAGACTGCACTTCGGGAGCACATAAAATTAGGTATATGAAATGTCATTTCACTTTCCCTACAATGCGACAGTTGCGTAAGTCAAACACTTATTCGCCGGCTTCCAATTCAGACCACTCGGTCCATAAAATTGACGAAATTCAGCGGCGGGAAACCGGAGCATTACGAACATCGCCAATTTGCGGAGTTTAAAATCAAATTCGGAGCCGCCGTGGGATATAGATTTCTCGCAAATACCTTCATGCCCAAATGGACACGCAATTTCTTTTCACCGCTCAACCCCCTATTGTTGGAGCGCAAACGGCGAGACTGAGGTGAAAGCATCAATTCTCTCCGTGGCCGAAAAAAAGAGCAGCCGCGCACAAAAAAAGACGGACCCGCACAGAGACGGAAACTGGCCGCAAAAAGTCTAAACTGGAGCATTTCACTTTTGCCGCACGCTGGCGAATCCCCTTGGTGGGCCCCTGTGGAGGGGGACCAGGGGGGCCCTCGCGGATTTTACGCGTGTCTCCGGTTGCACCTCGGGTGAGAGAGGGAGTTGGGAGAGTGGGGGCGAGGGTAGAGGGAGAAGCCCAACGGCACACCACTCAAGGACCCAGGCCGTCAAAACAAGAGTGACGTGATCAACAGTTAAGACCTTCCACGGGCATCAGAGTCTTATCGTCGCTTCTGACCGAAGGAAAGGGGAGGAATCTTCTGCGCCCGTGTCGGGAAGTGCGACCCGGGGAGCGCGGCGGTCCGCGTAACCGGTTACGAAATTTCGGGGCGGATCTAATGTGACTAATTTTTTTTCAATGACACTTTAGGTTTGTGTTTCCCATTTTGGATCTCCTAGAACAATGGATGAATAACAATGGTACAAAAGTATATATATTTATATGTATACAAATATACGTTATATATTTGAAAGTTTTGAACGTAATGGGATCACATAGCTAAAAGAACACTCACATTGAGTGTTCTTTTACGTGTTATTTATTTTATTCTGTGTTCTCTATTGTGTCCAAACGTTATATTGCTCTCGTGAGTACTTCCACATCATCTCTATATAAAACACAGTATTCAACCCGAAGGTCGGTTGGGTAGGTGATGGTAGAGTTCACCTAGTACTAAACCCTATACGGCGTGCGAAATTCACCGTAGCGGGCGGGGCCAGTTATGGTTTACCAGGAAGATCTGGTACCCGAAAAATCACATAGCTTGGGTGGAGCTGCAGGTGCCCAGAGTGCCTTCCCCGGGAATATATAGAAGTATAACTGCGGGCCGCGGTGGTCTAGCGGATAGAGCGTTGGACTGCTGACCAGAGGGTCCCGGGTTCGATTCCCGGGCAAGGCACTTTGGACACCTGCAGCTCCACCCAAGCTAGTTGATTTTTCGGGTACCAGATCTTCCTGGGAAACCATAACCGGCACAGGGAAAGGACCTGGCCCCCCTACCCTGATGTGTGAATATTCACCCGCCGTCGAGCTTGGTATATGGGTGAGCTCTACCATCACCTAATAAACCGACCTTCGGGTTGATTACTGTGTTTATATATATTCTGGCCATATATATATATGGCCAGAATATCAGCTCGCTTTGAATTATCCGTATCTTTTTTTATGACAGAGAACAAATATTTATAATGTTGGTAATCTGAGCACAGTATACCTTTATATTAACAAAATATGTGATGCACGTGGATATACTTTGGTTCAGCTACAACAATTATTGTTATCCGAAGGGAGCAATAAAATATTTGCGATACCTTTCAAAACTTGATAAAGGAAGAAACAAACCTCAAGTAGATTTTACACTGGATTTCTTGCTAAACATGCTCATTGATAAAAAGGAAAGGGATAAATGAGGTTTTGGTTGGAGAAAAACTGAAATGGGATCCGATTGGCTCAATAGCATATACACTAGTTTCCCGTGACAAGAGTTACAACGATGGCGGATTTTTCTGCGACATTTCACTCTCTATTTGAAAACCTTGTCTAGAGCGATCTTAGTCATCTTTCGACAAAGGTGCTGAATCATGTTCACATTGTTACCTTACTCGTGAGTTGAGTCGAATCACTGCCTTTATAATTAATTCACTTGTTGTCACAGTTCATAAAAGAGGAATTGGAATTATGCTGTTGTTTCGTGCAGTAATAACGTAAGTGTAAAGGCAAGAGACGGAATCAGCTTGTTTTCGGGCGGCAGTCATTGGTGTTCGTCTGTAGTTGCGCATACATTCTTAGCGCAGCTTCCATTCGTACATATGGGATCTCCATACTTCCAGAATGACCTAGCTTCCCACCGTCTACCCACCGTCGTCTTCCAATATTCTTATATTGGAAGTATTCCAAAAGTATTCCAAAAAATGGGAATACTTTTCAGTCTAGTAATCGAATATCGCGTTCAAATGTAAACCTTTAAGTCTTGAGATTTGTTCGTAAATTTCACGATAAAACTTTATTAGTAACTGAACAAATCATAATGTTTGTTCGGGAAGTTTCCAGGATACACATTTTTATATTGAAGGCCATAATTTCATTTACGTGCAAATCATTCAAACCGAGAATAATACGGAAAATGCGACAGCTACATCGACCGTATTAACATTTGGAATGAAGAACTCGAACAAACCTATTTGATCGCCGAAGTATTCCTCTTTACAAGTCTATCTATGACCACTGAGAGCTCCGCGTTGGTTTCAGCTATGACGAAAAGAAAGCCCGAAGATGTTCGTAAAATAGACTTTCTAAGAAGAAATACTGCTGGCTCTTCATGAATTGTTTATGTCTCTCGTGATTGAAAAATGGACGAAAGAAACCAGTGGCGTCGTAGGCAGCCGCTACTGGGTTTAACTCCAAAAAAATACATTTTACATTGGTGCTGGTCCAATGAAGGCACAAAAACGACACGTTATGGCTTCTACTCGCTTTCCACAGTGACGGTAAATGTGAATGTTAAGTTTATAACCAATTATTTTCGAGTTTATCTTTTCCCGTTTAACACCAACGAAATATTATACTTTGTACTTCATGTGGGCAAGGAAATAAGCATTGAGATTGAGATTTTTTATGAGATTGCAAAGAGATGAATTTTTTTTCATCATGATGAGGTAAGAGGCATGATTCGTACCTGCTGAGGTGAGACGCTCGTTGGCTGCCATCATTTACGTTAATTACGGGTATTTGCGCACGAGGAAATTGAATTATGTGATGAAGTTTCTACGGATCGGCATCAATTTTTGCTCTCCCACGGTTCAAAATTTGACTCACTTCTCGAGGGATGACATATGAGGAGGAATCAAAAGGAGCAGAGAATACCCGATTGAACCCTAGAATTGTGCGATACGTCTTACCACTCTTGTGTCTTGGCCGTCTTCACTGGAGCCTAGCATATTATCCAGCCAATACACATATCTTACAATAGCAAGAGGTTATGAAATATGAATAAAAATATCGGAAAAAGAATGGAACACTACATGTATGAATGAAGTTATTATAAACTATAAAAATCCTCACGCTAAGGAAAAGAAATAATAGCTGACTCCATAGCGTTATGATATTTATCTTGACGTAGAATTAGGAAAACCCTATCAACATACAGCATTACAAATATTTCCAGAGTTTAGGAGTTAAATCGGGCAAAATTTGATTAAATTTAGAAATTACTTCGTGCAATTGAATTACTATACTGCATCAACATGTACATTAAGTAACCATGAAACAGACGTTTTTAAACGAATTTACCAAGACGTTCATTAAAATAGTCGTAACATTATAATGCCTGATGTCAAATATAGTTTCATTTAAAAACTTAAACTTCTGTGCTCGCGGGCCCCATTAAAAATGGTAACGGACCCCAGGCACCATTGAATTATACACTAACTTCCAGCGTTAAAACGTCCTTGACTGTGACCTTAAAGCGGTGCCACAGCTAACGGAAATACTTCTGGACAGCTGTTAATCACAGCGGTTATCTAGCAAGAAATCATTTTATGAATATAAGGAGAGTAATGTATCCTTCGCGGGCTTAAAAATGCACCATCATGTTCCACAATCGACCAAGCGGATCCCGGAAGAAAGCTCTTTTCCGTTGCGTAACTAAGTGGCTCAATCGACCGAAGCACAATTTATCCGATTTCAAAATCATTCGTGGAGTCAAATACTTCTCATTTTCAACGCGTTTTTTTTCGAGAACAATCCATTATTTTACACCTTTCACGGTTTGAATCTTACGGCAAATAAAACTTTCACATGGAGCATTCACTTGAACAGCCTCTACCGAAAATTTAATGTAATTATATCTCAGGTGGAGATTCTGCTTCTTCCGCTTCCAACTTCAGGAAGTAATTAACATGAATGAAAAATTTTTCAGCGAAGCGAGACACTGGATTCGAAAAGCACGTTAGGCCAATGGAAGGAGGTCGCCGAACTTGGGAATGCATTTACCATATCTTGGTGAATATTTTCGCTCAAGCAAATTTTATGGCTGTCCGGTTTGCTACAAGAGGAATGACAAATCGAATTTTGTCGAAACGGCATCCAGAAAGGTGGTGTATAGGATTTCCGTCTTCAAAAAGCGAAATTTAAATATTACTCTCATTTAAAATCTGCATTTGTTTGCTTTTACTATCAATAATTGATCAAAGGGCAGGGACAAAAAGCTTCGGTTGCATCGCCATTCACAAAATAAAGTGAAACACAGGATGATTCTTACAAATAAAACGAAAAGCAAATGGTGACAAGATAACAAGATCTCGTGCAATGATAAGTCTATAAATGATCTATAAGTGCTGATAAAAGTTTATTTCTTCAGTATCAAGAAATAACCAACTAATTTAATTGATAGCTGATCGGATCACTAAATTACTATTTGAAAGAAAGGACCATTGTTTTATGGTTATTTATGTTTTTTTCTTTCGTTTGCACGGCAAGCTATTACTTTATTTTGACGGGAACTCTCGATATTTGATGTTTTAATTCGATACATTTAAGAGATAATTAATACATTGAATAAAATTTAAACTGGGGGAAAACATTTCTTCAATTTACAAAGTATTTTGTTTCAAAATCACACTAGTTCAAATGTTAGTTCAAGCCTTTCATTTAGCGAGAAATAATAGCGTTTTAAAACCTTTCATCACATTTTTATTTCGCAGTTTTTTACCGGTGCCGTGAATAGCAACAAATGATGAATCACACTATATCATTACGGTAGAAAAAACCTGGAATGAGATCGCAGATCACGGACTTACGTGAGGGATTATGGTTATTGACTGAGTTAGTACAATTCTTTTAATCTCGAATTTAAGATCTACCAAAAATGCGTTTCCTGGAACTACCAACTACCACGAATTAATGGAGACAGGCAGCGAGAATCGTGATTGCCAACTGGGATCCAGAGAAAAGTCGCGTTATGGATAGCAATAGTGATGGCTGGCAAAAAAATTCACGCTCGTGCTCCCGGCTGCTGTTCCTTTGCTTCCTGTATTTTTTGAGGTTGATGATGAGAGCATTGACTGTCTCTGCGAAACCTCGAGATTTCTATATCTCTTACTTGGAATTTGAATTAAAGCAATTGGCAATAGCTAACAATATCGGTTATTTTAAATGCCATTATTTTTTTAAAATTATGAATAAAATAGTTTCATTTGATTATACTCCCTCATAAGCATTCAAGTTCTCAAGTGCTCCGCATTCTGGGTGTCTATTCTTTAACTGAATAACTGAAATGCATTTCAGCCAGAAACCAATTACTTAAAAATTCTATAAGCTATTGTAAAACCACGATAAGAACAATCGTAAGAGTAAACGTCCATCGGTTGATTGCCATGGACTTATTTGCACAGATTCGCGTTTATTTGAAAGGCAGCAGGCAAAGCTCGTTTCGATAGTTAATTATTGTTTTCCTTCTGGGATGGCGACTTCATGTATTTCACGCTGTGTGATTGTTTTGGGAATACATTTCTAAATTTTGTGGGATATGATTTTTAATGAGAAGGTGAACATTTAAGTTGTAGCTTGTTAGTGGAGAGGAAGAGAGGGGAGTGAGAATTGGGAAAGAGGGAGTGAATGCACGGTGCATTTACTCACGCGCTGAGCCATGAAACGTCCAGTTCTCCGTAACGCTGCGGAACCCTAAATATGGGTCGTTTATTTTTAATTTTAATAACCATGATCCTGCTAAAAAGACATTTTTCATACGTCAACAAGAAAATCCCATCCTATACGTTAACACTTTACAAAAATACACATTAACTCGAGTTCTGATGTTTTTATTCCTCTAGACTCCTCTAGAAAGATAACTATTTTAATAATATTGATGAGCATCATAAGTATTTTCTGCCGAATAATAGAGTTCGGGGAGAGAAAAATCTGTATACGCAGCGAGCACTTCGGAGACTCTAAGAAGCTTCATCTGAAGAGTTTTGCATGTCATTTATTTATATATCCAAAGAATACCACTGATGGACGTAGGTCAAATTAGAGTATTGACTAAAAACTAATTACTCCTCAAATATAATCGTTCCTGGCCAAAAGTAAAATCTCTCCAGAAGAAGTAATTGCGAATGTTTTTACATAGCAATATTAAAGCATTTGCGAGCGAATTGCGAAATGATCTTAATTATCTACATGTGTGTACCTCCATAACATCCTTTAAGAGGGGACTATTAACGTAATAACCACCTGGAAAATTGTTACTATCCTAATGTTAACAATGTTTGTTTACACCGTGTGGTTCTAAATACAGATGTAAATGAACTGTTGACAGAGTTCTACAATATTTTTCATGCCACGGTTAAAATTATGAGAAGAATATGTTGACCTGAATGTACAGACTAAATAGGGTAAAAATTGCACAAAATGGAGATCTGGAACTACCCTTCCCTATGGCTTTTTCGAAAGGACTTACATCCAAAATAACAAATTTTGGCGAACTTAAAGAGGAACTGCAATAGCACTATGCTCTATGAAAATGGCCCAGCTAATTTGTATCTTTTTCTCAATACAACTATTTTCTAACATATTGGTCATCAACACAATGTAGAAACTAATGGCCTTATCAGAACTATATCTGATAATTCCACGGCGTAGTGTAAACTGGCTTGTTTTATAGCTAATATATTGGGTAAAACCAACTTTTTCAAGTAAAGAATTTGAATGTGTCTTCCCCAGCGTGATCTTCTTTGAGCGTAGGTCGAAAAACAAAATATTTCAAACCTAATATTCTCTTGAGAACTGAACTGATATCCAACATCCAATGACTGGTGGCCAATCGGTCATCAAAATTTTATACGGAGTGTTTATCCTCGGCTTAGCTCCAACATTAACAGCATTACCAACTTTATTCACTCTAAAATGCCTGCAATTAAAGCTAGCCAAAAAACGTACTCTCATGCACTCCCTAATCAATCCTTCATTTCTCTCTCATTTCATTCATCCCATGGCGGATGTTCCAAGAGCTACAAATGAGAAAGAAAATACAAGGGAGTACATTGGACGTGCAGAATTTAAAAGGTTCGGCTTCCACGTTCCGGTTGAATTAATTTCCGTTGCATCGAAAGCTAGAGTATATAGCACCACCACTCTGGAAGGAAAGATTCCATTATTATATTATCATGGAATTTACTATCTCTGAATCTACATTATTGGCTCGATTGGAAAAAATAGGGTGAGCTTGGGAGAATTACTTTAATTTAAATGTAAAATCTTCCACTCTGGTTTCAATTCAACTCCAATACAGCGCTAGGTATACCCATTTTGTCTAATTTAATTTACTCAACTTTGGTCAGAAAGAATATTAGAAATTTTCACTTTAACAGTGAAATTTTTAATAAATCAAACTCCTCTATCTGAAAGATTCTTGATACACGAATTTATTACTCCCTCTGATGAATTATACATTTATGATGGACGCGCACTCAAATTGCATTTGCAAAATTCTAATTCTGGAAAAATTCCCATTCAATTTCCTCGCTGATTAGTAACAGCAAGTTTTATGGAAGCCTCTAGTAATTGTCGGGCAGTTAAGCTTCCTGTGCAGATTGAAAAATCACTAACTATTTTGTCGGATTCTAGCTCACGCCCGTGGCGGTCAGAGTGAAATAGGTTACCTTCAATTCGTTTTCCAACTTCTCTGCTTCCTCAGCGCCAAGGTTGGGAGTACAATACGGTACGACATAATTTCGGCTAAACGAAAAGGACAAAATTACGTTGCGCATTATTTTCTAGGTTACGGCACGAAAGCAGGAAATAGAAATTTTCATACGTTGTTCGTTCCATGTTTATACCAAATCTCCATCTTAGTTCAACCTGTGCGCCAACCTATGACTTGGGTAGTGCTTCGATTAGAGGGTATTTCTTCGCATCTCCCCATCCACTTCGTCCTGTGGTAAAGGTAGCCCAAGTCGGAAAGTGGAAGGCGTGTGATGCCTACCCACCCTTTTTCCTGGTCTATGTCTTCGTGGATCACCTGTTCCTCTTCCCCGTAAAGAGGAACAGGTGATCCACGTAAAGGAAGAGAGGCCTAGAGAAGCCTTCAACCATTTGAAATGCAACATGTATGACGAAAGAAAATTACACTTAGATTACTTGGCACACTTTTATAATTCATTTTATTTCATAATTAAATTCATTGACAGAGATTAGGAGGAAGGGGTGCAAAAGGGGGAGAGATTTGTCTCCAAGTTATGGGGGCATTAAAGGGATGACTGATAGGCAATTTAAGTAATACTTTTTCTCTGCCAGTACGACATGGAAAATGATTTGTAAGTACAGTATGAAATCTATAAGTAAGGTACTAAAGTTTTGATGACTAAAAAAATATTGTAGGGTAACCTTTGCTTGCTAACCTAACTAACACTACATATTCTCATGAGATATGATAAAAAAGCCAGTAGCGATCAAATCATCCGGTTTTATTAAAATCAAAAAAGAGTACTCATTTCTTCAGGGGCTAATTGTCATCGAGAGTCTCAGTCTATGCTCTCGATCCGTGCAGTTCCTTCTACTGGCTATAAGATACGGATAGTTGGCATCGATTTTATAAGGACCCGCACATGATTTCACCGACACCCTTACATTGTGTCCTTTTGGAATTACATGTTCGTGAACTTAATGCGTCTCCCCACACTCTTTCACCTCACGCTGGTGTCACGGGGCGTCACGGAAGCACTTGACCGATTACGTGAAGTACTGTGCGTGTGCCACCCAAGTTGGTCAACCACCATTAGGCCGTAGAACTGAAAGAAGCGGACGGGAATCCAAAGACATTCGCGAAGGGTTTCAACCGGGTTCACAAGATTTGAGACTATTTCGTTCTGAATTTAGTGCAATACTTGTCATCGACACCAACGTTATCTAACAACTAAAGGTAGGTTATGGGCGGTCCCTGACTGATATCACATACATGTATTACATATCGTGTGGAATCAAAGACCTTGCTACTCATGTATTATTTCCTCCTTTTGTTCTTTATATTATAATAGCTGTATTTTTCTGTTCTCTCGTTAAGCTAATTAAAGAGGTGTGTACATAAAGTTGGATTTCTTCAGAGTACGGCACTGCTGATCGCGGCAAATAAACGACACTTTTTTAAGTAGGTCTTCCACACAGGTTAGCCTTGATATATTTCAGAAACCTTTGGTGCCGAGTGTCTCCAAGGTAAACATAGCGACATTTCTCTAAAGAACAAATAATTCATAAGTCATGCGCTGTTAGTGTACCAGGGTCATAAACGACTCCGAATAAAAGACTCGTGTGACAAAGAAAATTCTTTCTGAGTAATGGGAAATACCGCAAATTAATTACAGCTGTCTTCACCTGTTCTCCACTCTTAACGGTCGAGTGACGGAAGATATGGGATCCGTTAAATTCTAATGTTCGACGTGAAATTCGATGGTGAGTCCTTGAAATGGTATCCGAAGTGGTTATCCAATTGAGGAAATACGGTGTATTTAAGCACCTTTTACAGGGGCGAGCTAAATCAACTCCGTGTTGAATTGAGTTCTTGAAACAAAAGAAGTGCTCGGGAAGTAGTCACATTGTGTGGAATCATCTCTGCCTTTATAAAGACTAATGGTTACATATATTCCCCCGAACTTGATCTCCATAATGCAATTGAAAGTAGGACAAAGTTTTTAAAGCTTTTGGTACTACGTGAAAATATTCCTTAGCATTCATGAAGTTCCACCAATACGTTATAAATTACTTATGTTATATAGATACTGAATTTCATACGGCATAATTAGTTCCCACAAAAACAAATTTTTATGAATCAATAATCTCCACAAATGGAATTCACCGGGGCATAATTAAATACTTCCTTGTAATAATCAGATGCTAGAAATTTTACTGAAGTGATACGTTGAAACTGTCGGTTCCTTGTTATCTGTCATTTTAATTTAACTACTGGTAGCCATTTTTACGTCTGCTCGTAATTATTTATCAACGAGAAAATTCTCGTAAATATCCCTTGATTATATATCTTAATACAATAATAAATCCTCCTCTTACTGCTATCCTCACTGCTGGGAGTGAAATTTACTTGAGCACAGAGCTTTTCATATATATGACCCATATATATTCCTAAAAAATACAATATTCCTTCCAACACCCATTGGTCAACTTCAGGTATAAAACCGATGACGACGTTTGATGGCTTCCACTAGTCATGCACCTGATGATGATATCTGGGCGTTGAAATGCGTGCCATATGCTAAAGTAACAAATAAGTGAATAATACCGTCTGTCTTCTTGATTATTTTACAATAGGTATACCACTTTCCACCTAATGCAAGACATGACTGAATAATTTAGAGCGCCTGATGCTTGAAAATCTTCTATAATACGCATAATGCAATTGAGTTTCAGTATATTTTCAATATTGTCCTAATTTAGTCTTCCAAATTCAATCATTCTAAAAGTAAACGCCATGGAAATCTTGAATAAGATGAAGGTGAGTTCCGTACTGATTTAAAGTGCAGAATAATAACCGTGCATACACGTGAAAAGGTATCGTAAAAATCAAACAATCGTTCGGTTGAGAGATTTGAAGGCTAACGGTTATCATTCATGCATGGGCTGTAACGTATCAGATTTGACGGAGCTAATCCGAATTACATTTTTTTGTGGGAGGAAATGCAAATACTCTTCTTTTATTTGGCGTCCAGGAGCGCGTTTGCTTAATTAGCGTGTTTGCAAGAGCCTGGTGGAGCTTGAAAACATCCGGCCGTCTAGGAAACCATGGGTTCCAAACACTTTCTCCGTTTAGACAGAGGCGAAGACGGTGAGAAACCTTAGAAAATTCTCTGTATCTAAGCTTATGACTACACTTCTTGCTATATATTTTTGCAACAAATTCAATGGACTCTGAAAATATAAGTGTATCTAATCATTTATAAAAATAGTAATTGAGAGGTGAGATTCTTCTTTTTTTAATCAAATTCACACCCGGAATTCCAGAAATTCAAAATGCAAACCCTGAATCAGTGAGTCTGCTTTTATATGAAATAATCTGGGTTTTCATTTTAATGAAAATAGATGCGGAAAAACTGTAGAAAATAGAAGGGATATATAGAATATTTATAAATTGAATCAGAAAAAATCAATAAAAAATAATAGTTAATGTTAAATCATTGGGAATTATACACTTGAGAAATATAACTGCAATCTTAAACAGTTAGGCTCTTCCAACACATTCAACACAATTTTTAGGAAATTTTCTGAACATGGCAACTTCAAGTGTTAGTTAAGTTTCTTCATAATGCTGCGTAACGTAAAGGAAATGAAATTTAAAGTGTAATTAAAAGAAAATAATACGTGTATAACTTATTATTTACATTCCGAACAATGATTTCATTTGACGGCAAATTTAAACTTGGAAGATACCAGGACGAAGTAAATAGATAAAGTACGATTTGAAAATGAAGTAAATTTCATTTTCAATCCGTAAAGTTATTGTCTTATTTTCACTCATATGATGTAAGTGCTACTGTTATTATTTGAATCTTTCAGAGATGAGAAAAATCAACACCATTTCGGAGTACCTATCCACTGAGACTTCTACATTTCCGAAATTACCTCTGGGGTTATCATTCTTTTCGTATAAGTTAAGTCAAATCATGGAAGGACATATTATTGACAAATCTAAAGCACAGGAAATTGGCAGCAGTAGATTCGTCCGTGACGGCGGTATTGTTAATAGGCTTGTAACTCCTATCTGCGGTGAGTCGAGACTTTCGGGGTTATCCTATCGTTCAAGAAGCACTGAGTGGGAACCTTAAAAAATGACGTTTTATTTAGCACCCTAAGAACGTAAGTAGTGGCATTGGGAAGATGCCAAAGTTTGTTGAATATCTTTTCACCGGAAAAAATAAGTCAAGTGTTGTGCAAATGTCTCAAATATTAGGCCTCATCCGAAGTTGCATATTTTTCACGAAAGATGTACAAGGATATCATATCCACATATGTATTTCAAATATCTAAAGGAAAGATTTTGATGCATTTTTTGTTCTATCATAAGTTTATTTCATGAATATTTTCACTTAGGTCAGTATCCTTCAAGGTTGGGTTGGCCAACGCGATTTGATCATCGAGACCATCTATTAAGGTGCTGCAAGGAAATTTCAGTAGTTGTTTTTCGTTAAACCTTTATCTAAAAAACACAAGGCATCGAAACAAATTGAGCGTTGATGATATCATAAAATCAAGCAGATACATATGCATTGTACTGCAGAGGCGGAAGAAGGGCCACTCTGGGCGGCAGTCGCTGAGGAATTTTGGATGAGAGCTTGCACGAACCTCGCCATGAAGTGCGTGATTCTTATTTTTATTCACTAAAAGAGGTCAGCGATGAAAAAAGTTTGGAGGTCACTTATCTCAGTGACCCTCTATTGGGAAACGTGAAACAAATTCATGCACAAAAATTTTCAGTTATCGGTTTTCGGGGGAACAACTTCAGCCGAGTTCTTCTCTAGGATAAAAGTACGTACAACATTTTATAATATGATTGTTATAATTTTGTTATTCATGTTATAATATGTTATTCAATCATTTCAAAGTAATAATGTTTTCGTATTGAAACCTATTCTATGCATTCCTGGAGATAAAAAATGTGCACCTGTAATTCCAGATCGGTTTTAAAAAAAATTCAGATGGGCTAAATAAATAGTGTTACAATTTCATTAATCAATTGTAACCAATTCAATGGACTTGTGGGAGGTTTTTCCCACAAGTCCATTGAATTTGTTCTAATGGGAAGAGGAAGGCTCAGCTTCCCAACCATATGAACGGATAAACTTGTTAACGGACATTTAAAAGTACCGGTATATATTAATGTACTAAATTTGACTATGGGGGAAACACGGAACCGCAATTGTTTTCACGGCAGCCGTATTTCCAAAATATAGCGTCATGGCATCATTAAATATTTTTTTTGGCCACAACATATTGTCTGTTTCGGAGATCGAACCGCAAATACGGTGCCGCAGGTCCAAAATGGGAATGTTGGCTTACGAAACCGATGTCAAATTTTATCACTATAAGACAATGATTCAATTCTCATACATAAGTGTGGATAGCTATTGCGTAAGGTATAACTTAACTCACAGTGAACTATGAAGGGACAGAAAATACAGTTGACAGGCTAAAACGAAAGGGAAGGTATGAGGTATGGCGGGGTCTTTATGATTTCATGGAAGGATATTCCCTCTGTCCCTCCCGCTCGCCTTGCAGTCACGCTTTCTCCATGGTGTAGACCCGTACCTGGACTCCTTTTCCCCTTCTCCGACCATCCCTCCTTCACGCCTTTACGCTGCAAATTGCCTCCGAGGCAACCTTCTCAATTTTTTTTCCCGGACATACTCGATTGAAACGTCCGCCTCCGCCGTTCTCTTCACCCAACAAAGCACTCCTCCCTCCTCCGGTCACTTCCCCCTCTCTCTCCTCCCCCAGGAATCCTCACACGCCCACACCCTCCCTCCCAAACGACCCCTCTCTCCCCCTCCCGACAGCTTCCCACACACCCACCCAACTTCCTCTTCGACCTTCTTCCGATTTACCTTTCCCGAGTCCCTTCCTCTTACGAGGGAAATTCCCTCCAAGCCGTCTACTCACTCTCCCTCGTCCGTGCGATTAGACCCGAGGCCCGCCCGCCTCCCCAGCAGCATTTCCCTCAAATTACCCGCCTTTCCTCTCTCTTTCCTTCAATCCTTCCCCCACCCCTCACTTCGAGCCAGAACGAACTCCCACCCTCCCCTCTCCACCACTCCCACGGTCCATTTGATTTCCATTCCTTACCCGCTTTCCCGCTCGGTTTTATTTTTTTTGTCGCGGTGTTTGTAAGGCAGAGCATTTTCTGCGATCTAAATCCCCTAATCCCTCCCAACATGCTCCTCGTCAATAGACGTGTGTGAACATTTGTCTCGCTTTCGATTTCTCGGTTGAAATTCGCTTTTCCAAACAGGATTTATGCCCACCAATTATACTACCCAATTCCTTGGCGGATCGTGAGGGGAAAAAATGTCACTGGCGCCGGGTATAGACTGGAACTCGAAACTTTCATCGTCAACATTATGACGTTGGCCGACTGTGAGTTTACCTTGGTAAAATGCAGCAAACAGGCATCCGAATCCCAGAAAATCTATTTTTCGGACACATAGAATGATTGGAAAATCCACGTGATACTCTGTCCGAATTTAGGGTATAATATTTGTGCTAGTGCAATGCATCCTCGTAACATACTGTGAAATAATTATGTACCCTCGGGGAAATAAAAAAAAATTTGGCCTAAGATAGAAATAAGTCAGAGTTACGTATCTGCAAACGTGGAGGAAGTGTTTAATTCAAATGTGTCATATGAAGGCGAGTTTAGTATACAATAAGGCTCAGCAAAAAATCCTATTTGGATAAAAAGTGATTTTTTTCAATTTAAAAATTTATTTTCGCTAAAAATTTGTTCTGAAAATTTTTCTGGAAACCTCCCAATGCGCAATGCGTATGTATTTATTGAACCAGATGTGTGTTTTATATATTTCGAACAATTTAAAATGATTTAAATAGAACCGATTCCACTTACACCTCTCTAGAACGATGACACAAACAATTACATAATTCGGTGGTCTGGAACAGTGATGGAATAGCACATGCAATACTAATGTCTATTGTATCCGAACTCGAAAATATTTTTTCGGATACGTGACATTTATCGCATCTATAATTTATCGTTGTCCAGATCAATGAAAATTTATCCAAAAATACAGAATAGTTACTTTCTCTACTTATGTCACTTTCGTGCCTCCTTTCGTGTGTCCTTTCGTGTCTCATTGAGTGATTCATTTCCATTCTATTCATATTATATGAGAAGATTGGTGAATTGGTCAATTGATGAAACAGTCGCATTTACGAATAAACTTAATGTATGCTGCAGATATTAAAATGTCTCCGAGTATGGAAATAACGGCATTGAAAGGAACCCGTATTTAAGGGCAAACGATATTGAAGAGTAAAATTAACTAAAAAAATGAACATGGACATTTTATTTCAACCATATAATAATTACTTTTTCCACTCATTTTAGCGATTCTAAGTGTCGCTGTATTTATCATTCGCTTCTCCATTCTCCATGGTTCAATCATTTATCAGTGTACTATGAAACGGACTAATAAACGTATCAATACTGAGTAGGAAGTTAGGAATAGTTCGCTAGAAGCATAGCCATACCATAATGCACCAACATTGATCAGAGAGCGGGCCACAGGGAGAGTGACCCGCTAGTTTTTTCAATTGGTCTTGAAATGATAACACGAAAATTTTTCGAGGAAAAGCACTTGGGTTGAAAATAATTCCAAACTTATCATTCAGCTGCAAAAAACTTACGAACATAATGCAGTGAGGTACTACAAGATAGGACCTCTGGAACTGAATGCAGATTTTACTGAACACAATCTGACAACTATTTTATTTTCCAATTTAACTAGTTGTCTAAAACTTCCATCCAAATTACGTGTTCTCAGATTTTATTGAAAAGCTTGGAATTGCTCCTCAAAGTTATTTTACGTCGGGAACTGATATAATGCTGAGCCCTAAGGATCAT
This sequence comes from Hetaerina titia, assembly GCA_037158775.1. NCBI lineage: Eukaryota > Metazoa > Arthropoda > Insecta > Odonata > Calopterygidae > Hetaerina > Hetaerina titia. The sequence goes on from CM073779.1 coordinate 38,647,294, forward strand.
CACTTCCACATCTGCAGGAACAATGGGAAAAATGAAACTAGCAGGAAAATCAAAATCTGAAAAATAGTACAAGGTGCACATCCAGAATTCTACGCCTCAACAGAAAGTATACATGGTTTGCAAAATTCGGCAACCCACATAAGGAATAAAGGAATAAAAGCACAAGGTTCACTCCCCTTTTCGTTCGGATTCATTCTCCGTTAGATTATATATTCGGCATCCGTTGTTCTCCATTTCCAATAAAAATGAGTGATTGTGCGAAGGTAAGCATCGTGACTTTTGAACAAAATGAGAGAAATGAACAATATCTCCCTGGCACACTGCGGAAACTAGACGAACGCTCCATTGCTGCGGGCTTCGGAAAACAAAAAAAAAACGATCATTTGACGACTCCCGTAAAATAAAATGGAACACTTCCCGAGGCGGATACACCCGAGTCGCGTAAAGCCCTCGCGGCACCTGGCGAGTGGTCCGCCGAATCAATCACTGAGGCATCGGGACGAGGACGGCGTGTGGCAGGTGAACACAGTTGTGTGGGCGACTCACGTGGCTTGCGCGGGTGGCGGTGGAGGCCTCAGGGTCTGCGCGGGGGCCGGTGGCTGCTTCTGCCCGAGCACGATGGTAAGGACGACGAGCGAGATGACGCAGCGCCCCACGGTCATTTTGGACGACGGAGACAACAGCACTGGCGCACACGAGAGGAGCTGCGAGGACAAGAGCGTTCAGTGCTCGGAGGAGGCGGTGAGTGGTGCTCGCGGCAGTGGCGGTGACTATTAAATGGTCCAAGAGCGCGGCGGAGGGCAGCCGTCGGGGGCGGGGAGGGGAGATAGAGAGAGGGAGTAGGGTTCGGGAGGGCTGGGCCACGGAGGAGAGGGAAAGTCTTTGATCTTGGGACTTCCACCGCTTGCGGCCGCGGAACAATAGTACTCCGGTAATTGCCTCTATATTAATCGAGAGATGCTTTCTCGGAAGTGTTACGACTTCGCACATCAGGTGCAATTTCGAGTGAAATTTTTGAAGATGCATGCCTGCTGCGAGCCACTGGTGAGCTCACTCGAGTGGCTCCTTCCTGTTGGACCTTCCACTCTGCGTCGTTTCAATCGTTAAAGATGTAGATCGCCATTCGGAACCCGCGCACTCATTAAACGAAATATGATTACTTTCACCGAACGCTAACGGAAATTACGGGAAAAATTCCTAAAAATAATAGGCCGAGCGCGTTGAGGAAAATGAGCAGTTTCATTGGCATATTCTTCAAGAAAGAAATTCCGCTAGATTTATATTGGCAAAGGTTCACTCCAGAAGATATTTACGAGTATACATCTTTCTCCAAATATTTTCTATTTTGATGTCTTTTAATTCATTTATTGTCAGCACCTCAATTTATTTTTCCTCTCAACTTTTAAGGTTCAGGATATTTTCCACCAATGAAAAAGAACTAATTGAATCTTTTACAAGAAAATACCCTAGGGCGTAAATTTGTCCAAAATCGTAGGAGTGCACAGCTTTTGACTTAGAATGGATGAGTAAGAGTTGAAAAACCAGACGGTAATATTATCTCGCAGTGAAAGGAAGTACCTAGGGAGTCCATTTTTATATCTCATTCAACACGCTGTGCAATGAACTTTTATGTTAAAGAAATCAAAATGATGTACCTTGCACTCCGTTCTCCATAATTAGTCGATCTAATCCCTATGAACTGCCTTATTCACATTTATGGCTGTAAAAGTGGCTACAGTGTTTTTGTCTTTTTCCTCATATTTCAGAGCAAAGCAAGAGTTTCCTCCATTTAGGATTTTAATTAAATCATCCAACGCGGTTTACGGCAAAACAGTGCCATCAAAATTAAAACCGAGGTCATGGACTACAAAACACACATACACATATATAAGACGAGACAAACGGATGTCTCTCGAATCCATAATAACTCAATATGGTCATATTTTGACCTACATTAAAATAATTTTCCTTTAAAAATGTTGTTTATTTAAATAGAAAAATAGTCACATTCATGCAAAATAGTCTCTTTCTTCCTTAGAGCGTTTTATACGTTCCACCCTTGCATTTTTAACGGAATGCTATCAAGGCCATGCGACTATGAACGAATTATTTAAAACCCAATTTTTCACCAAGTTGTCGAATTGGAATTCTTTGAATTTGGTTTCCACTTCTTTGTATATATTTTTGACTTTATTCCATTTAAGCATTCGAAAATATAGCCGATTCAAAAAGAAATGGTTACCCCATTGGACAAAAGTGCTCAGTTTAATGTTTTTTTTATTTTACTTCATGTATTTTTCTTCGTCCGAAAACAATTTTAGCACATTAATATCATAATAAGAATTAATTTCGTATGAAATTATAGTTTATGCCATACTGGTAGCTAATTCGAAATCCGCTTACGGCCTTCATCTGTACTTCTTCCCTAACGTGGTATCTTCTTCGGTAAACATTCGTGCTTCGAATGTGTTCAATTAATTTTCCTTCCCCAGCCAATGTCTTCCATTGGATTCCCTCTTTAGTCACGCTTCCAAAGACTTCTTCATTAGTCTCTCCAATGGAATTTTGTTATTTTTATCAAGCACTACGTTTCTATCACTTCTAAGTTTGCATTTTCTTGCTGTTGACGTCATCCATGTCTCAACGTCAAGGAAAAGTAAACTTCACTTTTAAGATTTTTAAACCATTTTTTAATATCGGATAGGGATATTTGTTATTTGTAACACTCTCTTCTTCGCATTTGTTGCTCTACTTAATCTTTCTGTTTTTTATTTAATTGTTTGTGACATGGCATATTATTCCTTATCAAATTTTCCCGTTAAATTATCTTCCAAGATATGATTTCAAATAGAAAGAATTTTTTAGCATACAATCATTTAATATTTCTTCTTTTTGTTTATATTTATAAAATTAGAAAAACGGAAGGGGTTCCTTCAAATGTTATTATGTATCTATGAATGAATATTATGTCAGTAGTTCCTCCCCAATATATCTTACGACTGCAAATCTCTTCTTACATTAGATTATCGTATAAATATGATTCCCTTCAACTAATTATTAATTGGGGATTATTATTAAACTCTATTTTACTGCTGATATACAAAAGCCCAGTAATTTGATCGAGTTAAAAAACTCAAGACAAATTCTACAAAATGAGCCGAGTAGAAGTGAAACTTAACTCTGACCATTTTATGAGAGGCAATTCAATTAATAGGAGTCACATTATTACATGCTCACAATCATTTTATAGACAATTTTTCTCGAGATTTTGTATCCGGGCGTCTTTTGGTTGGCTCGAACGTTTAATTTTTGCAGATTTTGGATGAGTGAGCAGCGTTATTTTGGAAAATGATTAGGTAATTAACATAATGCTAACTTAAGTATCCATTTGAATTGAAAAATTTCATTAAATCCAATGGTTTTATTTTTTTAACTAATGCGCCGATTCGTTATTTTTTCTTAAAATGATTCATCTTTGACATTTTCAAACACTGTTTTAATAATTTTATTACACTACATTAGCCGGTAATATTTCATGAACTCTTCAGTTACAGATGACCGTTATATCATAAGGAGAAATATGAGTATACTATGAGAAATTACTATTTGTCGTCTGCTTCGCCGATGACCAATCGCATTTTATATTGAACCTCATTGCATGTAAATAAACCAAAAGATGACGTCAAAATGATGATAACTTTCAATTCATTTAGCGTAAACGAGCATATCCGAAAACTCACAATATAAATGAGGAGTTCTGATATTAATCGCAATTATATTTTCCCGCAATTTACCATTGAATGTAACACATAAATTGAAACTCATGCGACGATAATATCCATCAGATTTGTCATTGCTGGTGACCTGATACGCCTTGCTGAGCACCTTTGCGGTGGTTTTCGTGTTATTACTTGGATGCAGATAAACGAGATCTATTTCGCAAACCGAATTGGAAGAAGACATAATTCTTCATTTTGAGAAACGGTTGAATTGCCATAGGAATGTAGTGAAGGGCAGAGCCCATTTTTGAAGCCAAAAATTTTCTCTTGATGAATTTTACACTTTCCTTCAACCATGGCGGTTCCTGTTTGCTGACGTTCTTTGGTGGCTTAAATTAAGAATGCATAACGCTTTCAAAGCAAATGCTTTAAATTTATTTGCAAATGAACGCACCGTAAAAAGTTGCAATTGCAAAATTTGACTTTTAATCAATCTACTTACCACTTTAATAAGCGGAATTATTAATAAAATTGCTCCTAAGTTTTAGAATAATTGCGTATTCGTAGTAACAAGTAACAATAAATACTTTGACCTCGATTTATTAAGGCTTAATATATTATTTAAAATCCAACGCACATGAGACTTATTATTTGCAATCAAATTCACATTAAATAGTTATGTTTACGGAGAGGGGTGTCACAGAGGAATCGAGGTCAAGTCTGACGAGGTAGCCATCTCGTGGGGTAAGTTACTTGTGACTCCCGGTCCTCTCGGGTCTCCGGTTTAATTACATTTTGGGGGTCTAAAGGGTCATGACTAAAGGGAGGCTCTGGTGTATGGGACAGCCTGCTAGTAGTCATTTCCCGTGTCGCTAACCCACACCTTCCATACAAGTGAGTTATATTAAGCCTAAGGTCAACATTGGTTGGAAGTTTTATATCGTTGTAAAACAATGTTGACCGACAAAAAATAGTATTTATACACTAGAGCTATATGAGTTACCCAGCGGTAATTTTGACAATGAATCTAGTAGAATTTTTACTATCGCACGGATCTTTTTTTCTTTATTTACTTATTTGACAGAGCAGCCAAAAACGGCACAAAGGATTTTACATTAGCTGACATATAACCTACACTAAGAAAAAGAACGAGTAAAAACAATAAACAATAATGAAAAGTTAACAAATAATGTCAATAACAGATATAAGAAGGCAGGAGAGCACATATGCAACCAGTAAGAGCTAAGTGACTATCTGGCGTTTAAGGAAGGAGGTGAAAGCATTGAGGGAGGAAGAGAGGTCCGGCGAAGGATACTGGATGCTCAGGGAATTAAATATAGCGGGAAGTCGATGGAATAGGGAACGTTGAGAGACCGATAAACGGAAATTTGGAATCTGCAACAGACTCAAGTTACGTGTTGGCCGAGGGGGAACACGAATTGAGAATATAGGAAGAAGGTCGTTGGTACGAGATTTCCGTTAAATATGCTACGTAAGATATTACAAGTAATCGACGGCGATGGAGAGGGTAAATACCAAGGGATGAGGGAGTATAGTCCCGGGTTCTATTTTGGAGGGAAGGGATGCGATTACGGGAAATGGCAATAAAGAAATTAAGAGGTTTGTTGGGTAATTCTAAAGTAGTTGTGGAGGCGGTCGACCAGATTCTTGCATTCAAACTACGCTCAGTTGTCCGTAAAGATTGCGACTGGGAATTTTATTATTTCCTGCCACATTAAGCACAAAGACAATACTGAATATAAGTTTTAAAATCTCCTAGACCAGAAAGTAGTTTTCATGTTATAATTGTTTAGTTTAAGCCTATTATTAGGATGATTTCTTAAATAATAACAGTACTTTCGCTTCTGTTAACATTAAGAATTTTTTTTTAATCATTTTGCTCTCTATACGAGTTTTTGCATTGTTCCAAGGTGAAAATTTTGATTGATGTATTGCGCTCAAGTATACTGTTTTAAAAATTTCAAGAAACTACGGGAGATGCCGCCACAGTAAAATTTAACGGAGTCATCCGCTAACATGCATTTCAATGCAACAATTTCAGAGCGTAAAAATCATTCGCCTTGACCGGGGGGATCCCGGTTAAAGGGAATGATTTTTGCGCTCTGCAATTGTTGCATTGCATTATAATGCTTTAATTTTTTAGCTTCTTTTAAGATTTTGCGGCTCTAAAATTGCTAACTTAGTCTAACTATGCCTCAACCATTTCATTCGTTTTTTAGTGAAGGATTTAAAGTATATTAATAAGAAATACAGTACCCACCTAAACGTCATAACATCCCTCTAATTACAACACGAATCGCCATGGGCGTCACTCCGATAGTAAGTGATCTTTGTGAAATTTTGTGAAAAACATGTTCGAGGACTATATTCCTCTATCTTTATCATTCAAAATACGTGGTGACAAAATATACGCATTTTCTCGGTGCCTGTTCAAATGTTGCAAACGATGCAGATGGATTCGTTTGTAATCACTCACATAAAGCGCATATTTTACACTATATATGTATTTCCTGTGTCCGTCTTTTATGTGCGTTCCTATCCCCTTTCTTTATATCTATTTCTATGTGAATGAATATTTGTTCGCTGAACGTCGGGATTTCGTGTTTGAATGTATATATACATTTTTTCTGAAATTTTCTGAGTGGGAAACTTTTCAGACAACCCACCTATATTTATATTTAATATATATATATATATATATATATTAGGTAATCTACCGATTAAGGTAGGTTTTTGGATGGACACAACTATCAAATAAACATTTTGTGACTCCCCACCTAGCAAACTAATCTATATCAGGTCCCTCTTCATCTCGTTGTACTTCTTTCCTCCCTTCATCCCGTCCAACATCCCTATCCTGTTCCTACCCTTACCTCGCTTGCCCAACATTCTCCCCTCTATTACCCTCTTCAACATTCCACTACCGCTCAATACGCCTTTCATCCATTTTTCCTGCCTCCATAGGATTTCTCTCAACAAACCCCTCTCCTCCCCCATCATTTCTAGTACTTCCTCATTTGTTTTCCTTTCGTTCCATTTCACCTTCTCCATTCTTCTCCACACCCACATTTCAAAAGCCTCCAATCTGCGTCTATCCTCCTGCTTCAGCGACCACGTTTCCGCGCCGTACATAGCTACGCTCCATATCAGAGTTTTTACGAGTCTTGTCTTAACATCCCTACTCAACGTCCCCGTCATCAACTCCCTCCTCCTTGAGAAAGCCTCCTTGCCTAGCGCAATTATTCTCCTTACGTCCCTACCACTTTGACCGTGTTGGTCCAAAACACTTCCGAGATATGTAAACTGTTCTACCTGCTCTATTTTTTCCTCGCCTATTTTAATATTTAGCTTAGCCTTTTTCTTTCTGGAAAATCGCATAACCTTTGTTTTATTAATATTTATTCTCATCCCATATTTATCGCACTGAACCTCCAATTCACTCAACAATGCTTGCAACCCCTTGGCTGACTGAGCAACTAATGCTTGGTCATCAGCAAAACTAACCATTTTACGAATTCCCCCCCGACTTTCATTCCTACCTCCAGTTCATCCCATGCCTCTTTAATCATTTCCTCCACATATACGTTGAACAGCACCGGTGACAATGGGCAACCCTGCCTTACACCTCTTCCTAGCACTGCCCATCCGGACTCTCCGTTCCCCACTCGCACCTGAGCAGTCTTGAGACATGTACAGGTTGCGGATCAGTCTCCTGTCCCTCCAATCCATTCCTTTTTTCAGCAATACACGCATTAATTTTTCCCAATTCACTCTATCAAACGCTTTTTCGAAATCTACAAAACAGGCAAAAACGTCCTGATTGTATTCTATATTCCTCTCGACTAGTGATCTCATTACTGCAATGGCATCACGCGTACCTCTTCCTTTCCTGAACCCAAACTGATCATCCCCTAAGTAATCATATACCCTACTCTCTATCCTTTTGTTGATGATCCTGAGAATAACTTTAGCTGCGTGGGATATCAAACTTATTGTTCCGTAATCCTCACATGACGAAGCCTTTCCCTTTTTTGGAATAGGAACTAACACCGATCTCACAAAATCTTCCGGCCAGATTCCTTCCTCATAGATACTACGAATCAGTCCATATATGGCCTTCTTCCCACCTTTCCCTAACCATTTCAACATTTCCACAGGAATGCTGTCTACCCCGACGGCCTTATTTGCTTTCATCTCCTTTAATGCCCTTTCTATTTCATCGTCAAGTATGCCTGAACCTAAGCTATCTTCTTCTACGTCATGTTCTTTTTCTGTGTCTAACCTTGTCGGCTTAAGTTCTCTACCATACAGTGTTTCTATATATTCCTTCCATCTCTCTTGGATTTTTTCTGGCTCAACTATTATCTTACCCCACTTATCTTTAACTGTGAGCACAGATCTTGCCTTCTTATTTCCCGATAATAACTTAACCTTGCTGTAAAGCGCACCAATTTCACTTTTCCTTTGTAAACTTTCCATATCCTCGCATTGCATTTTCCACCATTCTTCTTTTGCTTTATTTGTGGCCCTTCTCAATTTATTGTTTAACGCTTTGACTTCATTTTGCCTAACTCTGTGTTTTCATTTTTCCATCTTCTTCTCTCATCCATCTTTGCAATCATCTCATCCGTTACCCATGGTTTCCTTATCCTTTTCCCGTTAACGGTTCCTTTAGTGTCTTTAGCGGCTTCCAATATCCCTTTCTTGATACATTCCCATTTTTCTTCGATAGTACTCAGTTCTTTACCGTCATCCATCATTTTCTCTACAGCCTCCTGATACTCCTTCCTCGTTAATTCATTTACTGCTTCTAAATTCCATTTTTTAACCCGCCGCCCTTGCCTTATCTTCTTGAAACGAACATTACATTTCATAACAACTAAATTGTGGTCAGAGTCCGCATCCGCTCCTAGGAAACTGTGCGAATTTATCACACTGTTCCTAAACCTGTGCCTAACCATAATATAATCTAACTGATACCTTTCTGAGTCACCTGGCATTTTCCATGTATACCTACGCCTTTCGTGGTGTCTAAACCATGTGTAAATGATGACTAACCCCTGTCTCCTGCAGAATTCAATTGCTTTCTCCCCGCGTTCATTCCTCGTGCCTAACCCATAGTCCCCCACCTCACCACCATCTCTTCCTTCGCCTACCGTCGCATTCCAATCCCCCATCACTATCAAATGTTTCCCTGCAGGAACACTCGCGATGATATCCTCTAACTCATCATACATCCTATCGACTTCTTCCTCCTTGTGGTTGCTTGGTGGCATGTATACCTGAATAATGACCAAGTTCGTCGGCTCTGCTTTAATCTCTACCAGTAAAATTCTATCTGTCGCTTGCTCTATGTTGACTACGCTTCTTCCTACCCCTTTATTTAAAATTACGGCAACCCCTCGTTGGCTCTCGTCCCCACCGCTGTATATTACTCTATAATTGTCACTCCAGTAATCTTCGCTATCCTTCCATCTCACCTCGCAGAGGCCTAAAACATCTATGTTACCTCTTTCCATCTCTCGCTTAATATTTTCTAATTTGCCTCTCCTCAACATTGTCCTGACGTTCCAGATTCCTATTCTAACTACTTTCGCCTTCTTCTGAGTCTTCTGTATTAAATATATATATATATATATATATATATATATATATATATATATATATATATATATATATATATATATATATATATATATATATATATATATTCATTCAAACAGAAATAGGTATAAGGAAAGGGGATAGGAAAACACATAATAGGCGAAGACAGGACATGTGGGGAAGGCGGTTTTTGAGCAGATCACGAAAGTAAAAATATTTCCCTATCCGGGATTTGAACCACGGACCTTCCACTTTCCGGGCGGATGCTCTACCAGTTGAGCTAATAGGGAAACCTGATTTACCTTGAAATCTGCGATCTTATAAAGCGCCAAAGTGCTCCGATACATATTGCCCAAGAGATGGCGTTATGGAGCTGCTTCACCCACCAAAGGAGAAATAGACGGGACACAAGAAGGGGAAAGGATAGTAGAAAAGCATTCATACGATCTTATAAAGGATAGGAACGGTGCGTTTCATGGCACGCATAGCCAGAAGAAGAGACGAGCCACATTGGCCAAACACATATTCAAACTTGAAAATCCCGCCATACGGCGCACAAATATTCATTCAAACAGAAATAGGTATAAGGAAAGGGGATAGGAAAACACATAATAGGCGAAGACAGGACATGTGGGGAAGGCGGTTTTTGAGCAGATCACGAAAGTAAAAATATTTCCCTATCCGGGATTTGAACCACGGACCTTCCACTTTCCGGGCGGATGCTCTACCAGTTGAGCTAATAGGGAAACCTGATTTACCTTGAAATCTGCGATCTTATAAAGCGCCAAAGTGCTCCGATACATATTGCCCAAGAGATGGCGTTATGGAGCTGCTTCACCCACCAAAGGAGAAATAGACGGGACACAAGAAGGGGAAAGGATAGTAGAAAAGCATTCATACGATCTTATAAAGGATAGGAACGGTGCGTTTCATGGCACGCATAGCCAGAAGAAGAGACGAGCCACATTGGCCAAACACATATTCAAACTTGAAAATCCCGCCATACGGCGCACAAATATTCATTCAAACAGAAATAGGTATAAGGAAAGGGGATAGGAAAACACATAATAGGCGAAGACAGGACATGTGGGGAAGGCGGTTTTTGAGCAGATCACGAAAGTAAAAATATTTCCCTATCCGGGATTTGAACCACGGACCTTCCACTTTCCGGGCGGATGCTCTACCAGTTGAGCTAATAGGGAAACCTGATTTACCTTGAAATCTGCGATCTTATAAAGCGCCAAAGTGCTCCGATACATATTGCCCAAGAGATGGCGTTATGGAGCTGCTTCACCCACCAAAGGAGAAATAGACGGGACACAAGAAGGGGAAAGGATAGTAGAAAAGCATTCATACGATCTTATAAAGGATAGGAACGGTGCGTTTCATGGCACGCATAGCCAGAAGAAGAGACGAGCCACATTGGCCAAACACATATTCAAACTTGAAAATCCCGCCATACGGCGCACAAATATTCATTCAAACAGAAATAGGTATAAGGAAAGGGGATAGGAAAACACATAATAGGCGAAGACAGGACATGTGGGGAAGGCGGTTTTTGAGCAGATCACGAAAGTAAAAATATTTCCCTATCCGGGATTTGAACCACGGACCTTCCACTTTCCGGGCGGATGCTCTACCAGTTGAGCTAATAGGGAAACCTGATTTACCTTGAAATCTGCGATCTTATAAAGCGCCAAAGTGCTCCGATACATATTGCCCAAGAGATGGCGTTATGGAGCTGCTTCACCCACCAAAGGAGAAATAGACGGGACACAAGAAGGGGAAAGGATAGTAGAAAAGCATTCATACGATCTTATAAAGGATAGGAACGGTGCGTTTCATGGCACGCATAGCCAGAAGAAGAGACGAGCCACATTGGCCAAACACATATTCAAACTTGAAAATCCCGCCATACGGCGCACAAATATTCATTCAAACAGAAATAGGTATAAGGAAAGGGGATAGGAAAACACATAATAGGCGAAGACAGGACATGTGGGGAAGGCGGTTTTTGAGCAGATCACGAAAGTAAAAATATTTCCCTATCCGGGATTTGAACCACGGACCTTCCACTTTCCGGGCGGATGCTCTACCAGTTGAGCTAATAGGGAAACCTGATTTACCTTGAAATCTGCGATCTTATAAAGCGCCAAAGTGCTCCGATACATATTGCCCAAGAGATGGCGTTATGGAGCTGCTTCACCCACCAAAGGAGAAATAGACGGGACACAAGAAGGGGAAAGGATAGTAGAAAAGCATTCATACGATCTTATAAAGGATAGGAACGGTGCGTTTCATGGCACGCATAGCCAGAAGAAGAGACGAGCCACATTGGCCAAACACATATTCAAACTTGAAAATCCCGCCATACGGCGCACAAATATTCATTCAAACAGAAATAGGTATAAGGAAAGGGGATAGGAAAACACATAATAGGCGAAGACAGGACATGTGGGGAAGGCGGTTTTTGAGCAGATCACGAAAGTAAAAATATTTCCCTATCCGGGATTTGAACCACGGACCTTCCACTTTCCGGGCGGATGCTCTACCAGTTGAGCTAATAGGGAAACCTGATTTACCTTGAAATCTGCGATCTTATAAAGCGCCAAAGTGCTCCGATACATATTGCCCAAGAGATGGCGTTATGGAGCTGCTTCACCCACCAAAGGAGAAATAGACGGGACACAAGAAGGGGAAAGGATAGTAGAAAAGCATTCATACGATCTTATAAAGGATAGGAACGGTGCGTTTCATGGCACGCATAGCCAGAAGAAGAGACGAGCCACATTGGCCAAACACATATTCAAACTTGAAAATCCCGCCATACGGCGCACAAATATTCATTCAAACAGAAATAGGTATAAGGAAAGGGGATAGGAAAACACATAATAGGCGAAGACAGGACATGTGGGGAAGGCGGTTTTTGAGCAGATCACGAAAGTAAAAATATTTCCCTATCCGGGATTTGAACCACGGACCTTCCACTTTCCGGGCGGATGCTCTACCAGTTGAGCTAATAGGGAAACCTGATTTACCTTGAAATCTGCGATCTTATAAAGCGCCAAAGTGCTCCGATACATATTGCCCAAGAGATGGCGTTATGGAGCTGCTTCACCCACCAAAGGAGAAATAGACGGGACACAAGAAGGGGAAAGGATAGTAGAAAAGCATTCATACGATCTTATAAAGGATAGGAACGGTGCGTTTCATGGCACGCATAGCCAGAAGAAGAGACGAGCCACATTGGCCAAACACATATTCAAACTTGAAAATCCCGCCATACGGCGCACAAATATTCATTCAAACAGAAATAGGTATAAGGAAAGGGGATAGGAAAACACATAATAGGCGAAGACAGGACATGTGGGGAAGGCGGTTTTTGAGCAGATCACGAAAGTAAAAATATTTCCCTATCCGGGATTTGAACCACGGACCTTCCACTTTCCGGGCGGATGCTCTACCAGTTGAGCTAATAGGGAAACCTGATTTACCTTGAAATCTGCGATCTTATAAAGCGCCAAAGTGCTCCGATACATATTGCCCAAGAGATGGCGTTATGGAGCTGCTTCACCCACCAAAGGAGAAATAGACGGGACACAAGAAGGGGAAAGGATAGTAGAAAAGCATTCATACGATCTTATAAAGGATAGGAACGGTGCGTTTCATGGCACGCATAGCCAGAAGAAGAGACGAGCCACATTGGCCAAACACATATTCAAACTTGAAAATCCCGCCATACGGCGCACAAATATTCATTCAAACAGAAATAGGTATAAGGAAAGGGGATAGGAAAACACATAATAGGCGAAGACAGGACATGTGGGGAAGGCGGTTTTTGAGCAGATCACGAAAGTAAAAATATTTCCCTATCCGGGATTTGAACCACGGACCTTCCACTTTCCGGGCGGATGCTCTACCAGTTGAGCTAATAGGGAAACCTGATTTACCTTGAAATCTGCGATCTTATAAAGCGCCAAAGTGCTCCGATACATATTGCCCAAGAGATGGCGTTATGGAGCTGCTTCACCCACCAAAGGAGAAATAGACGGGACACAAGAAGGGGAAAGGATAGTAGAAAAGCATTCATACGATCTTATAAAGGATAGGAACGGTGCGTTTCATGGCACGCATAGCCAGAAGAAGAGACGAGCCACATTGGCCAAACACATATTCAAACTTGAAAATCCCGCCATACGGCGCACAAATATTCATTCAAACAGAAATAGGTATAAGGAAAGGGGATAGGAAAACACATAATAGGCGAAGACAGGACATGTGGGGAAGGCGGTTTTTGAGCAGATCACGAAAGTAAAAATATTTCCCTATCCGGGATTTGAACCACGGACCTTCCACTTTCCGGGCGGATGCTCTACCAGTTGAGCTAATAGGGAAACCTGATTTACCTTGAAATCTGCGATCTTATAAAGCGCCAAAGTGCTCCGATACATATTGCCCAAGAGATGGCGTTATGGAGCTGCTTCACCCACCAAAGGAGAAATAGACGGGACACAAGAAGGGGAAAGGATAGTAGAAAAGCATTCATACGATCTTATAAAGGATAGGAACGGTGCGTTTCATGGCACGCATAGCCAGAAGAAGAGACGAGCCACATTGGCCAAACACATATTCAAACTTGAAAATCCCGCCATACGGCGCACAAATATTCATTCAAACAGAAATAGGTATAAGGAAAGGGGATAGGAAAACACATAATAGGCGAAGACAGGACATGTGGGGAAGGCGGTTTTTGAGCAGATCACGAAAGTAAAAATATTTCCCTATCCGGGATTTGAACCACGGACCTTCCACTTTCCGGGCGGATGCTCTACCAGTTGAGCTAATAGGGAAACCTGATTTACCTTGAAATCTGCGATCTTATAAAGCGCCAAAGTGCTCCGATACATATTGCCCAAGAGATGGCGTTATGGAGCTGCTTCACCCACCAAAGGAGAAATAGACGGGACACAAGAAGGGGAAAGGATAGTAGAAAAGCATTCATACGATCTTATAAAGGATAGGAACGGTGCGTTTCATGGCACGCATAGCCAGAAGAAGAGACGAGCCACATTGGCCAAACACATATTCAAACTTGAAAATCCCGCCATACGGCGCACAAATATTCATTCAAACAGAAATAGGTATAAGGAAAGGGGATAGGATAGATAGCTGGTAGAGCATCCGCCCGGAAAGTGGAAGGTCCGTGGTTCAAATCCCGGATAGGGAAATATTTTTACTTTCGTGATCTGCTCAAAAACCGCCTTCCCCACATGTCCTGTCTTCGCCTATTATGTGTTTTCCTATCCCCTTTCCTTATACCTATTTCTGTTTGAATGAATATTTGTGCGCCGTATGGCGGGATTTTCAAGTTTGAATATGTGTTTGGCCAATGTGGCTCGTCTCTTCTTCTGGCTATGCGTGCCATGAAACGCACCGTTCCTATCCTTTATAAGATCGTATGAATGCTTTTCTACTATCCTTTCCCCTTCTTGTGTCCCGTCTATTTCTCCTTTGGTGGGTGAAGCAGCTCCATAACGCCATCTCTTGGGCAATATGTATCGGAGCACTTTGGCGCTTTATAAGATCGCAGATTTCAAGGTAAATCAGGTTTCCCTATTAGCTCAACTGGTAGAGCATCCGCCCGGAAAGTGGAAGGTCCGTGGTTCAAATCCCGGATAGGGAAATATTTTTACTTTCGTGATCTGCTCAAAAACCGCCTTCCCCACATGTCCTGTCTTCGCCTATTATGTGTTTTCCTATCCCCTTTCCTTATACCTATTTCTGTTTGAATGAATATTTGTGCGCCGTATGGCGGGATTTTCAAGTTTGAATATGTGTTTGGCCAATGTGGCTCGTCTCTTCTTCTGGCTATGCGTGCCATGAAACGCACCGTTCCTATCCTTTATAAGATCGTATGAATGCTTTTCTACTATCCTTTCCCCTTCTTGTGTCCCGTCTATTTCTCCTTTGGTGGGTGAAGCAGCTCCATAACGCCATCTCTTGGGCAATATGTATCGGAGCACTTTGGCGCTTTATAAGATCGCAGATTTCAAGGTAAATCAGGTTTCCCTATTAGCTCAACTGGTAGAGCATCCGCCCGGAAAGTGGAAGGTCCGTGGTTCAAATCCCGGATAGGGAAATATTTTTACTTTCGTGATCTGCTCAAAAACCGCCTTCCCCACATGTCCTGTCTTCGCCTATTATGTGTTTTCCTATCCCCTTTCCTTATACCTATTTCTGTTTGAATGAATATTTGTGCGCCGTATGGCGGGATTTTCAAGTTTGAATATGTGTTTGGCCAATGTGGCTCGTCTCTTCTTCTGGCTATGCGTGCCATGAAACGCACCGTTCCTATCCTTTATAAGATCGTATGAATGCTTTTCTACTATCCTTTCCCCTTCTTGTGTCCCGTCTATTTCTCCTTTGGTGGGTGAAGCAGCTCCATAACGCCATCTCTTGGGCAATATGTATCGGAGCACTTTGGCGCTTTATAAGATCGCAGATTTCAAGGTAAATCAGGTTTCCCTATTAGCTCAACTGGTAGAGCATCCGCCCGGAAAGTGGAAGGTCCGTGGTTCAAATCCCGGATAGGGAAATATTTTTACTTTCGTGATCTGCTCAAAAACCGCCTTCCCCACATGTCCTGTCTTCGCCTATTATGTGTTTTCCTATCCCCTTTCCTTATACCTATTTCTGTTTGAATGAATATTTGTGCGCCGTATGGCGGGATTTTCAAGTTTGAATATGTGTTTGGCCAATGTGGCTCGTCTCTTCTTCTGGCTATGCGTGCCATGAAACGCACCGTTCCTATCCTTTATAAGATCGTATGAATGCTTTTCTACTATCCTTTCCCCTTCTTGTGTCCCGTCTATTTCTCCTTTGGTGGGTGAAGCAGCTCCATAACGCCATCTCTTGGGCAATATGTATCGGAGCACTTTGGCGCTTTATAAGATCGCAGATTTCAAGGTAAATCAGGTTTCCCTATTAGCTCAACTGGTAGAGCATCCGCCCGGAAAGTGGAAGGTCCGTGGTTCAAATCCCGGATAGGGAAATATTTTTACTTTCGTGATCTGCTCAAAAACCGCCTTCCCCACATGTCCTGTCTTCGCCTATTATGTGTTTTCCTATCCCCTTTCCTTATACCTATTTCTGTTTGAATGAATATTTGTGCGCCGTATGGCGGGATTTTCAAGTTTGAATATATATATATATATATATATATATATATATATATATATATATATATATATATATATATATATATATATATATATACATCTATATATTTTATGGGGTATTTGTATATAGGGTAAAAATATATATAAAAATATATACATATATTCAGGGTTCGTCCGGAAAATAAGTTTACTGAGCTCAGGAAAAAAAAATTATTGCACTTTTTCATATCATAAGCTAATTTTCCTCAAAAGAGGACCCTTGTTAGTCGATACACTTGTTCCAGCGGCGTTCCCATTCCTGGAACGCTCCCGCGAGGGCATCATCGGGAACCTCTCGAAGACACGTCGTCACGGCCTATTTGACGGCGTCCAAAGTCCCGTATCGCGTTCCTTTCAAACTCCTCTTTATCTTCGGGAACAGAAAGAAGTCCGGTGGTGCCAAGTCCGGGCTGTAGGGCGTAGGGGGTAAACGTGCGGCAGCGGTGCCACGCCGTGCTTGGCCAAGAAGTCCGACACGACAAGCGCGGTGTGAGACGGCGCATTGTCGTTATGCAGCCGCCAGATGTTTTTGATCGCTGACCGGACGCGGGCGACTCGTTTTCGAAGCCTGTCGAGCACTTGGACGTAAAATGCAGCATTTATAGTTTGTCGTTCAGGCACAAATTCGTAGTGGACGACTCCCCTTTTGTCAAAAAAAGACAAAAAAATCAGTACACTTATTTTCCGGACGAACCCTGTACATATATATATATATATTGTAGGTGGGTGGTCTGAAATGTTTCCGAATCAGAAAAAATGTCTTGTATCTTTGTTAGGTCGTAAACTTTTCAGACCACCCTTGTTTATATATATTTTTCTGAATATGTATATATTAGTTTTATGGCTCACCTTAATGACAGAAAGTGTTATTGGGAACGCGGGAAATTGGGGGGAAACTACCGCATAGAAAAAAAAACTCAAAAATAGGGTAACAACGAAACATACGATGAAAAAGTAAAGGGAATGTGGTCGAGGAACTCTAACGTGGCAGCCCCACCTTCAAGAGTGTAAATCAGTGCGGTCGCATTAAGAAAAGAGAAAACCAATGCATTGTGGTGCAGAGCTACCGGGGACCACTTTCAGTTGAAAGGAGTAGAAAAATGACGCCAAAGGGTGAAATCAGTTTCAAGTCCGGATGTTAGGAGTGTTTGAATTGCATTTTATCATTGAGGAAGGTCAAATGGTACGTTTTCATCACGATGCTAACATGAAATGGTCTATGAACCCCTTAGTTAAGGAAATAGAAATATTAAATAAAAACCTTTTTTTAATATCAAAATATCTTTATGGTTTCTATAAACACCAAGATTAAAGGCTTGAATCTCTTTACGTTCATTAGGAAAATGAGTATCTTGAATAAAATGTCGCCCCTTACCTTATCACCCAATTGTTTAGAGGCATAACATGTATTTTTCCGAATTTTTTTAGTAAAAATATTTTCACCGTCATATTTTTTTTTATTTCAGAGACACAAAAAGAATCGCATTAATAATAAGAATAAATATAATCTCTGGCTTCGATACAAATATTGCTGTAAACTAATAAATTTAAAGCTTTTAATAAATGTATTTCATTGTTCTGAATTGCCATCTGGCATCATCTTCTTCATTTCTATACATCGAGATGCAGGATCTAAGGAAATCGTTCCTGTTTCAACTTATATAAAAATTAAATTTGCGATGCAGTTATTGATGGTATTGATAGGTTTCACATTATTGTTTTCTGATTAAAAATGCCATTGACATATTTTATGCGAACATCAGGCACTTTACGATAGTACAGTCCTCTATCTCTAAATTGACATTTAGAATTAATAGTAATCATAATAGAGTCAATCATTTTTAGGACGTATTATTTTGTACTTATATTCTTTGGACAATTATTCTGGAATATCCACTAATTCAACGGTAATACTTTATTGGACTGTGTATCGTACGTTTTTTTATACACATCTTCAAAGATTTAAATAAACATTGAATTGAATTTCACGTAGAGTTGCGGCTATTTTATTAGTTTATTTAATATTTTTGCATGTACAACAACATTGGTGTAAAGGATATTTAACCTTAAAATGATGCAATAATACATACATTTGCAGCATTAACTCCCGCATCATGCGAAGCGTGCGCTCTGATAGGCCATCGTAAGTTGTCTTCATCAATGCGTTCTCCGGACTTTCTGGTTTATATTATAAAATATATTTAAAATAGTCTTATAAAATAGGGTTCAATTACTCTAAAATAATTATTATATATTTTATTTTAAGATAGTCTTATGGGTCAAAGTAGGTTTTTGATGGTCCCTGGGGCTAAGCACGGCTACAATTCTAAGAGGCGACTAACCAGGCATTAAATATCGTAACACTCTGCATTTGCCTCCCTTTATACCTCTCAGCGCACCAAATATGTTTATTTATCTTTTATTCAGCATTTATACCTCTCATCATATTCTTTCACATTTCGTTGCCACTCAACATCTCCCAACAATCTTGCTGAACCCTACTTAGCTGAGCACACATTCGATCTTTTCCATACATTTTACTTCATCAATTCTCTGTATACCAGGATGTTAAAAGCCCTCAATCTACGCAAATCGTCATTCCTCAACGACCAAATATCAGAGACATATATATCTTAACGCCGTCAGATTTTTTCATCAGTCTTTTCTTTACGCCTTCAAGTTCGGTCCATTTCATCAACGCCATCGTCTTCAATAAAGTTCCTTTACTTGATACAATTATTCTTTTTCAGTTGCGTTGTTATCTTATAATTTAATCAGTATAAATACGTTTTATTAGCAACTATAGGTTCCTTGTATAAAGTAATGATTTTATGAATTAACAAGTATTCGTAAATATAAATTCATGTTGAGTACATAACTCAATCACTATTTTACCAGGAAATGATCCTTCACGTTCCAAAATAGCGGCGGGAAATGAAAAAAAATAATTTTTTCACTGACATCCAAGTCAGTAACGTACTGCAACTCGATTTAGAAGTTTATGATAGTGAAGCGAACCTTGGGTATGGCAAACGCTGTCGATCCTTTTAATCTAATAAAATCATGCAATATGTCTTCAAGCGACGGAACACCGTAAAATTCGAAAAACTGATACTACGATTTTGAAAACCATTTCTTTAGTAAGTAAATAAATCAAGAGAAATGGTTATTATGGATGTAATTAATAATAAAATTAATTTTGTTTTATGTATTGCATTGAGGAAATGCGATGCACGACGAAAAGGAAACGTGAATAATTGTTTTATGCAATTGAAATTGCAGTTGGAATACAATGATTACACAGGCCAACAGTGGTTTTGGTGCTGGAGCTTTTAATGATGATTTAAAGAACAATTGTGGTGCTGAATCCAATTATGACACTAGTTTTTTCATATCAGCTATAGTTTTCAAGATATAGATATGTTGTTACTTACGTAAAAAAATCTTCTCCATGATGATATGGGAATATTATATTAATAATAAACCCCACTAAATATAAAGACTTGATTTATTTCTAGGGCTGTTAAATCACCCACAAACACAACAGAATTTTACAATACAATTGAACACAGATACTAAAATTTTTTACTGTAATAAAACAAATTGAAAAGAAAAAAATACATAAAAACATCACTCAACACATCGGAAGCTTCTTGTGCGCGATTTTCTTGAGTGCACTTTGTTCAAACAGTCTCGTTTTAAGCACCAGCAGTAATCTGCCATCATATGGTTATCCCATCTTCCTTGGTAGCGAGCTTCCATTGTTTTTATATCCTGGTGAAATCTTTCACCTTGTTCTTCACTTGTGTCTCCTAAATTTCCAAGAAAATTGTCCAAGTGGCTGTGTAGGTAGTGAACTTTTGTGCTCATGTTACATCCAAAGTTACACTTTGAAGTAAAGTCCGTCCACCTGCTCCGAATAGCCAAGGGCAGCTAATGAAACAAAAATGGCTGTCAAGAGAACAGAAAACGTGGATTCCATCTAACGGATACCTTATGAACTAATTTCGCCATCTTTTACCGAAGTCGATACAAACGATTTTTGTGTTTTAATCTCATTGGCCTACAATATATAAATATGCATAAAACCTATTGACAGTTTATTGAAAATAAAAGGAACACCGCAGAGTGGTTATAAATTAATATACTTATAGATTTATTTAACTTTGAAAATTATTTTCCGGAATATATCAAATATTAAAACAACTAATCGTAAGATGTACCATATCTAAAAAAGTAGAGCTGTTAAATAAAAACGGATTTCATATTTGGATCCAGCTCTACAAATATAGTTAAAATCATCACAAAGATTCCCGGCACCAAAAAAAAATTTTTTTTGTAGGCCTGTGTTATTTTATACATCGACAAATTTGCATATTTTAAGAATTGTACAAATTGCATGATATTTTGTCAGTGATAATACGAGTATAGGAACATAGCTCAGTCACAATTATTAAGGGGTCCACAATACACGAGTTGTGAAGCTAAGTTACAAGTATTACTGAGTTACAAGCATTATTGAGCCAAATGTATCAGCTTTTCTTCGGCTGTAGTCATACATAAGATCCACAATACGTCTGGATTTTTCCGAAACTGGTCATTAACCTCACGAACAGCAATTGAAGTTTTAAAATGTACAATGAATTCATGAATCTTGTTCATAGTAGGCGTTAAATTGGTAAAAAGATATGGTGGCCTTATTATATCCACGCTTGAAAGGCAATATAATAGATAAATTGTTGCCAAAAGTGACCATCGCACTCTTATGTTTCTGACATTCGACGTTTTCCCGCTTTATATGCAATTTCCCAGTCCCTCATTAATTGGTCATCTGTCGAAAAGTTCGAGATCCCCAAGTAACTCGATAGATATAAATATAAAGGAAGGCAAAAGACCAAAGGGGAGTCTCGTTACTATAGCCATTGGGAAGGGAGAGAAGCTGCGTTTCACAAGTGTGGGAAGCCTTAAGAAGTTGCAGCATCGTGTTTGTCATCAGGCAGCAGGCTTTGAAGATAAGGCGCGGAGAGCCGGCGTTGGGTGAGAAATATAAAGCGTTGCTTTTAACTTATGAATGATTGGCAATAATTTTATAAACTGTTAAATGTCACCTGTAAAGCATATCAGGCAGTGCAGTAGTATGTACGGGACCAGTTAGAAAATGTATTGAAGTTTAAGAAATCAAAAATACAAATCTACGTTAAATAATGAAACTTATAATCTTCTTTGAAAAAAATCCCCTTCCATTTAAAACTATGCCAGTGTCAGGCAAGGTCGCCGATAAAATGCCTATTATGTACAACTTTTGTACATATAGTATTTCTTGCAATTATTCCTAATTTAACGAGCTTGGTTTCACGTCAATTTTCATATAATCCTTAAAATTTTATAAATTCAATAAAATACCTAAACATAGAATATATGTTAACACAATAACATTAAAATAAAAATTACATCAAATTTAAAGTTTTGCACAACCTTAGCATTTTCTTTATGCCATAGCCATTTCTTTATTCCATATTCCATAGCCATATTTAATCAATTAGTTTACCATATCAAAATGGTGAACTAATTATCCCAGCCAAGTGAAGCTGGTCCTGGATGTCATTGAAATGGAATGAATGATATGTTTCATTTATGTAGTGAACTTTTTAACATTCAAACTTCCTTTAAAGAGCGCAATTATTGGCTTCTGTTCTAAATCCTCCTGCAATAAATCGACCGGGCTTCTCGGAGGTTATGGTTACAGAATACCCACGCACAATAACATGACACTGTTGTGGAGTTAATCGATATCGATTCCGAAGCTATGGACTTACCTCCTGAGAATTGAATTCGCGCAAGTTTTTATCCTGCGGTGTAGAGAGCACGATAGGTTGACTATTTGCCGCGAGATGACTCCACCATCCGCTTTCGCCTGCGCCGTTCTGTTGGGTAACGGAATGAATCACATGGGAGAGTGCCTGCCACTGAAAGCCCTTCTTCCTCTCTCTGGAGGGAGTTGGAGAATAGAGGCTTCGGATTCGATCACCTTTCCCTCAATTATGCATTTTAATTGCTGTACAAAAGTGTGTGACGAGCCAATTGGTCCAACTCCACGAAGAAAATAATGCATGCTTGTAGAACAACTACGGCAATATAGTTTACATTTCTCATCGAATAATTTAATTGCAATTGTAATGGATTATAATTCTGCAACATGAAGGGACAATAGGAAAGGACGGAGAAATGGGATCCCCTGTGAGGGAGAAAGAGCATCGAGGGTAGAGAGGAAAATCCGAGAATGTATGAGTGCATATGAGCAGGATTTAGAAGCTGAAATTCAATATCACACGAAGGATTACTATATTCTTTGGTTTGCCAATTTATTTAAAGGAAGTATTTGTAGAAAATTCTCCTGGAGAGGAGAAAGTAATTAGATGGTACTTGGCCAGTGGTTGAATGCAATCTCATTCTTTTAAGGATCGAATTCTGCCTCATTTGTTGACTGATAAGGCGTCTGGCCCATTAATACACGTATTTGAAACCCGATGGCCAGAATTTCGTATACAAATCCAGCACCATCAGTACCAGTACCAGGTAATTCTTCCCAAGCCACAAAAGTTGAAAATACAATATTTAATTAGGATGATTATATCCCTTTATTTGAGCTTTATATTTATTGAAAGTACCGAAAAACTTGCAATGATTTTCGGTGAATCTGGGTGTTTTGTAATAATAGCCCAACAAGATGAAGAGACATTAGGTTTTCAGGAGAGACTTCAAGCTGAGTAAAGCCTTTTAACACAATCATTGATTCCGTCCTAGTATACGAGCCCCAGTATATGAAATTGAGGACGTATTTATTATCCTCCGTGCTATCACAGAAACGTTTACAGGATTATTTTTCTTGTGCCTACGGCGTCGAGGAAATTATTGCTCGCTATATTATAGTTGATGAATTAGCCAGCGAGGCCAATGATTGGAAGCAAAGAAATAAATTTTTGTCCGCGAAACTTGTTCTAGTTTATGGATTAGCGGCAGAATTGAGCAATTATAAAAAATGCCACGCATTTACTAAGTAGTATATAGATGATATTACGGCAGAAGGTTTTTTTAAGGTATATTTATTTTGACTGGATTTCTTCAACTTCCGTTACTATTTATATCGACGGTAATTCTGTCGTGGGTGGTGTCTAAAACCTTACCCTCATCTAGTATATTTAATTTTGTTTTACGGTAGTTTATGGGACACTATTGTGAGGAGAAGCTCTCTTATGTTTCGCACAGAAGCAATATCGAGCAGCACGACATCTAAGCTATGAATATTCTTTCCTCTGTGTATTCACATAAAATATTCAGCCATTTCATGTTCTGATTGAATATATAGACTGGATTACAATTACCTTGTTAAAATAAATAATATTACTCACGAATTTTCTATTAATTTACCTAACAAAATTCATTCCTAGTGGTGTAGTTTCTCATATGAACTTTTATTTTAGGTAATATCTCTATTCCATATTTAAAAAATATTTTTCAATTTCATCCTTTTGAGCAATTTTTTCTTCCATTTTGTTTTCTCGTTGTTTGCAGTCGAAATTGAAAATTTGCTTGAAGAAATGTACATACCCTTTTGATATAATTGGAGAAATTTTCAGGGTTCTCTTTTCTCGGAGGACCATGGATTATTACAATCTTCAATGCCGTAATGAAAGGCATTCAATGGTAGCCGCAGTGGCATGCAATCTAAATTTTCACGAAATAGTATGCCGGAGGGTGGATTACCAAACTCTTTATAAGCAAATACGTCGAAAGGTTTTCGAGTGAGGAGCGGAGGAAAACGGAGTAAGCAGATGAATTATGAATTAACATCAAAGGCAAGAGACAGTGTTCTAGGCTCCCAGAACTTTTCCTCACCTACTAATGAATAAATATGTCATGGACTCGTAGAGACTTCCGATGGTGGGAACTCAACTAAATTCATAACTTTTTACTAGATCGTTCCCTTAACTTCAAATGCGGCTTTCTTTTGACCACGTAATAATTTCACTACTGCAAATATTACCACTACAAGTTACAAAAGGTTCTGGTAAAAATTTTCCACCTTGAAATATTCTTAGTTTCCATGATTGGCTCTCTTAGTGGGTTGAGAAATGCGCCGCGGGCGGGTCTTCCTATTCTGGGAGAATACTCTGAACGCTGAAATGTCTGGACTTCTTAACTCTATAGAAATCCGAATGCGGGCGCATTTTTAGGACCCAATCCAAGTGATTTCTTTCAGGGTTAATTCAAAATGTAAGGAAGAGTTTCAAAGCGCACTATTCATTGACATTTCGGAAACTTTAGAGCCATAATGCTTTCGCTGTTTGCAGTGACAAGACAAGTTTGGTGACCTTTATTTCTATGAATCTCTTTTGCCGCATCATCATATTTGACACTCTCCTCTCACTGATCGCGTTTAGTAGACTATCGATAGAAGTAATGATGTAAAATTATTACTTAATTACTTTGGCGTGTAAGCTTTTTCTTTCGTCAGATAAAAACATGGATGAATGAGGGGTAACTGTATGTTGGTTTAAGTTATCGGAAGATTAGATTAATATTACTGTGGAAAAGTTTTACCTCCGATGTAGCACCACCGATAAATACACTGCACAGATGTTGTCAAAACTCGCTAGCGGCCATCACCTTCAGGCATGTAAACATATACGTACGTGCATTCCTACATGCCAACCAACTCGCATGAAACCAAATGAGGACATTTGGTAAAATGTAAATAACCCGATGAAAAAGGAAGGTAATGACAAAAGTAAATATACTGTCAAATATAATAACCAAAAAGAGTTGATCATAATGAATTATGCCTTTTTTTACAAAGGATGATGATGCTTTTTTCCGGTGGACCTTCGTGAATTTGATTAATCCTTACAAAATTATTGGCGAGATATACAAATTGTACCTACAGGAATCGATGATGATGTTGATTTTTAAGTGAATTATCCGCCTCATCTTCCACCCCACCTACCATTGAAAGTTATACTAGCATAAACATTATACTAATTCAGCTGGAAAGAGCGGTCGCTGGTATTTATGGATAGCGGAGTTTCTCGAGATGTGCAGAGGGAAACGGTTTTGAGATTGCATTGGGTTGAAGGAAAATTAGCCGCAGAGAACGTTCCCGCTCACAACTCTAGCCTCTAAAGGTGTCTCCTAGAATTGCCCAATTCTCTCTAGCAATTGAATAAAAACGCTTTGGGCGGTCAATTTAGTACGGGAGCTGGTGGTATGCTGTGATTACCATATTTACACTCACAAAAACTGTATACATTTAATGATTACCTTACCAATAACCGGGAAATATGATCCTCATGGGGTATTTCGTTGTCTTTCCCCCCGGGGGGGGGGATGAAAAATTTGCGAATCGGACATATTTTTTTGCCTCTTAAACTTGGTCGAGTAGTTAATGGGGACGCCTAGACCCCGTTTTGACCGTTTTAAGACGCTAATGCCGATTCCGGAAACCGTGCCCGCAAAGTTGCAAACAAATTTTGCGAATCGGTCATACAAATATGTCCGATTCGCGATTATTTTGCAAAATTGCGGGCCCAGTTTCCGGAATCGGCACACCATTATCGTCTTTAAATGGTCAAAACTGGGTCTTGCATCCCCATTGACTACTCGGCCAAGTTTAAGACGCAAAAAAATATGTCCGATTCGCAAATTTTTCATTACCCCCCCCCCAGGGGGAAAAACAACTGCTAACTTGTAAGACTTGTCTCTTTTGTACTCTGCTAGGTATCCTCGTTAAACGTGAGCTAATCTTACAAGTGTAAATATCAGGTTCACAGCATACCACCAGCTTCCGTACTACTAGGTTCGCTTGGTTTAACCCATCTCATATCACAAGACAAACTGGGTAAAGTTACATATTGCAGAAAGCAAAATTTCCTTAAATATCCTTGGACCACTCTGCCACCTGTAGTCGATAGGGTGCGCAGTGGTACTTTGAAAAATTATTAAGAGATCGATCATAAGAAGAATGAAATATAGAATCCTGGTTGAAGAATGAATGAATTTCGAAATTACGTAACATAAATGAGACAAAAAACATTGTTTTTGACATTTTAAAAAATAACCTAGAAAATTTTGGAAATCAGGTCGTGGAGAAGCCCCGATTCTCATGAAACGCGGAAAAAATTAAATAATGGTACTGGTAAAGAAGAGGAGATCATGCGCACCGACAACTGTATATAAGTATTAGGTATTTAGCTCGAAAAGAAGTAAAAAAGAAAACAGTGAAGAAAATTAAATATATATTTGATACTAGGGCAATGCCCTTTAGGTCCCTTTGGTTTTCGATTATTTTTCCTGTGGAACATGTTATTCCTTAAGTTAAAGCAAACTCTTCTTGTTCAAGAAACTTGCTAATCTGCCCTCTTCATGCGTACCGGATTGGAATGTCATATTTTCTTCGAAGTGACTGAAGCAATAGGTCTATGGAATTTGAATCAAACAATGGTTTCTTTCCAAATGGAGTTACTTAGTATTAAATATCAACCCTAATAATCCTGAGATAAGGATAAAGGAATATGATCTAATAGGCACGTAAAGGAATTAGGCATGCACTCCATGCTCTGGAATGTATTCATTATCTTTATTTGCGGGGTCGGTTCAAAAGAAACACGGTTTTCTTGAATCTGCTGAGGAAGGAAACATTAATAGGTTTCTTGGGAAATCTAGTAATCAACTCTTTGTCTCAATTCGTGTCGGATGGACGTCAAAGAGCGTGAATCCAATGAAAGGCGGTGGGCGGCTAACTTTGTAGCTCTGACAAACCTTCAAGCAGCCGAAAAGCGTTGTCAAGTTTACGAAGAAGTATCTACAGCTACACAATACCTCGCAAGCCACCGCAAGGGCGTGTGGCGGGGGGTGTTAGGACACCACCCGTAAAACCAAATACAACCATATGCTAAACTAACAAACATTTAACTTACACACATGCAAATACATAGAATGTGCCAGATGTCTACGCAGCGTTTAATCTTGTCCTCGCTTGTAATTCGAATCTCTTCACTATTTATAATATGACTTTAATTTCTTAAGATTATGATTCCTGATTATCCAAGGAAAGTACGAATATCTTTATCTGTCTGTACTGAAGTTATCTCTTATCTTATATTTGTGCTCTAACCTATCCAAAGGGAGTGGTTTCATAATAATTCCCTTTAATTCATTGTTAAACTCGTGTGTTCTGAACCTTACCAGAAATCTTATGTCTCGCTTGTTCTCTTAGCCTCTCAAGTGGCTCCCGGTCTAGTTCCTCTAAAAGGCCTGTGGCACTCGTCTTCTTATCGTAAAAATTTGCGACGATTACGGCGGCTTTTCTCCCAACTTTATCTAATTCTTTAATCAACGCATTTTCTCAAATATCCCAAGCACTTGCGGTGTATTCCAAATGTGGCCTAACTAAAGCGAAATTGCACCTATCTTGCACCTATCGCATTACACTTCCCGATCACCCGTTTAATGAAGACGAATTTCATTTAGGCGGATCTGCATATTCTCCTGATTCTCTGATATGTGCTCCTCATGAAAGACTTGGTGTTATGACTACCCCAAACGTTAAACCTGACCTGACATAGATAACTGTGCATAATATATTGCATAATCTATGTCCTACCCTTAACTTCTTTTGCTCCAAAATTTCAAAACTGTGAATTTGCTTTATTCAGTACTAATTCCCATTCTTTGTATCAATCCGATGATTAGTCTAAACCTTTAGAGAGTAACCCGCCATCTGCTGGGTTCCTTATTTCCCCTGTATATCACCGTGTCGTCTGCAAATAATTTAAGGTTTCTACATATGCGCAAGCTTAAATCATTAATGTATTCGAATATTAAAAATAGTAGTAGCCCTATTACACTTCCCTGGGGGGGCCGAAAGTAAATCTACCTCCGTTGAGCACTACACATAATCCTCCATGCTAATGATAGTTAAAATAGTTTCAATAACTGTGGAAATTACTCAGTATATAAAACTAGCGAAAACTATAGATATGCTTCTCACATAATCACGTTTGGACAGACATATCTAAGCACATTAACAACATGAAATATTCTTGTATCTTTTTGAATATTTGTTTTGCGTTTTTCTTTGTGATATGCTAAAATATGATTATGGGTTATCCTATTTTAATGAATGTTTCGGGAACAACGAAGCGACAAAAAATAACTTTCACCATAAAATAAACTTTTATGCTATCTCACTCAAATGAAGAACAGAAAAATATCCTCTTCAAAGTACAGCCGAATCACCAGAAAAAAAATAGAACAACCTTAAAAAAAGGAAATATCCTAGCATTCCATATCATGCAATTTTAAAAAGTAAAAGAGACTTGACATACTTTTAAAATTCATCGAATGCAATAACTAATAATTAACGTTACGAATGCCTCACGAACGGAAAAGAATAGTTGGTGTATGCTTTGATGAACCTTTGATGCTTTATGCCACCTATTCAAATATTTTTGGCTTTCATTTCGCTCAGTGTCTTTTAGATTGAACGGCTGTTGGACTGCTTTTTGGACCATTTAGGTTGGAATTTGTAAATTGAGAGGGGAACGCAAAAGAAGGGGCAAGTGCGTCGGCTGTCTCACTTCAGCTAACTGGGATATGATTTCGCGAGCAAAAAACATTCAGGAAACATGACATGAGCTGATTGCGATAAGATGGTCAAACGAATATTGATTAGATTCAAATTGATTCGCGGGCGGCCTTTGTCGTCAGCTGGTTACAGGTCAAGTAACATTTTCATTTGCTTAATGAATTTTGTGACAACTATTGGGGGCGCTAAACCTAATTTATCCCTGTTGAAAATAGTTGAATTATTACCTATGTTCGATAATATCCTATCGAGGTTAATATTACCCATTACAGTTTTATAAGTCAATTTCCTCTAAAAATGCCAGGGGCCTCATTATTCATACGGATTTTAGAGTAGTTTATTCATTTTGGAGAATGATGCTGATAGACCAAATTGAAAAAGTCACATGAGTTAGGAATGCACGTACAGGAAATACGAACTTACATAACAGTTTCGTAACTACACTGGTATATGGGTGAGACACATCGTTTTATTGTTAAGTCCAATGCTCCAGGTGTAAAGACTTGTTTGCCAAGGGCATAAGATTGAGGAGTAAAAATAAGAGGAAAAAAGACTTGTTTTTTCAATCGGGAAACTACGCTTGTCTCTTGCTACAAGCATGTTTAAATGTCATGCAAACTTTTAGAATCACCCTATTAACGCCAAGGTAATTAATATTTTAGCAAACGTGACATTTGTTTCCGCGTTGCGTCCTATCTCTTCTCCATTTATCTCAATCGATGACAGCGTGTGTTGGAACTGTGCCGAAAGGGCATGGGGAATACAAAAGGGACAACACATAAAGAAGGTACTGATAATTTAATCAATTGCAAGTTGAGCCTTGTTTCTTTCAAGTTGGTGACATCATCTGTTGACCTACGTACAGGTGCGTTTACAGAGGAGTATGGGAAACGTGCGCCTCCAAATGGAAAACTGAAATGCACAATTACTCTACAACTACTCTATTCTAACGCTCTGTGCATTGTTTGAGAGGAATAAGTGCTCGTCATACCTTAGTTTTCTTGTTATTTGTCGGCTATAACAAAGAGTGAATATAAATCCGGTTGGTGGAGCGCTAGTATGATGAAAGAATGGACCAGGTTCGATTCTAGGAGACGCCTCTGGACACCCTCGGCTGTTATTTTTTGGATATTAATGGGGAAACTACTAGCCATTGCTAACATTTGCAAATCAAGTCGTTTCTCTGGTTTTACCAAGAATTTCAGGAATTCCGGCAATGTACTAAATGATGTAGCAACTTTCCCATTTAAGCTAGGCAATTTATTCAACTACACTGAATATGCAATTGACGTTTTAAACCCAAAAGGGTTTATACACAACGATGTTGAGAATATTTTGAGCATCGTCGATTTGATAGGAGAAACAAGGAAGTTTCCCATGGTGTATTTTCTGGACTCCAAAAGTCGTGAAAATACACCAGTGTAGGACTGCGCTTTCAATGAACATAATGAATTAAACTGCTCATTGCTTGAAAATGCGCATTCACATTGTGAATGAGCGTTTTCTGAGTTAAACGTGAATACCAAAACTAAGATTAGATTAACAGATACAAAAGTTAATCACACAAAATTATATAGACTTATCATTGAGCAGTAACTAAACTGAAGTTATCTGGAATCTACTGATATACATAGAATTGCATTGGGGACTGTGTTATAAACAGAATTGGCATAATCTTTGGTACAACCATGTTGAGTAAGGAACCTAGGATGCATCATCATCTGTACTTCACTTGGTGCGTAGAATTGAAGTAGTGTTACATCTGCGTAGCTTTTAGTCCTTGCGAAAGTCTTGATATTCTGTTCTTCATTTCTAGAAAATAGATAATGGTCAATATTTTAAGACTTTGATAGTCCTGAAATTTTACCAAAAGTTTGCTTTCATCCGCAGAAATGGTTGTACTTAGAATTTTAATGTAAAGATGAAAATCAGGGTTAATGATTACGTAGGGGATGATTAGTTTGGGTTCAGGAAAGTAAAAAGTATACGTGATGCCGCACCAGTAAGGAGTTCAATAATAGAGAGGAGTATAAAGTAAAATCCAAAAGTACGAGGACTCTGCAGAAAGTAACTTACGTTTCGGCCTAGAGTGTTGATGGGTAGGGCTACATCGACCATCATGGTGTCTAAACGTCCCTACACTCAGTGCACATTCTGTTGTGGTAGCGCGCAGACTGTGGTTCTCTTACTTTGCTCACTGCCAACTGTTCAAATGTGTAATAGAAAACCCCGAGAGTGGTGAAGGGTGATCTGTAATTAGTTATTTTCTGGCAAAAAACCATTAGCCAATTGAATTCAAGTGGCCAATTAAATAAACGAATATTACACTAGAGTCCTTTATTATTCTCAGAATACAACTACTCTATTTTAATTTAAAGGATTCTACTATCTCCCTCTTTAAATGTTAGTTAACTATGATAGTTATATTCTAATTAATGACATATATATTTGGCTTCCCCAGGGAATATGAATAAAAAAGGGACCTTAAAAATTAGGAAGTAAATAATAAGTAATACTTAAAGCGAGAAAACCTAATGTTTACCCCTGGTGCTTATAAATATCTCGGAACTTTGCCAAAAAATAGTCTTATTTTTGTCTTTAAATGAATTTAAGGGCTCGAATTACCAAACTCATAACCCCTTAGTCAAAACCATTTTATTTTAAGAACATATAAATTTATGTGTGTTTCTTATCCACAGTATTCATACAAAGTAGATGGCATCATTATACAAGATGAGGATAAAAGGGCAAATACTAGACGAAGTTAGTGCCACATTAGTGGCACTAACTAAAAGCTGCATTGCTGAAGATCTCAGCAACTAAAACAACGTCTTCGTTTAGAAGCTTAAATGTGTACAACAGAGGGAGAAGCAATACACACACTTTAATTGTTTTATAGGATTGATATTTGAACTGCACAAATTTTGGAAGCGATCATATCCTTCTTCTTAATAAAACAAGGCAGAACACTTAAATCAAGCTCACAGAGAGAGGTATTACACAAAAAGAAATTTATTAGCAAAAGTGACAAGACCATTCAATTTAATATCTATGCAGAAAAAAATTTTTCCTTCAATTCTGAATCAGCAAAATCAAAGAAGAATGCAATGATAATGCTGGGTAAGATATTAGTATAGTTGTTTTTAAATTAATTAATTTGAAATGTATTAAATTAATTTATAATTAATAAAAGTGAATATCAGAGAGGGCGCTATAAATTCACATGAAGGAAGAAAAGTTTCAAGGAGGAACGGAAGAACGAGATAAAAAATCTTGGTTTGCGAGGAAGTGAAAGGTGTACATGTAGAAATATAATGCTTAGTTAAATACTTGAAATAGTACTTTAATGCCGGTACCAGGAGCAAGATTGGCGAGTGAACAAGGGAGGTGGAAATAAGTTCTCTGATGACTACGGTAAACCCAAATTGTGGCCTTCGACCTCTCGAGCCATCTACCCCATTGGTGTAGGTAAATTAAAATTTGAAAACCTTCAGTTTCCCTTCGCCCAACACAATTATGCAGACTGTCTCCGGCTTTACATTGTGGAATTCTTAAATAATGGCAGGAAAAGGAAACTCAGGAGGGAGGAGCACCCGTGGCCGCAGTTCAGTAAACATTAATGTATACTTGTGTTTTCTTTTTCTTTTTATCATTTTGTCCGACACTAAAAATTAATTTCCTGTAAAACTATGAAGGAAAGGCAAAAAACACCGATTAAAATATGGATTTCCACTTTGTAAAAGTGAAAGCCAATTGTAATTCTGTTTGATCGTATATGTCAAAGTTCGTTGAAAGTGAATAACATTATGAACTGTTTCCTTGTTAATGGAGAGCAGCTTTGACACCTTAACAGCGTTTGAATTTTAACTTCAGGTGTTTTTCCTCCATTCGTCTCTCCATTATCTACCGTGTCCGCTTCGAAGGTAATTGCCCTTTACGGGAAAGAGTACGTGAAAGTTTCGTTTCGCTTTATTCAATGTTAGATTCTCGCACTAGTCCAGTTTATTTTTCCCTTTCTGCTTTTTTTGGAAGTCTGCCCACTGAGTTTTAAATTATTTCAAATTTTCATCCCGTTGCTTATTTTATTTTGTGGTACATTAGCTGTACAGTTTGCCGTCGATTCATATTGAGACGTAGTGTTTTCTTTTGAGGTCTTGAAGTGATAGTGTTTTACAGTGAGCTCTTGAAGTCCACTATACATTCAGTGACAGCTAAAAACTTGATCATCCCAAAAGCAGGTAAAGGCAGCGCAGGTGGTTGTATTAGAAAGACATACATCTAGAAATGCGAAGACTTCAACAGAGAAAATATGATTGAAGTACTTCGCTCAGACCCAACCCCCAAGTTTCAACAAGAAATTAAGAAAGTGATTAATTCCAGTGATACTATATTTAAAAGTTCTGAAATATTCAAACTAGTACAAATCAATCACTCAGCACCACGTTTTTTTGGGGTATCAAAAGTTCACAAAAAATGGGATTCCGATCAGACTAGTAGTGTCAAATATGCCAGCTCCTAACCACATGCTAGCAAAAAGACTGAAATAATGAACTTTTCAGGGAAGTTTCTATAACTTTCACGAAAGATGGTGTAGAGAATTCCTTAAACCTTGTCAACAAACTAATGAAAAAAGCCTTCCCGAAAAATTTCATGCTTTTTTCCTTCGATATACGCAAAATTTCCACCGAAGTATTACCCATGGAAGCAGTGAACCTCACCGAGGACATCCTCCTCCGGAAATCCATCCCAGTTATTAGTGAAATCTGCTTATTACTAAAGACGTGTGTTTCCTAAAATTATTTTATTTTTAATGGTACATATTTCCAACAACGCAATAGTTTAGCTATGGTCTCTCCCTTGTCCCCACTCCTGGCCGATATTTATATGGACAATTTTGAAAAAGTTTTGTTGTCCTCGGCTCACACACTCATTAATAGTGTACTTGTTAGGTTTAGAGATGTAGACGAGGTCTTCTATATGTGAATAGATTCCGATAGGCAACTGGATCAGTTTCTAGCACATTTTAATTCTGTCAATTTCAATTCAAATTCACATGTGAAAAAGAGGAAAAAGGTTTCCTGACTTCCTCGACCTATCCACTTGTAAAGAAAAAGACGGGTTACAGTACCATTTTTCGGAAGGAGATGTATACGGACCAATTAATTAATTCCTCTTCAAGGCAAAAGCTTTCGGCATTTCATGCAATGATCCACCGATTAACTTCTATTCGTGTGTCAAAATTCAATATAAATAAGCAACTTAATGTAATTAAAACTTTAGGAGTAAACAATGGTTATTCAGAAGATCAAATTAATAAACTTGACCGGAAGAAACTTACGAAAATAACCTTGAGCTACATTTACAGCCTCGAATATTTAAAGGATTCCACTGCCAAATGGCGTCGAATACTCTATCTAGGGAATATTTCTCAAAAAGCAATAAAATTTTACCTAAAGAAAAAATTAAATGTGCCGTTTGCAGTAGTTCATGCCTTAAGGACCTGATCTCTCACTCTAAATTCAAAGTTCCCAAAGACGAGAGAAGTGGAGTGTATGAATTAAAGTGTATGCTCGTATTGGGCAAAAGAGATGAAAATTTAAAGAAAGGGTAAAAGAACACCAAACATGTGTAAATAATAAGAACATAATAAAGTGTGTGGAATTACAAAGTCAATAATTTAATTCAATTTCAATAGAGAATTCCTTTTTTCTTTGCGTGCTATTTCAATCTCAGTTTCAGTGACCCTTTCAGCTGAGGACAGCGGGAATGTGGGGAGCGATTCACGATCGTCACTTAACCTTGTGCATTGGTGCGCTATATTTTCGGAGGTTTTCTCCTCAATAGTTTGAATCGAGTCATGGGGCCTTCGCAATCCCCACTAATAGCAACGGAGATTCATTCTCCCTTCCCCCGTAGTACATGAGGATGGGGTTGTCGTGGAAACATTTTGAGCATACGAAATCACGTTTATGACGAAATCTCATCTTCAAGTCGGTCACTAGCCTACAACTCCGGTTTTTCTCAAAGGAATATCCTATCATTTTATTCTGTGTACAGCTAAGTAAATACGGTGATCTGTCCCCAAAATAAGTAGGATAAATCCCTGAAAAAATGTATCGCAGATTAAAGTATTGCCTCAAATTCCTTTTTCTTCTTGGGAACAAAGAGAAGTCCGGCGGTATCACCCCAGAGATGTAGGGCAGCTGGCGCAGCGTTGTTACCCTGTGCATGGCCAGGTTCTCAGTCACGGAGAAGGCGGCGTGGACTGGTGCGTTGTCGTGATGCAGCCTCCAGTTGGCAAAGATCTCATCCCTGACACCTTGCACTCTTATTCGCAGCTTTTCGAGGACTTCACGAAAAACTTACAGCTCACTGTGGATAACGTCCTTTGTGTCGAAAAAGACGACGAGAAAAGCCTTTTCCTGGGACAGACCCTTTGTGCAAGCACCATGTGCGCCAAAAATCATTATTTTTTTTTCTTGAGTTTGCGTATTTTATGAGCTGGACGCAATCGGTTTTCATTCGATTAGTTTTGCAGTCTTGTTTCTTGGGCACCAAAAGGGATGGATACCTATGGGACCGGTGTTTCATTCTCTTCGGATTTCAGTTACGAATTAAAAGCGATTAATTCCTTCTTGCTTTTTACCATGTAGGTAACCAAAAACCCATCACCTAGAACTCTATAATATATTATTGACAGTTGTTTCCGATTCTCTCTTAGGTTTTCGTTAATTTCTCCTTTTTGAGAAACGTTGGTACGTTTTCCTTCAAAATCTCTCTAAAGATTTTTTAAGTATTGTTTGTGTTCTGTTTTATCTCCATGTTGCTTGCTGAATATGCCAGATTGGCCCCGGAATGGCAGGGCAAGGGCTACACGGATGCTGTGGAACGCAGGAGAGACCCTAGGTGGTAATCCATTGTTCTTTTTTGGCAATGTTGGGCTCCATTTTCTGGCTACTTTGCTTCTTTTCATGAAGTTATTATTTGGAGTCCCTGAATTTTACCAGCCAATCCTTTTCATCAAGCACATATAAGTGGACTTTTTCTTTGGGAAACCCACCCTCTATGATCACTCCGTGGAGAATTTCATCCTGAAAAATATCTGTAACTAGGGATGACTAACACGATTGCCTCGGCCCCCTCACGTCCAAATCCCTATTGTTGTAGTTGTTACACCTTCATCCTGGTTATTCTCTTTGAAAAGACGCCTCTTGTTCTTCTTCTGCTCATGAAAGTGCCTTCGCATCGCTGTAGGTCACCTCCAAGTTCAAGCTGTACTCGTTACTTGTAGCGTATTCATTAAGGAGCGGATTGCGGTAGAAATGGTCACGAAAAATATGTCGAATCGGGTGATTTCATTATTTGTTCCAAAGTTTGTTCTTTTCATTATTTGTTACAAATATTTTGGCGCAATAAAGTCTCTTATTGGACTGCCTATTGTTCTGAAGGGGGGACACGCGCTCTCTTAACAATTGCAGGTAAACCGCTCGAAGATCGCTTTTGCCTGGGTCCCTGTGTGCACGGGAATCTATGGGAATGAGATCGGAAAAGAAACCGCCTTTTAAAAATCGGCATTAAATATGGAATTGATTGCGTCTCGAGCCTTAAAGAGGAAAGTATTAGCAAGCCTGGGTAACATCTGGAGATTAGATGTTTAGTGATGAACACCAAAAAGTATAAATATCTAGAT
Organism: Hetaerina titia; assembly: GCA_037158775.1. Classification (NCBI taxonomy): domain Eukaryota; kingdom Metazoa; phylum Arthropoda; class Insecta; order Odonata; family Calopterygidae; genus Hetaerina; species Hetaerina titia. The sequence goes on from CM073779.1 coordinate 38,684,188, forward strand.
TTGGCCGTCTTTATAATAAATGAAGGTGCTGGAGCGTCTTTAAATCGACCTCAGTACCATCGCGCTGATTCTTATTCATGCCTCATAAAGAACCACCGCCATGTGATTGGTGTTCACTTTTCTTACCCTAAGACCCCCTTCTGTGACATCGTAAGAAATATCGAACATACGAGTATTTTTAAGGCGATTTATTCGAGTTTTCGTAGTTGATTATTCGAAAATAGACGAAGTACTTAATTGTCTGAGAGATTAAATCACTCTTTATGAAAAAATACTGAAGTTAAAATTATTTTTTAATTTAAAATAATTTTTGCAAAAATGGTTGTAAACAATCTCTGTATATTTGTGGTAGGTGTTGTCTGTCTTTTCAGTTGGTATAGTAATCAGTGTGTGATTTTTGTCCCTGTTGATTCAAATACATAGAATAACTGTGAGTTATTAATGTATGATCTGAGCTCTCAACACAGACAAAATATCCAGGGATTTACTGGTATGAGGTTTCATCTCACTCCAGCAGTGAAGAGAATTTGAAAATGCGGATTCACGCGATCAGTCACATCGCGTATCTGCTAATAGTGAATGAGAGGTCGGCAGTGCTGCTTAAAACCTGGTTCAATTAACCTAATTATATAGAAGTATTAGGATGAAGAGTTAAAGAGTGACGCCATTTTTCGCGAAGAGCACAGCAGAATTACGCTTCAGTGCATAGATTCAGAATGAGTTAATTCATTAACGCACTGAAATTGAGAGAGTTTTTAGGCGAATTTATATTCGCAGTTTCTTTGCTGACGACATTGTTTGACTTGCTCTGGAATGTTAGTAGGTTTTGAAACCACCACAATACCACTAATGGCAATTACGATATTAAAAATGTGTTTTGTCAAATGGTGCTTTTTTAATGACATGGAAGTGAACTAGAGTGACTGTCTCAATCAATGTAAATTATTTAAAGACACACCGATCTGAAGGAAATTTTGCAATGCCAATTTTTTCTCCACGTAGCCTTCACTCACCTTTTCTCTTTTTAATAATCTTGGGCTACACTGTTTCTTGATTTTGGGAAGGTATATAGTTTAACAGTTCGCCGATCCCGATGGTGGCGGGTTACCGTCTCCACATGCTAACTCATGGGTGGCAGGTTCGAATTCCGCCTAGGTGAGTTTTTATCCACCCAAGACTCGGGTGTTTATAATTGTCTGTTGTAATTTATCAAGTTAAAAATCCAACGTATAGGCCAAATAATGGGCGTTTCGAGGATAGCAAATAAAAAATATTTATGGTTGGTCTATGAGTAGGACGTTTCAAACATTCAGGATCACATAGAAAGAATCTAAACAAAGAAGGCTCGAGCCAATGGCATGGATAATACAATAGACCAATGCGATCTTAACAACGAGTTAGAGAATGCCTTTTTTCGTTCATTATCATGTTTTAAACAAAGTTTATACACATATTAGAACTCAAATATTAGGTTATACAATTTTTATTGTAATATACAAAAATATGTTCAATCTGCACGGTGAAAAAAATATTAATACTTGTGAAATATGTCCCATTCGTTGAAAATTTAAAAGAAGCTGAAAGAAAAATTTCAAGAAACTGCGGGAGTAACTTTTAACGGAGTCATCCACTACGTGTGCATTACAATGCAAAAATTTCAGAGTCCAAAAATAATTCGCCTTGACCAAAATTTCAGAGTTTAAGAGGGTAACTCGGTAGCTTAACTGGCTAAAGCACTTGGCCGGATATCGAGGGATCCGGGTTTGGATCCCGGTCAAGGCGATTGATTTTTACACTCTGAAATTGTAACATTGTAAACTGAAAGAAATTTTTTTATGCAAAACATTTGTTTTTATATAAGGCATACTTATACATAAATTATTTCTAGATTATCTTATTAGAAATTTAGATTCCCACATTAATTATTAAGGTTTCATAGGAATGATGCAAAGTCAATTTTGGATGGACCGAGAAGACCAGAGAGGAAATTATAAAGGGCAGTGGAATGCTAGGAGTATTTCACCATGCAAAATGTTACATTTCATGTTCATTTAAATTGTAAATAGAAGTCATTTTTATGCGTATATGTATTCAAGCAATGCTTTGGGTATATTTTAAGCGAATAGTGTAAATGATGGAGAAAATTATAATGCATCTCCACTCCCAAAAAGTTAGTAAGATCGGGAAAGAGGAGCGAGAAGGACATGGACGTTGAGCATCATAAAAGAATAGGAGACAGTATGAGGACCTCAGTAAGAAAATGGTATCCCATCAATTAAAATAGCAAATGAATTCCACCACGATGTGCAAGAGTTTCTAAGAATCTATCACAATGGTGTGGCCGTATCAACCGTAGGAATAAAATATATCCCAAGTGGAAAAATGCAAGCACTCTGTGATCCTTGACCATTATGGATGGGTAAATTGTGATATACAAGTGTCTGTGATGAGCTCTCTGCAAATTTAAAATACACCCGAAAAAGTAGCATACCATTGGGAAGCTAAAAAAACCAATTTCAAATGTAAATAATTCCCTTGACCGATGATATGTTAAGAAGAGAGAAAAACCCACAGATAACTATCGATAGCACTGTCTCAACTGAGATTCATAACTGTGAAACTGAAAATTGGATACTGTTAAACATGGCGGGGTGTCAACGTCCTAAAATCTGGTGAAGCAAAAACGAGCATGCACAGATACATTATTCGAAAAGAAAACACTTTTACTCGATTTCCAAAGTAAATATAATATTAGGGTCTCAAACCTGTTGAATCAACAATTAAATATTTAACTTGGTGATAAAAGAATATGAGATCTGATTATTCCTCGGGGTGCATCCGCAATGGTGGATACACGCCTCGGATAATCCTAGAGGCGATAGAAATAGCCAAAACTTCCGACAATTACAATCGAGAACACAGTTATTGGCTAGGAAATATCTGGATGTGGTTATTTAGCATTGGCATTCAGACGTCCAGCTCGAACAATCAGAGCCAACCTTGGACTCCCAGTCCTCAACGTGTATATACGATAAGACGGCAAAATCGACACGTCGTCATCCTGTCGGGGTTTTACGGTTTTCGCTCCGTCCGTGGGTGAATGCCAGGCCTATCGTATGAAAAGAAACAAGGTTTTTCGGCATCGCTACCTCTTTGTTGCATCCTTCCTTTTCTGTTCCACTTCGAAGAGGAGTTCATCCTAAAACGCGGTGTCCGCTTTGTTTTTGTTAAAGTCTTGGGAGTTATTATCCTTCCTTCTCTGTAAAGGTGTCTTTATGATAATAAAAATATTTAAACTGAAAAAAACTGTCGCATCGTCACTTCTGACGAGAAGACACCAACAGCCTGGCTGGAAAACTTGATGTCGCCAAGAGACACCCTGAGGCGGAGGAACTCCTGAAAGCCTTAACCATCGTTAAAAGAATATGTTTGGTTTGGCCATAGATTTAGAGACAGGGTTTAGAATTTCGAATTCTAGAGAGCAGTTGCAGATGCGGATCATAATTTATTGTTGATGGAATGTAACGTGAAATTTAAGAATATTTAAATTAAAGGAGGCCACAAAAAGCATAAAAGTTGGTTTTAAGCAGTCGCCTCGTCCCCACCATCTTCGATGTTGAGAACGGTGATGCTGCTGAATACAGAAAAGGACCCGGAAACCACCCCTCATGGCAATGAACACTGCGAAAACTTGAGCTCCTAAATCAAGTTAAAAAAATGGATTGTGGAAACTTTAATATGAAAAAATTTCCAAAAATCAGACGAAAACATTCCTAGTCAGCGCTTGGGTACGGACAAGAAAGGTGGTGAGTTATGAAAAACAGAACAACCTAGCTTGGAAAGGGCACTTTCGCAACGGTATATAAGAGAATAATTCAGTATTCATGGATTACAGGAGAGATTTTTAATTACTGAAAAGACAGCAGGTAGAAGGAAATAGAATAAATCGAACATGGAAATAGAGTGACTTAAGTACTGAAATTGAAGAGCAAACTATGGAATAACAATATTAAGGTGAAGTTAACGTGACTGAAATAGCAATGCAGTTGTGCACTGCATGTATTCTCTAATTTTCACATCCATGAGAGTAAACTCTTGACTGACGGACATATAGAGGTTACGAAGGCAGGATGAAACGAACGCTCTACAGAGGAGGACGATCAATATATGGAATCAAAAACTGAAAATTTCTATTTGCTATGAGCTATTGAAAAAGAAACATTAACCAAACCATAAAAAATCCAGGGAAGTTGGAAAGAATAAACATTAGATCTTCATAATAAACGTATTAGGTCAATATTGAATATAAAAGCGGTTGAAATATTGATAAGAATAGCTTAATTCCATAAATGTAAAAGAGAAAATTAGAAAAAAACTAAGTGAATTAAAATGTTTAGCAGGGAATAAATAATAACTCTGTGAATTCACTCAAGTGTTCATTCACAGCGGAAGAAAGAATAAAATATTTTTTACTAATTCGTACTTATTTAGGGAGATATTGACCACTTCGGTGGATAATTATTCATTTATATAATTATTATTTTTGATAGATAATTTTATTTTAATGTTATTCTAGAGGTCTCGCGAGTTATTCGCCTCCAGCTTTCATCCAAGTCTATCTTGGGGGTCTTCAGTTCAATCTATCCACCTAAAAGGTACACATAAAGGTGTGTTAAGACAATGGCGCCAAATTTTATTTCTTCCGAAGTGCAGTTAGTGCTAAGAATAATCAGTAAAAAGATGGGGAAGACACCAACTTTTTATGTACGGGGGAGATCATTTTCCCTGTAGGGGAAGATCATTTTATGTGGGGAATGTCAACAGAGAATATGATGCCATGGCAAAAGGCAGAATATAATTCGAAGATTGTTCATAGAAAATATCAAGTTGTTCTTAATATTCTATCATTAATATCAATATTCTCTTCATATATTTAAAGCAGTCTGTGTATATAGTACTGGACTAATGTAACAACACCTTACAGGTTAAAGGAGTAATTTGGAGGAATAGGTGAATTATTTGACAATGAAATTTAATTCAAGAGGAAAAATTTAGGTTATCGGACGGTGATTGATTATGGGATGTGATCGGAGCGGGAAATAATGTTAGGAGGAGAAAGGGCTAGCCGGAAAAACATCTACAATAGGGGTGGAGTTCGTTTAATGGATCTTATGAAAATACGTAATTGAAAAATTTGATATGAAGCGTATCATTGTATGGTTCTGAAATTGAGTCGGGATGTTTACAGCTAGGATTGGAGGCTTTTGAGATGCTGGAATGGAAAAGAATAATGAAAATAAAATGGGCGACAAGAAAGAAAATGAAAAATTTATATGAATTGGGAAGAAATGAAAATGTTACTGAAAGAAAATAAAAGATGGTAGTCGCTGATGTAGGAAACATAACTTAGAAATGGAATGTTAAAGATTATAATACGAGAGGGGGGATAAATTTAGGTATGCGTGGCAGAGGGAGGAAAAAAATAGCTGTTTCATATGGTAAGAAGGGTAGATTAAAATTATATGATTGTAAATAATGAAATCGTGATGAGGAAACTGTATCATGCATTTCGTTTATGAGTTTGGAGTTCCTTAGGAGCCCAAGGAATTGGGCAATGATCATCTGAATTCATCAGACACCCTCACGGCCCCTGCCCAGCAGATCACTTGTTACTCAATAACTGTGGAGTTGATTAAAGGGATTTGGTTCCGCCAAACATGTTGGGACATATTCAAATGATGAAGGGGGTGTTTCTCACATTATCTGAACCGCATCTTAAATGTATCTGAATCATTTGGTACGTAGCCGAAAAGATAACTATATTATAATTATCGAAGTTGGATTTACCAATATTCCCGTTTAGAAGCAGAATATCGACATATAATAGGCCCAAAACATAGGATAAAAGCAGCTCGAGGCATAAAAATGACACACCTGAAGGGTAAATCTACGTAGTAAAAGTTAGAACATCTCCACCGAGTGAATGAATCAAGCCTTAGATTATTATTTTGGTATGATTGGATACTGTGATAAGAAAAGGAGTACTTGGCTACTGATATGAAGACACTTTATCCCCTCGCAAATATAATATCATCGAAAAATATTAAGTGCAGCTAAGTTAGTTTATTATCTCGAACATAAATATAGCTAGTGGGGTAACATCACCTGCCACCTAACTGCAGGTGTTTTGCAACATTTTTCGAAATCCTGCAGTGTGTATGGTATAATTGATCACAAGACGTTTTTATAGCGTTGAGTCCGTGGAATCGAGGGCATCGCACGAAGGCAGCATATACATGATGTATATGGACTCCCTCGGTTCAGGCCAGAATGATTCGAAGAGGAGATCTGGCCATCAGGCGGGCATGGTCACAGGCTGCCATGGCAATGCGCGGTCCTCGCGCATTCTGATAAGGGCGGATATCGAGTGGGGATTATCCCCAGTGCCCCTCCCTATTATTTGCATAAACCGGGTCTACGAGTACTTGGATGACCCACGAGGGAAGATTCTTCCTTCTGATCTGAAAGTAAACCCCATGTAATCCTTCTAGTAAAATATTGATCGCACTTTCCTTATCGCTTTCTTGAGAAACAAATGTCAAGGTCTTAATCCAAAATTCTCACACTCTGTTCACACGAAGCTTGTGCCGAACTGAAAGTAAGGGAAAGCGCGTGAAGAACCATGAGGAAAAAAATTCCCCAACTTCGCGCTTAAAGGCTGTGATATACGTTTGTCTTGATCACTGACAATCCACGAAGCTTCATTTTGCAAAGGAAAGGTTCCATATAAGCTGATATTTCATGAAAAATAAATAAACTATTTTAATTTGATTGATAAAATAACACCAGAAAATTTCTCCGACGGGAATGCATTAATTACTATAACGTTTACAGAAGAATAAAGTAAATAGGCTCATTTCATTTTGCCAATACTAATTTGGCTCATGCAAAATTCATGATCAAAATAATTTCTTTAGAATCAAAGGAAATATCAATCACCGAGCCTTGATTTTCTCACGCCTAACGAAGGAATAGGAGTGTCAGAAAAAGTAATGGTTTAAAAAAATCGACAAATAGATTATAAAATAAAAAATAGTTAACTTAAGAATTCATTATTTATAATAATGCTAATGATATACTTTTAGGGTTAAAATTTCAGGGAGCACAAGTTATGCTCATGCTTGCCTAAAATATGAGCGCCAGAAATACCTGGAATTTTGCAAATGACATACATTTTTGATAGATTGTAACTGAGGAATGATTCTGTCATGATTTAGATACTAAAGTTAACCAAATAGTTTGCATTTTCTTCGGCGTATGGTTTGAACTGAGAAGACTGAGGAAAAAAGGTCAATTTCGACATTCAATAAACTCATGCTAGAGCCATGAACCGTATAGTATTCTACGTAGAATTATGTAAACTTTCGTAATCTATTGCACTTCTTCGCAATCTCTTAAGATCGAAGAGTGCTGTAAATAGTATTACATTACGAGATGATTAGCCGTAAAAAAACAATGTTAATCCATAGAGAGCAATCAAGAAAAATTGAATGAAAATCGTCAATAGTTCACGTTTGAATGAACTTTATTCTAATTCGATCAAGCAAAAATATTAAGAGAGTTAAAAAAAATATCTATTAGGTCCATTGCCGTCCAAGATTTATGTTTCTAGCTATTTTATTTCGAATGTCAATTCGTAAATAAAAATTAGTCCACACGGAAAAATTTGGTTAACCCACTAAAAGTCAATGGAAAAAGTCAACATTTCTCACCGGCCTCGGTAGCGACGGGGTAACGCCCCTGTCTTGTCTGCCATTCTCAAGGTCGCGGCTTCGATTCCCGCCTGGGTGGATTTTCCTACACCTAGGTCTTGGGTGTTTGTTAATCGTCTCCATTGTTTTCACTACTAATAGTCCTATGTGAAGGCCAAAAAGCGCCGTTGTCGGACGAGGGATAAATAAATAAATACATTTCTGGGTAAATTATTTAACATTTAAATGAGCTTGAATGAAGTGCCCATGAATACTTGCAGGTAATTCGAACCCAAATTCATTCATTAGTTTTGGCGTTAATGGAGCCACTAAATATATAAACCAACGCACAGACATTCAGATTTATATATTGTTAAGGACTGCACGAAAAGATATAGTATGTATCAGACGGTATTGGGTATTCCATTGGTGACATACATTTGTGTGGTTTTATAATACGGTATCTATGATACATAATTTCGGGAAAATAATATACTAAAATGGATAAATATAATTTTATCAAATAAAACTCGTTCCTTTGAAACTTTGCGGTATTCCTCTTCGATTTATTGCTGGAAAACCTTTACAAACCATCGTTAATAGGTCACACACGACCTGGGTTTGATTCCGTTAGCATTACCATCGGTTATGTTAACATTTCGATCCTAATGATGACGATAACTGATCAAAACTCTGGTCGTGTGTGACTTTTTAAAGGTGATTTGTAAAAGGTTTCCAGTAATTGGGTCTATTAATTAACGCGTAGTAAAGGGATGACATTTTATAAATATCTGTATTTTGCAAAAAAACTTAACACTACATTATCTATTAGGTCCAGGCATACTTTTTCATCCAAAAAGAGAGTTTTTTTCGATGAAAAAGGTCAAAAAGCACTGTGGCTACTCCCGATAAAGAGGTAAAAGTGCGGGGAAGTAGTATTTAATTAAGATTCAAAATCGGGAAGGAAGTTGTGGACGTCATGTGGACGTTGTGCTGTCATGACAAAAACATGATATTAAACCAATTAGGTGAAAGGCATTTTTGCTTAGGTAAGATGAGTATTTATTGTTTCGAAAACCGAATAATTGTTGGCAGAAACCAGTACAATGATCAGTATTCCTATATCTTAATTAAAGATAAAATAAATTGCATGAAGTATAAAATTAGCGGCGCATTTCAAAAGAGGTGGAGGTGCCGTTACGGTTATTTGCATATATTGGGTCTCATAAAAACGAAGAAATCGTTCTACCGCATGAAATTCTCTCCATCCAACTGGTTAAAGTGTCACGACTTCAGAGGTTCATTCATGCGGGAGCCAAACGACCTCCTTTCGTGAGCCCCGGTCGGATAGGCCCGAACTCTCGGGAAAAAAGCGAAGGAGATGAACACGCATGGGCGTAAACACTTCAAGAGTTGGTTCCCCAAAATCTTACCTGGGTCACAGACTTAGCGAAAGATTTCTGTTTCAGCTCACATGAGAACCTTTTTCACATGATGAGCTAGTATGAAAACACTGCACAGTCGGAAATTTTGCCTTCGGGAATAACAATTTATGGTTGCATTAAAATGGATATTTTTTATTGGTTAGGAGAGTTGCAATCATGCACTTGGATAATTAGTTATAGTTTTTGAAAAAAATTACCAGAAAATCCATTTACCCTATCTGGTCTGTTTTCCACTCTTGGTCACTTTGCGTTTATAACTCCAGGCGAGTGATTACTGCTGTACGGATTCCTATAAATGTTTTTCTTGTTGAAGACTGATCAGACTTTCATGTGGGTCAAATTTTCACGGTCCTCTCGGTCTATCAATATCAGACCACCTTCGCGACAAGCATGAGAACATTACCTTTTGACCGCCTCGAATGTCAACAAGCTTCCTTTAATTTTTAATTATTTTATTTTTAATTAGCTGGAGTAAAGGGCCATTATTGGTTCTTTTAACCTTTCTGTAAAAGAATAACTTAAATTTATAATGCTTATTAACGAAATTTTTTTTGGATATTGCCCGCGTAAGGTAATACCTTGACTGGTTGGACTTGGGTATTTAGACAGCCATTGAAAAACTCATCATCGCAGCTCAAGACAAAATATACCACCAGGAAACATTTTCCACGTTCGTGGTGGGTTCAAATCTGCGACTTTCAGTGGAAGTGTGCTAACCAGTGAAATTTATCATTTTCTAAGAGTGGGTGTAACCGATGGCTCTAGCTCAGTGAAAATATATAGATTCCGAACTTGTTCTTGGGTGTAGGAGTAATGCAACTCCCAATGAACGAATTAAACACTTGTAGGCATGAGAAAAGTGACTATTTAAAAGAGTAGATTTTCCTAGGGGTCATATCATTTCTTTCAATGGAATGGAGTATTGTGATAAGAACTAACTTTTGCGTGAAGTATTGGCGGGTGGGGAGGAAGTGTAACTCAGTTAATTAATCTACTGTTTCTTTGTGTTAAATCCGAATTAATATATTTAAACGCTCAATAAGGCTGAAACTAATTCCCTATTGGATTTCATTGATGTATCTATCCATCTGTGTACTTATCTATCTGTCTCCATGAAACTTAAAGTATTTTTGATGAAACTGAAGTGTGAATTTCACCTTTGGTGTATTTGAAATATATTTGTAATTCAATTATACTCGTCTCAGGTGACTTTTGTCAGAATGGGTTAAAGGGATGAATCTAACAACTTATACGCTATTTGCTTTAATCTGCAAAAATTTAATTATTGAAAAAATTAATCCTTTGAATTTATATAGTTAGCGTAGAAATGATTAAAATGCCACAAATTATTTTAAAATGATGATGATGTTATGAAAACGGTATTGAAACATGTCACCTCAGCAAAGGACCACAAAACTACACTGGAGCAAACTGTTTTTGGTGTAACGACATGGACGTACATGAAATTTTTAATTCGTTGTAGTTTTTAGGGGAGGCGACCGACAGCTTAAGTCATATGTGCCATTAGGGATGGACAGGAGTTGATGAAGGGTGGGGGGAAACCCGGCGTCGGCATTAGCCTACTCTTGACGAAAGGTGCCAAGGGGTCCGCATTTTAAAGTACCATCCGACGGACGGCGTACTCACTCAAAGTACCCTCCACAAAGCACTTCTATTAGAGATCGGGATACCACTGAAAAAAAATCCACCTCCGGGAATCGAACCCGGGCCCTCTGGGTGGGAAGCCAGTACGTTAGCCACCACACCATTCCGATCCTCGCTTTGTCACTCATAACACTGGGAGGTTATCATAGTGTTCATCGAAATTATATTTAATGACGCCGTAAACGGAATGTTGGCGTGGTATTTTAAAGGTGTTTGAACAATATCAAGTCTAGAAAGAATTTTACCTGAGAGGTTTTCATTCTATCGGACGGTTGACGCACAACGTAGATAAACATTGATGCATCCTAATCATCTTGGGCTTAAATATTTTCTTGATAATAAGAATAATTATTGGACTACGATATCGGTTCAAAAGAACAACAGATCAAGTAGCAAGACCAACAGAAAAATACAGTTAATATAAGTACAAATAAAACTGTTATCACTTATCTTACATCGTTACTATAGGGGATGAATTCTTAAGAACGTACAGCTGATATACTACGAAGAAGAGCGAAAGGCAATATTATTGCCGTTTTTTATGTAACGTAGACCGTGGTCACTAGTTTGGTACAAGGTATCCTATTTTGCTAGAAACGGATCAAAGATTTCCAAAAGAAATACATTGCCTTCATCAAAATCCATGGAGATGATGATCACCAAACAAGAATCATGATAAAATACCATATAATGGTAAAAATTTCATGAGGCTTCTACTGAGTAATATACTGAAGTAATGTACTTCTACTGATCTTCTACTGAATAATGGTAAAAATTTCATGAGACTACTCTGCTTTCAAGAAAGCAGAGTAGTGGTAGATTTTCAGTTGAAAAGGATCGTTTTCCGATTCTTTTCTGCTTTCGAAACTCGGCTTGAATTTGTAAACTTGCATCTGGTCGGCGGTGAGACCACTCACCATTATGAGTTGAGTCGTCAGTAATATAGCAAAACTCTTCAATATCGCCTAAGAGTAATGGATAATTTTTAAGTAATCTCATCCATCATCAAGCACGGTTTAGTTCGATTCGCCCCTTCCCCTCCGCCAAGACCTTCTTCCATCGTCCGGAAGGTCCCCTCTTTGTAAACAATTGAAATCCTCCTACTCCCCACTTTGGCCCCTACCGCCCTTTCGTCCTCCCTACCTCCGTCTCTTCTCCTCCACCCTCCCCATCTGCCTCCTCCTCCCCTCCTCCTCGTAATCGTCCCGATTAAACATCATTCGCCCTGCTTCCATCGATAAACCGTCCGCCTCGCGCCACCCCGCCGAATTCATTTCTCGGGAAAAATCTTCCGATACTTCTCCGAGACGGGCAGAGAGGTGTCACTGCTTTCGGAGGGCTTCTCTCCTTCTACAGTCGCTATTAAGGAGAAAAATCTTAAATGATAACAGCGGATGAAAACTGCTGACGAAATTCACGGAAATTTGAGTATTCCGGGCGTACAATCAGCTGTGTTTACTTATTGACTGGCGGACATGAACGCCGGAGGAATAGACTGAGTCAACCGCTTGCTGTTGCATGAGATGTAGACATATTTAATGTCTTGGATTAAAAACTAGATTAGATTCTCGTTACGATCTTATATATATATATATATATTATTATTATTAGGTAATCTACCGGTTAAGGTAGGTTTTTGGATGGACACAACTATCAAATAAATATTTTGTAACTCCAAACAAAACCCAATCCAGCAACCTAAACTACACATCAGGTCTCCCTCTTCATCTCTGTGTACTTCTTTCCTCCCTTCATCCCATCCAACATCCCAATCCTGTTCCTATCCTTTCCCAACATTCTCCCCTATATATATATATATATATATATATATATATATATATATATATATATATATAAACCATAACTCAGAAGAAGGCGAAAGTAGTTCGAATAGGAACCTGGAACGTCAGGACAATGTTGAGGAGAGGCAAATCAGAAAATATTAAGCGAGAGATGGAAAGAGGTAATATAGATGTTTTAGGCCTCTGCGAGGTGAGATGGAAGGATAGCGGGGATTACTGGAGTGACAATTTAGAGTGATATACAGCGGCGGGGACGAGAGCCAACGAGGGGTTGCCGTAATTTTAAATAAAGGGGTAGGAAGATGAGTAGTCAACATAGAGCAAGCGACAGATAGAATTTTACTGGTAGAGATTAAAGCAGAGCCGACGAACTTGGTCATTGTTCAGGTATACATGCCACCGAGCAACCACAAGGAGGAAGAAGTCGATAGGATGTATGATGAGTTAGAGGATATCATCGCGAGTGTTCCTGCAGGGAAACATTTGATAGTGATGGGGGATTGGAATGCGACGGTAGGCGAAGGAAGAGATGGTGGTGAGGTGGGGGACTATGGGTTAGGCACGAGGAATGAACGCGGGGAGAAAGCAATTGAATTCTGCAGGAGACAGGTTAGTCATCACTAACACATGGTTTAGACACCACAAAAGGTGTAGGTATACATGGAAAATGCCAGGTGACTCAGAAAGGTATCAGTTAGATTATATTATGGTTATGCACAGGTTTAGGAACAGTGTGATAAATTCGCACAGTTTCCCAGGAGCGGATGCGGACTCTGACCACAATTTAATTGTTATGAAATGTAATGTTCGTTTCAAGAAGATAAGGCAAGGGCGGCGGGTTAGGAAATGGAATTTAGAAGCAGTAAATGGATTAACGAGGAAGGAGTATCAGCAGGCAGTAGAGAAAATGATGGATGACGGTAAAGAACTGAGTACTATCGAAGAAAAAATGGGAGTGAATCAAGAAAGTGATATCGAAAGCCGCAAAAGACACCATAGGAACCGTTAACGGGAAAAGGATAAGGAAACCATGGGTAACGGATGAGATGATTGCAAAGATGGATGAGAGAAGAAGGTGGAAAAATGTAAACACAGAGTTAGGCAAAATGAAGTACAAAGAGTTAAACAATAAATTGAGAAGGGCCACAAATAAAGCAAAAGAAGAATGGTGGAAAACGCAATGCGAGGATATGGAAAGTTTACAGAAGAAGGGTGAAATTGGTGCTCTATACACCAAGGTTAAGTTATTATCGGGAAGTAAGAAGGCAAGATCTGTGCTAACAGTTAAAGATAAATGGGGTAAGATAATAGTCGAACCAGGAAAAATCCAAGAGAGATGGAAGGAATATATAGAAACACTGTATGGTAAAGAACTTAGGCCGACAAGTTTAGACATAGAAAAGGAACATGACGTAGAAGAAGATAGCTTAGGTCCAGGCATACTTGACGATGAAATAGAAAGGGCATTAAAGGAGATGAAAGCAAATAAGGCTGTGGGGGTGGACAATATTCCTGTAGAAATGTTGAAATGGTTAGGGAAAGGTGGAAAGAAGGCCATATATGGACTGATTCGTAGTATCTATGAGGAAGGAATCTGGTCGGAAGATTTTGTGAGATCGGTGTTAGTTCCTATTCCAAAAAAGGCAAAGGCTTCGTCATGTGAGGATTACAGAACAATAAGTTTGATATCCCACGCAGCTAAAGTTATTCTCAGGATCATCAACAAAAGGATAGAGAGTAAGGCAAATGATTACTTAGGGGATGATCAGTTTGGGTTCAGGAAAGGAAGAAGTACGCGTGATGCCATTGCAGTAATGACATCACTAGTCGAGAGGAATATAGAATACAATCAGGACGTTTTTGCCTGTTTTGTAGATTTCGAAAAAGCGTTTGATAGAGTGAATTGGGAAAAATTAATGCGTGTATTGCAGAAAATAGGAATGGATTGGAGGGACAGGAGACTGATCCGCAACCTGTACATGTCTCAGACTGCTCAGGTGCGAGTGGGGAACGGAGAGTCCGGATGGGCAGTGCTAGGAAGAGGTGTAAGGCAGGGTTGCCCATTGTCACCGGTACTGTTCAACGTATATGTAGAGGAAATGATTAAAGAGGCATGGAAGAACTGGAGGTAGGAATGAAAGTCGAGGGGAATTCGTAAAATCGGTTAGGTTTGCTGATGACCAAGCATTAGTTGCTCAGTCAGCCAAGGGGTTGCAAGCATTGTTGAGTGAATTGGAGGTTCAGTGCGATAAATATGGGATGAGGATCAATATTAATAAAACAAAGGTTATTCGATTTTCTAGAAAGAAAAAGGCTAAGCTAAATATTACAATAGGCGGGGAAAAAATAGAGCAGGTATAACAGTTTACATATCTCGGAAGTGTTTTGGACCAATACGGCCAAAGTGGTAGGGACGTAAGGAGAAGAATTGCGCTAGGCAAGGCGGCTTTCTCAAGGAGGAGGGAGTTGATGACGGGGACGTTGAGTAGGGATGTTAAGACAAGACTCGTAAAAACTCTGATATGGAGCGTAGCTATGTACGGCGCGGAAACGTGGTCGCTGAAGCAGGAGGATAGACGTAGATTGGAGGCTTTTGAAATGTGGGTGTGGAGAAGAATGGAGAAGGTGAAATGGACCGAAAGGAAAACAAATGAGGAAGTACTAGAAATGGTGGGGGAGGAGAGGGGTTTGTTGAGAGAAATCCTATGGAGGCAGGAAAAATAGATGAAAGGCGTATTGAGCGGTAGTGAAATGTTGAAGAGGGTAATAGAGGGTAGAATGTTGGGCAAGCGAGGTAAGGGTAGGAACAGGATAGGGATGTTGGAAGGGATGAAGGGAGGAAAGAAGTACACCGAGATGAAGAGGGACCTGATGTAGATTAGTTTGCTAGGTGGGAAGTCACAAAATGTTTATTTGATAGTTGTGCCCATCCAAAAACCTACCTTAACCGGTAGATTACCTAAAAAAAATATTAACCATAAACACAGTAATCAACCCGAAGGTCGGTTTAGTGGGTGATGGTAGAGCTAGAGATGGTAGAGCATGTACTAGGCCCGACGGCGTGTGAATATTCACACATCAGGGTAGGGGGGCCAGTTCCTTTCCCTGTGCCGGTTATGGTTTCCCAGGAAGATCTGGTACCCGAAAAATCAACCAGCTTGGGTGGAGTTGCAGGTGCCCAAAGTGCCTTGCCCGGGAATCGAACCCGGGACCCTCCGGTCAGTAGTCCAACGCTCTATCCACTAGACCACCGCCACCCGCATATATATATATATGTATATATATATATATAGAGAGTTGGGAATTGAGCGTTTGGTATGAGAAGGATGACTACTGGTATAGTGTAAATATTGTTGATGATTAGTGTCTTTGATGTGTACTGAAGTGGTGAATTTGTTATTGTGAATTGAGATGTCTGTGTCAAGATAGGTGATGGTGGAGTCTGAAATGGACGAAGTGAATTTAACAGTGAAAAAGGAATTTAAGGCCGATAAGAAATTGGCCGAAAGAACAACTCTCTCTCTATCCGCGGACATCGGATTTGCAACACCACAACTACCCTCAACAAATACCTCCACAATCTACACCATGCACTCCACAAACGCGGTTACCCAGAAAAGCTCCTACAGGATAAAATCTACCGCTCCACCCGACCACACACACCACAGAATGACAACCCCACACCTGACGCTGGAATCAACCTTTGCACAACCTATTTCCCCGGATCCCACAGACTGAAAACCATTCTCAAGGAACTTTATCCTATATTACATGACAATGACGCGACCACATCCTTTTTGCCCCAATGCCCCTCTGTCGCTTACAGACGACCAGCCAATCTCAGAAACCTTCTGAGATCCACCAACCCTTTGACACCCCGCCCTGACAAATTTCCACATATTTGCCCTACCTGCAATCGCCCCCGATGTAAAACATGTCTCCTAATCAGATCTGCTCCCCTCTCCCCACATCCCCTCATTGTCCCTTCACCCCGTTCCCACGCTAATTGCCTCTCAAAAAATATTATCTATCTCTTGTCGTGCAAACAATGCACCTCATTCTACATAGGCGAATGCATTACCCCCTTATCCATCCGAATGAACAATCACCGCTACTCATGTAATTCTGCTTCACTCTCTTCTCTTCCTATCCCTTTACACGCAAGTTCACACAACCTATCATTTGACGAATGCTTTTCCCTAACAGTTCTAGAATCCCTACCTGATTCAGCCACCAACATAGAGGTGAGAACTCGCGAATCCGCATACATCCTATATTTCCGATCCTTTAAAATTCCCACCCTTAACCGCCATCTTTAATTTCT
Source organism: Hetaerina titia (assembly GCA_037158775.1). Taxonomy (NCBI): domain Eukaryota; kingdom Metazoa; phylum Arthropoda; class Insecta; order Odonata; family Calopterygidae; genus Hetaerina; species Hetaerina titia. The sequence continues at coordinate 38,701,175 of CM073779.1, forward strand.
TTCCCAACAGTCCCTCAACCTCCCGCCCCCCCTCCCCTCCCCAGGCACTCTTCCCTCAAAACCTCTCAGTCTGACCTGAAGAAGGCCTGGGAGTGGGCCGAAAGCTTAAATCATCTACAGTGTGAGTGTCCTTTTACGTGTTATCTGTTTTATTCTGTGTTCTATTGTGCCGTCCAAAAGTTTTATACATACATACATATATATATATATATATGTATATATATATAAACATAAACACAGTAATCAACCCCAAGGTCGGTTTAGTAGTTGATGGTAGAGTTCACCCAGTACCAAGCCCTATGTTGTGTGAAATTCACATATCAGAGTAGGGGGACCCAGTTCCTTTTTCTTGTGCTGGTTATAGTTTCCAAGGAAGATCTGGTACCCGAAAAATCTCCTAGCTTCGGAGGAGGTGCAGGTGTCCTGAGTGCCTTCCCCGAGAATCGAATCCGGGACACTTCGGTCACAAGAAATCCCGTCATGCGGTGAACAAATATTCATTCACACATCGAAATAGATGTAAAGAAAGGGGATCGGAACACACATGAAGGACGAGCACAGGAGAGGTGGGGAAGGCTGAATCAAGCAGGCCACGAGTGTAAAAATATTTCCTTGACCGGGACTTGAACACCGGATCTTGAACATCGGAGCATCCACCTGGCAAGTGGAGAGATGCGGTGTTCAAGTCCCGGTCGAGGAAATATTTTTACACTCGTGGTCTGCTTGATTTCGCCTTCCCCACCTCTCCTGTGTTCGTCCTCTACGTTGAGTAGGGAGGTTAAGAAAAGACTCATAAAAACTCTGATATGGAGCGTAGCTAGGTACGCGGAAACGTGGTCGCTGAAGCAGATTGGAGGCTTTTGAAATGTGAGTGTGAAGAAGAATGGAGAAGGTGAAATGAATCGAAAGGAAAATAAATGAAGAAGTACTAGGGATGGTGGGTGAGGAAAGGGGTTTGTTGGGAGAAATCCTATGGAAGAAGGAAAAATGGATGAAAGGCGTGTTGAGCGGTAGTGTAATGTTGAAGAAGTTAATAGAAGGGAGAATGGTAGGCGAACGAGGAAAGGGCAGGAACAGGACAGGGAGATTGACGGGAAGAAGGGAGGAAAGAAGTACACCGAGATGAAGAGGGACCTGATGTAGAGTAGGTTGCTGGATTGGGTTTTGTTTGGAGTCACAAAATATTTGTTTGGTAGTTATGTCCATCCAAAAACCTACCTTAACCGGTAGATTACCTTATAAATAAATAAATATATATATATATGTGTGTGTGTGTGTATAAATACATATTGTGATTGACTATTCACAACATTACGGAAAAACAGAAGTCGTGTCTAAATAATCAGAAATACCATATACAAGCAGTGAAGTTAAAATAATAAATATTTCACATGAAAATAAATTGCTGTATTTTAAAGAGATTTTGAAGGAAGGCCAAACAGTTTGTTTATTATATCATATGATTCTTAATTATAACTGGTTGTAGTATTTTGAAATAGTTAAAATGGCTTGAAACCAGGAATTGGTAAATAACTACATCCTGACTTTAATGTCATGCTAAACATTTTATCGAATAATCTCTATTTATTATTTAGGATACCATTATTGATTATTGATCAATGTTAGTCATCTCATTGATATTTCTGGCAATTAAATAGAAAATTATAGTCATAACCCTCAAATTCGAGTTTTAAATCACAAATTTTGTCTTGAGCAGAGGAAATGAAAAAATAGTAACTTTGTGTTTTCAATGAATATCTGAACTGAACTGAAAAAATATTTTAGTGGAATCACAAAATTACTATTTTTCATTTCAATTGTTAATGTATTCCATACAGTTACTTTGGAAACCCTCATTTTTTTCTTGAAAAGAGGGTTTAAATGTAGGCTCAATATTTTCGCGCCCTAATCTAAAATAAAGATGGTAGCCTTTGCTACTCACAACTTAATTCGCGTGTATCCTTGCAATTTTAATCGTTTAAAAATATCATCCTTATTATCAAATGAGAAAAATGTCCCCACCCTTAGAAACACTCTCCAAACTATACCGTAATTTATTTTACTTGCAATTATACAGGTATCATCATTAATATTAATGGAAATGATATAATCGTTCCGTTTAGGTAATGTCGATATGTTACGTCACTAAGTATTTACCTCCCACATCCATTTTTCAAAAAACTTTTCACCTCCGATTTTTTATCAATTATCAGAAAAAAACTAGGGGACACGCCATTTGTCACACGCAATTCACATTCATGAGCCAAAGTACACCTGATGGAGCAATACAAATTATAAAATTTGAATGCTGACACTGAGGGAATAATTCTAACTTTATATGGCAGTGCTAAACGACAAGAGTGAAAATTCAATGAAAATAGGCTCGTGAAACATTTACTGTGACACTTTTTCATACAGGGTGTTTTACAAACGGAGCGATAGGCAGGTAAGAAGACGTGTTCAGCAATTTACTTTAATCCTGACACCGAACAACATTTGACACCTGCCCCCGTGAATTTTTCGTGATCATATGTAGTTATGCATAGGTATATACACTCACCCATTTTCATTCACCCACCTCACATTTTTTGACTTATGAATGAAGATTGTCGACTACGTAAGATTGTCTGCCTTTTTACACCCTGGGAAACGTAGGTAAATGTTTTACATCATGTATGCCGCCGTTCACAAGTAAATTTACACCGGAAAAAAACACTTTGTTTTTCCACATTTTATTATTCAGGACCTAGGTTTCGACTTACAAAGTCATAATCAAGTTTGTAAGTCGAAACCTAGGTCGTGAATAATAAAATATATGTGGAAGAGCAAAGCATTTTCTTTTCCGACGTGAATCGCTTCCATAAAGTGACGCCTCAAACCATTCTATTCATGAAGTAAATTCACGTTTAGTTTCACGCAACTACTTCTTAGCTCCTTCAACACCCTATGGTACACTCTTCCTCCTGCTTACTATGTTTAGTTGTGACCATAATAATAACAAAAAATAAAAAAAATATTTCCCAACTGTCTCAACTTTAGTCAAATCGTTTCTGGTGAAACTTTCGTAACTCTTGAATACATAGACCGATGATGTGCGTTAATAAGCTTCCGTAAACCAGCCAGAATCCACACAGCCAACCAGCTTTGCAGGTTGTAGTAGTAGTTTATAGGGAGTCGACCGACAGCTAAGGACATTTGCGACCAGCTTTATGTTAAAGAAATGTGTAAATTTCACAATTTTTTTTCTGGTAAATATTAATTTCAAAGAACAAACTTCTAGAAACAGAAATTATAAAAAAATACCCCACATAAGGTACTACCGGCAGAAAGATCTGAGGTACTTCGTTTACTAAAAGTTGTTTATTTGTTCAACTTCATCTAAATAAGTAGTAAGTGAATTTTTATTCAGTTTGCAATATCTGTAAAAAATATCACTATAAAATTTGCAAATATTCGTAAAGCATGGCATGTGATAGTTAAACTCATTATTCATCAATAAATAATCAATTTTCTGAGTGCGTGTGTGTGGCGTGAACAACAATAAGATCGAAAGAATTGATGATAAACTCATGGACATATGCACTTACAATTGATTGATTTTTCCATTTAAGAGAAAAATAATAAAGTTTTATGCTCGGTTAACCAAAGGAAAATCTTAGCTGCTGTCGATTATTTCATAACTTGAAAATATTTTTCAAATATTCCCCAAATTATATCAAAATGCGCAATTCAAAGAAAGCTGACTCATATTAAGACTATAACGTACATAAATGTGGCCAATAACTAAAAAAGTCACTCATCATATTACCGCCATTAAAAAGGAAGAAGAACAACAATATAAAATATATTTTCCCACATAAAAAGCAATAAACTTGAACTCATTTCTCGTATCTTCGGCTGGAGAGAGATCATTCGTTAGGACTAAAATTCTTTCGCTGGTTAGTGACTGAATTTATGTTTATTACTATCGTTAATTTATCTATTAAAGTAGGCTGATGAAAACAATTGTTACAGCGGTAATTTCCTTCCCTTTTCTAAAAAGAACACCATCTGACATCTAAAACTACGAATAGCCCCGCTTCAATTCTGTATGCTTCATTTTTCCCCTTATTTCGTCCAACCTGCCTTTCCTATTTCGGCCCCTTCCTCGCTTCCTTGAACATGCTATTGCCAATTGAAGTGAACCGCATCCATCATTCCGGCCTCTTTATGATTTCTCTTAGGAGTCCTTTCTCCTCCCAAGCCATGCCTAGCACTTCCTCGTGTATTTTCCTTTCAGTCCACTTTAACTTTTACATCCTTCTCCACACCCACATATCGAGTGTCGTCAATCTATTCCTTTCATCCTGTTTCAATCATGATTTATCACTCTTAAAAACCACGCTTCGTATCAACGTTTTAACGAAGAGTTCCTGAAGGTCCTTGTTCAACGTTCTTGTCGCTATTTCACTCCTCCTGAATGTTTCTCGGCCTAATGCATTTCTTCCTTTTATATCCCTACTACATTGGTACTTTCGGTCCTGAACACTTCCCAGATAGGAAGACTGTTCCACATGCTCTAGTTTAGTCCACGTAAATATAAGCCACCGGATTGTTCAGCAGCATCCCTATCCATACTCAGGGTAGTGTGTGGAGAGCACCTTAGTGAGTACGCCGTCCGTCGGATGGGACGTTAAACTGTCGACCCTTTGGCGTCTTTCGCTAAGAGTAGGCCAATGCAGACGTCGGGTTTTTCTCAACCTTTCCTCCATTCCCTAAAAACCATCTAACGCTTCCAGATTATCCACCTATCCACTCTATCCCCACCTATCCCGCAAATTACCTCTACTGTCGATCGCCTCACCTAATAACCAATGCTACCACTGATGAAGGACAAGATTATTGGAATGAGTCATGAGAACTACGTGATTCTGCCCAATCCGCCAGGTATTATCCCCGGTAGCGGGAGAGGCAAGGCTTCAGTGGTCACATTCAATTACATAAATAACTTCATAAATTTATTCAAGGGCGCAAATCGCTTTTAATTTAAATACTCGTATCTAAGAGAGAAGAAAGCTTAATTTTGAGAAGCGCATCTCAGGCTTCAGTTGTATTTAATTCATGGTGTAAAAGCATGCCTGTGGCCATGGATTGGGGCAATGGGAAAAATGGAGCACATCAAAATAGGGTTATTTAGGGCCACAAGCGAAACAGTGAGAACTGTAAATCGGAAAATGATTAAGAAACCATGGTAATCGGAGATTAGAAAGATAGGCCAGAGAGGAAATGTAAAAATATAAACACTGAGTTAGGTAGATGTAAGTACACTAATTTAATAATTGACTGACGCCGGTAACAAATAGAGCAAAAGAAACGTGGTGGAAAATTCAGCGCGAAGATACAGAAAGTCTTCAGAGAAAGGGTGACAAAATGATGAATGCATAAGGATAAAAAGAGACGTTTCAGGCGTGATATGGTGGAATATCATGATTAATTAAAAATTGGCAATTTTCCACAAAAATAAATTTTTATTAATACGACCGGTTTCAATGTAACTACATCATCTTCTGGTAACAGTCATTTCTCATTGTCTACTATATATGCTGAAAAACAAGTGAGGGGAGGGTAGTGGAAAATGGGGGAAGAGTCCACCCTCAACGAGACAACCCTTCTAGCCAGCTAAGAGGTTTTTCCGGGCTGTGTTAATTTTCCCCCCACCCCTTTCTCCTCACCCGCACATTTTCTCCCCTCTCATTGTCACCCACGTTGCCCACGTACCACCTCCCCTCCCTCTTTCCCCCATTTTCCACTACCCTCCCCTCACTTGCTTTCCAGCATATATAGTAGACAATGAGAAATGACTGTTACCAGAAGATGATGTAGTTACATTGAAACCGGTCGTATTAATAAAAATTTATTTTTGTGGAAAATTGCCAATTTTTAATTAATTCATAAGGAGTTAAATAATAAAGTGTGAATGGGAAAAAATAAAGTGAATGAGGCGTGGTGGAAGTCACACAACGAGGTTATGGAAGGTTTACAAAGCATAGGTTAAATTGGCGCGCTATACAGATAGGTCAAAGAATCTCAGGACTTAAGAAGGGGAAATCGTTCAAAAAAATGAAATATAATCTAGGAAAATACTATTTGAACCAAGGAAACTGCAAGAGATGCGGAAGGAATACACAGAGGAGCAATATAATAAAGATATTAGGCCAGGACTTTAAGACATAGAAACAGAATATGATGTGAACAAGGATAGCATATAGTATGTCCAGATCTACTCGACGGTGGGATAGAAAGGGCAATGAGGGAACTGAAATCTAGTAAGAAACTGGGGAAAGACACATTCGCGTAGAACTTCATAAAATTATTGGAAAATAGGGGAGGAAGAGTTACTATGGTCCGATTCGTAGCATTTAAAAGAGAGGAATTTGACCGGATGAATTCGTCAGATCAGTGTCAGTTCATATTCCAAAAAGGTTAAGGTTACATTATGTTAGAACTACAGAACAATTTAAATTCTCAAGCAGTAAATGTGTTTCTCTGAATCATCAACTAGAAGGTGGAGAGCAGAGAAAATAATTACTTGGGGTTTGGTAAGTACGGGTTCAGGAATGAGAGACACGCGTAATTCCACTGAAGTAATTATTATCCACGTCCATGAGACTTTCATACAAGTATTATATATATATATATATTTCTATATATGTATTTATATATATACACACACATATGTATACACATACACACATACATTCATACATAAATGTATACACATATGATAAGGGGCAACATGAATCTCACAAAGCTTCGATTTCAAAAAGAGCTAAAGTGGGTCCCAGGATCATTAATAAAAGGACGGAGAGCAGGGAAAATGATTACTTTGAAATCATCAGCTTTGGTTCTGGAAGAGTAGAGGCACGCGCGATGCCATTGCAGTAATGAGATCATTAATAGAGGGGAATCTAGGATCCATTCAGGACGTACTTGTCTATTTTGTGGATTTCTAAAAGTCCTTTTTGGATAGAGCGAATTAGGAAAAAAGAATTAGTGTATTTCAGGACATAGGAATAGACCGGAGGGTTATTAGGGTAATCCGCAATCTGTATATGTCTCAAGTTGCTCAGGAGCGAGTGGTGGGTGAAGAATCCGGATAGGCAGTGTGAGAAGGAGGAGTAAGACAGGGTCGGCCTATATCATCTGGGCGGTTTTATGTATATATGAGAATGATTAAAGAGGAAGAGAAGAACTGGATGTAGGAATGAAAGTCGGAGTGCAATTCATAAAATCAGTTTTGCTAATGATGAACCTTTTACTTCTCAGTCAGATCAGTGGTTGCAAGCATTGCTGACTGCATTGATATGGAGTAAGATAGATATGGAAATATAAGAAATGTAAATGAAACCATGGTTATTCGGTTTTCCAGACAGAGAAAGGCTAAGGTTAACAATAAAATAGGAGGGCAAAAACTAGAGCAGTAGGAACAGTTTACGAAACTCGAAACTATTTTAGACCAACACGGTCAAAGCAGTAGGGACGTAAGGAGAAGAATAACGTTAGACAAAGAGACTTTCACAAGGAGGGAGTTGATGACAAGGACGTAGAGTAAGGATGTTAAGAAAAGATTTGTTACAAATTTGATATGAAGCGTAGTTTTTTAAGGCGAGGAAACATGATCACTGAAGCAGGATGATACCCGTAGATTGGAGGCTTTTGAAATGTAAATGTGGAGAAGGATAGAGAAGGTGAAATGGACCCAATGGAAAACAAATGAGGAAGTGCTAGATATACTGGGCGAGGAGAGGAGATTACAAGGATAAATCATAAATTATTAGGTAATCTAACGGTTAAGATAGGTTTTTGGATGGACATAACTATCAAATAAATATTTTGTAACCCCAAACAAAACCCAATCCAGCAACCTACTCTACATCAGATCCCGCTTCATCTCGGTGTACTTATTTCCTCCCTTCATCCCATCCAACATCCCTATCCTGTTCCTACCCTTACCTCGCTTGCCCAACACTCTACCCTCTATTACCCTCTTCAACATTTCACTACCGCTCAATACGCCTTTCATCTATTTTTCCTGCCTCCATAGGATTTCTCTCAACAAACCCCTCTCCTCACCCACCATCACCAGTACTTCCTCATTTGTTTTCCTTTTGGTCCGTTTCACCTCCATTCTTCTTCACACCCATATTTCAAAAGCCTCCAATGTACGTCTATCCTCCTGCTGCAGTGACCACGTTTCCGCGCCGCTACGCTCAATATCAGAGTTCTTACAGGTTTTTTCTTAACCTCCCTACTCAACGTCTCCGTCATAAACTCGTCCTTGAGAAAGCCTCCATGCCTAGCGCAATTCTTCTCCTTACGTCCCTACTACTTTGACCGCATTGGTCCAAAACACTTCCGAGATATGTAAACTGTTCTACCTGCTCTATTTTTCCCCTCCTATTTTAATGTTTAGCTTAGCTTTTTTCTTTCTGGTAAATCGCTTAACCTTTGTTTTATTAATATTGATTCTCATCCCATATCTATCGCACTGAACCTCCAATTCACTCAGCAATACCTGCAACCCCTTGGCTGACTGAGCAACTAATGCTTGGTTATCAGTAAACCTAACCGATTTTACGAATTCCCCTCCGACTTTCATTCCTACCTCCAGTTATTTCCATGCCTATTAAATCATTTCCTCCACATATACGTTGAACAGCACCGCTGATAATGGGCAACCCTGCCTTACACCTCTTCCTAACACTGATGTAAGATTGTATTCTATATTCCTCTCGATTAGTGATCTCATTACTGCAATGGCGCCTCGCGTACCTCTCCCCATCCTAAACCCAATCTGATTATCCTCTAAGTAATCATTTGCCTTACACTCTATCCTTTTGTTGATGATTTTGAGAATAACTTTAGCTGCGTGGGATATCAAACTTATTGTTCTGTAATCCTCACATAATGTGGCTTTCACCTTTTCCCGAGTAAGAACTAACCCTGATCTCATAACGTCTTGCGGTCAGATTCCTTCCTCATAGATACTACGAACCAGTACATAAAGGGTCTTCTTCCCACATTTTCCTAAACATTTCAACAGTTCCACAGGAATTTTGTCTACCCCGACGGCCTTATTTGCTTTCATCTCCTTTAATGTCATTTCTATTTCATCGCCGAGTATGCCTGGACCTAAGCTATCTTCTTCTACGTCATGTTCCTTCTCTATGTCTAACCTTGTCAGCCTAAGTTCTCTACCATACAGTTCCTATATATTCCTTCCACCTCTCTTGGATTTTTTCTGGTTCAACTTTTATCTAACCCCACTAATCTTTAACTTTTAGCACAGATCTTGCCTTCTTATTTCCCAATAATAACTTAACCTTTCTGTAAAGCGCACTAATTTCACCCTTCCTCTGTAAACTTTCCATATCCTCTCCTTGCGTTTTCCACCATTAATCTTTTGCCTTTTTTTGGCCCTTCTCAAATTATTGTTCAACTCTTTGTACTTCATTTTTCCTAACTCTGTGTTACATTCTTTCATCTTCTTCTCTCATTTATCTTTGCAATCATCTCTTCCGTGACCCATGGTTTCCTTAACCTTTTCCCGTTAACGGTTCCTATGGTGTCTTTTGCGGCTTTCGATATCACTTTCTTGATACATTTCCATTTTTCTTCGATAGTACTCAGCTCTTTACCATCATCCATTATTTTCTCTACAGCCTGCTTATACTCCTTCCTTGTTAATCCATTTAATGGTTCTACATTACGTTTCCTAACCCGCCGCCCACGTTACATTTCATAACAACTAAATTGTGGTCAGAGTCCGCATCCACTCCTGGGAAACTTTGCGAATTTATCACACTATTCCTAAACCTGTGCTTAACCATAATATAATCTAACTGATACCTTTCTGAGTCACCTGGCATTTTCCATGTATACCTACGCCTTTTGTGGTGTCTAAACCATGTGTTGGTGATGACTAACCCCTGTCTCCAGCAGAATTCTATTGCTTTCTCCCCGCGTCCATTCCTCGTGCCTAACCCATAGCACCACCCTGTCTTCCTTCGCCTACCGTCGCATTCATATCCCCCATCACTATCAAATGTTTCCCTGCAGGAACACACGCGATATTATCCTCCACCTCATCGTACATCCTATCGACTTCTTCCTCCTTGAGGTTACTAGGTGTCACGTATACCTGAGCAGTGACCAAGTTCGTCAGTTCTGCTTTAATCTCTACTGCTAATATTCCATCCGTTGCTTGCTCTATGTTGACTACGCTTCCTCCTACCTCTTTATTTAAAACTACGGTAACCCCTCGTTGGCCCCCGTCCCCGCCGCTGTATATTAATCTATAAATATCACTCCAGTAATCTCCGCTATCCTTCTATCACACCTCGCATAGACCTAAAACATCTATATTACCTCTTTCCATCCCTCGCTTAATATTTTCTAATTTGCCTGTCCTCAACATTGTCCTGACGTTCCATGTTCCTATTCTAACTACTTTCGTCTTCTTCTGCGTCTTCTGTCCTGCTGCGGTTATTTCTCCCCTGCAAGGGTTTCGTGGGATGACGACCGCGGAAGCCTTGCCTCCCCCGCAGTCGGGCACGACACACGGCCGCTTGGGCCGAGTCCCGCAGGTGCCAGTATTCAATTTCTTTCTTGTGTCCGTCATTTTTCGTGGGAATAATAATTGAGGTGGTTTAAATCATAAATATACAGAAAAAATGAACGCAAAGCTTATTGGGATGTTGAAGACTATGATAGAGAGGAAATGAACAGGCAAACGAGGAAGGAGTAGGAATACGATAGGGCGGAATGAATGGAGGGTGGAAGTACACGGAGATGAAGAGGGGTTGTTTGTGGCGTAGGATTATGGGGTTGCGTCTTTTCAGGACAGACTGGATATTTATTTGGCATTTGGGTCCATCCAAACCTACCTTCACCTATTAATAAATGCACATGCATGTGTATGTATATAATTATTTATGTATGTACGTGGGTCATCCGGAAAGTAGTACCCGTTCGTGAAATAAAGACACAAAAGTAAATATTAACAAACATAAAAAATTTTATTTGAAAGAGGATACTTTAAACTACTTCTCAAGATAATCTCCAAGCAAATTAAGGCATTTGTCATAACGTGTGACAAGTTTCTGTATTCCTGCTGCATAGTCCTTCGCCGCCAGCTCATTGAGATACAGGGTCACTCCTTCTTTAAGTTCTTCATCGCTGTCAAATCTTTTTCCTGCCAAAAAGTCTTTAAGCTTTGTAAAGAGATGAAAATCTGAAGGGGCCAAGTCCGGGCTATACGGTGGATGGTCGAAAGTTTCCCATTTGAATTGCTGCAAAAGTTTTTGTGTTATCCCAGCTGCATGAGGCCTGGCATTGTCATGAACGAGAATGACACCAGTAGACAATAGACCTCGCCGCCGATTTTGTATTGCCCGCCGCAATTTCTTTAATGTTTCACAATACGCATTGGCATTAATAGTGTCTCCACGGGCCATAAAATCAATAAGCAATACACCTCGTCGATCCCAGAAAATGGTTGCCATGAGTTTCCTGGTGGACAGAACTGTCTTGAATTTTTTTGGTTTGTTTGGTGAATGAGCATGATGCCACTCCATTGACTGTCGTTTACTCTCAGGTGATGCATAACAAACCCATGTTTCGTCACCAGTAATTATGCGAGTCAAGAAAGAGTCTCCTTCATCAGAATAACGTCCCAAAAACGTCAGTGCTGCAGCCATACGCTTGGTTTTGTGCTCATCTGTAAGCATGCGAGGGACCCATCTTGCGCAAATTTTTGCATAATGCAGATGGTGTTTAACAATTTCATGAACAATTGCTCGAGAAACATTGGGAAAATTCTCACAGATGTCATCAATTGTGACGCGCCGATCGTTCCTCACGAATTCGTCAACTGAGCTCACCAGTTGGTCTGTAATGACAGACGGTCTCCCCAAACGCTCATCGTCGTGTGTGTTCCCCCTCCCCATGTTGAAGTTGCGACACCACCGCCGAACAGACGACTCGTCCATTACATTGTCTCCATACACCTCCTTTAATTGGCGATGAATATCACATGGGCGAACGTTTCTTGCATTGAGGAATTTAATCACTGCCCTCACTTCACAACTGGCGGCGTTCTCAATTTTTTTAAACATTGTAAACAATCACAGAAACAACACAGGCAATGCTAGCGTCACGCAACTTGGCTCAGAGAAGGCAGACAAGCCACTGAAGCTATCTGACCTCGTCCAGCGGCTACTCGCGTCGTCAGCACTTCATGCGGCACGAACGGGTACTACTTTCCGGATGACCCTCGTATTAACTAATAAATCACACGTACTAATACATTTAATGCATGAAAAATACACATATTTTTAATCAAATGCTTTTAGTTGAACTGAAAAACGATTTGCTTCATGCTTGAGAAATATTAAGTTACAGATCATAGTATTGATATGTTTTTGCGGAAGAACATTTCTACAGTTGAACAGAATAAAACAGATAATTCTTTTAACACCGGGCAATCTGCTCTTCCCTTAGATTAGCCAAAATGCTGATTTTCGAGGATATCGGAATCAACCACGGTGACTCGCGTTCGTGCTTCAAGCCATAGAGTTGAAGAGCGTCGGAAAAAACGGAAGTCCACTCGAGAAACTTCCCTGCGCCACTACCACCGAGGCTCCGACCCCATTTGAGCTATCATCCAGCGGACAGGAAAAATATCCCGCCCGATTAATGAATGGTTCCCTTTTGCTTTTCATTCTTGTAAAATCCACGCCAATCAGCGCACTAATTGATGAATATGTGCACAAACTCAAACTCTACGCGTCCACACACACGTCACGAGGGGGAGGGGGTGGGGAGGGAGGTTTGGTAGGTGCGAAGGCCCACTTGCTTCCCTTCCCAAAAACTCACTCGACAAGTGTCACAATCCCATCGACTATCCACCCAGCCCCGAACCACCCCTCTCCTCACCTTCTCCTTCCAAGACAAAGTACCCCGCCCCCGAGGTCCCCACCCCGCAGTCCCGCTCCACACGGAAAGGTTCCCTTATGATACAACCACTCACACCTGAACACAAATAAAGCCCAATCGATCGGCCAAGTCCGGGCGCTGGTGCTTTGAGAGAGCGCTGGCATTCTTCTCATCGGGAGCCGTCATTTTGAAAGATTTGAGCGATTCCAATTAGGAGGCGCGCAGAGGAAGAGGGCAAGCGAGGACAAAATGCGATGTGTCGCATTGGCCGAAGATTAATTAATCAGATTAGCGGAACGGGAAGGAATGGGGAGTGCGGGAGAGGAACCCCCCACGACGGCCTCCAACTTTTCCTCCGCTCCCGAGTAACCCTGCCTCATGTCTTCTTACAGTTTGCTCTCTTCCCTCATATTCTCCTCAGTCCCGCGCACTCTTAATTTACGCCTGAAACTCCATCCTCCCGAGCCGATTCACGCCGTTTCTCTCCGGGGCGATCGTATTTAGAAGATACGCCTTTCTTTTCTTGTGCATTCAATCATATGCCATCCGTGAGCGAAACGTGCACCTTTTAACTGGATGCCCATAACAAATTTATAATGTCTTGTAATAATAATAAATATTGTAATAATAAATTAATGTCTAAATAAAATCCTTGTTTTGTCGGTTAAATTATAGAATACTTTCCCTTTCCACAATACATTTGAGGTTTCAAAAAATTGTAATTGTTGATTGTTGGTTATAAAAATTTTACTATTAAGGTTTGTGCAAAAAGTATCAGTAACAACTTTACTCTGACGTGTGCGTGGAGCACTGAATTCAAACCCTCGGTTAAGTGTGCGCATGATCACACCTAAAATCTTATTGGTACTGATAAGATGACAGCGCACACCATTTTCATTGAAATTTGGCGATGCAAAATATCTGCGCTAATCTCGTCCCGAAGGTTTTGATGGACGACCAAGAGCAGAGTCGAGTGTCTGCTTACGAAGATCTCCTGCAACGAAATCTCGATGAATCCCCAAACTCCTTATAGTCCCGACTTGGCACCAGTCGACAATTTCCTATTCCCAAAAATGGAATCAGTAATTGTCAGTTTGCGTTAACATGAAGTCATATACGAATATTGGGATGGCATTTTGTAGAGTGACGGGATGTTCGCGTGATTACCCGTAAAATGGCTAGTTATATTCGACAGTAGCTGGGTTAAACTATCCTCACCCAATATAATATTGGAAGTCAGTTGTTCTCGGTGTCATATTTGGGATTGGCCTATTTAATAATTTGATGATGGGGAGGGCAACTTTTCCCTCTTGCCCCCCTCCGATATCTAATTCACACCTTTTGGCCTGTATTTCATCCATCGGCTGCATCTTTCATTGTAGCACCAGAGAACGTAACTAACATGCAAATTATGGCACATCTAGAGAGCCAAATGGAGTTCTTTGAAATACACTCTTTAAGAACAAAAATTATCATAAAATATTTCATAATAGAACAAATATCCCATTTCCAAATATAGGGAGTGGCATCACCGACGGAGAAAACAAAGAGAAACCAATAAAATGAATGAATTCCAGAGAATATGTAGAACGATAGGAGTAGTAATTTGTATGGGAGGCGACCGACAGCTAAGGTCATTTGCGCCATTAGGGATGGACAAGAAAGGATGAAGGGTGGAGAGAACACCGGCCTCGACATTAGCCTGCTCTTGTCGAAAGACGTCAGGGGGTCTGCAGTTGAAGGCCCAATCCGACGGACGTCGTACTCACTCAAAGTGCTCTCCACAAAGCACCTCAAGTAGGGATCGGGATAACACTGAAATATATTTATCTCCAGGATTTGAACCCGCACCCTCGCAGTGGGAAGCCTGTACGTTAACCACTGTCCCATTCCGATTCCTGTAAAACAATAAGAAGATCCGTGAAAGCTTAAACAAGAGGAGAAATTAAAGACAATTTTGTATGTTAATGGTAATTACCGCTTATGGTATATGGATGAGATTTCCTGATCATGAAACAATACGACTATAAGTGGCCTTAATATCTCGGGTTCAAAATTTGCGTAAGTAATTCCAACATCGAAGATGCTTGAACACAATTTGCCAATGCCATACCAGGGGTCATATAAAACTATTAACATAGCAGGGACATTGGAAGAAGAATTGCGTTAGGCAAAGTAGCCTTCACATGCAGAAGAGAATTGATAACAGGGATGTAGAATAAGGGTATTTAGAAAACGCTTGTTAAAAACTTTGGAGCGTCATTTTTTACGGCTGGGATATGAAGGTGATCAAAGAAGCAAGCTGATAGACGGTATATGGGGACTTATGAAATTTAGGCGTGGAAAAGGATGGAAAATGTGACGTAGGTGGAAATAAAACAACAAGGAAGTGAAGTAGAAGAAAGAAATAGAAGGGAAGTGGAAGTAGAAATAGTGGTGGAGGAGATGAGATAGTTGTGACAAATCTAAAGGAGGCAGGAACGATGGATGCACACATTTTGATTGGAAATGGAATATTGAAGGCTCTAATGGAAGGAAAAACACTAGGCAAATGTAGAAGGGAGGAAAAGAATAGGCATGCTGGGCGGAATGTAGGGAGGAAGGTAGTATAAGCAATTGAAGAGGCAGGATATTATGAGGAGAGGCATTTTTAAAAAAAGAAAAATAAATGTATTTTTCTGCCGTTATATAGTTATTAACCATCCAAACCCTACATCAAAAGCGTATGAACTTCGTGGGACAGCGAGATGGCATGAAGAAAGGAGGACCCATACTATTTGGGTAGTTTAGACTACAAATGTATAAGATAAGGGAAATAGACTCCAGTATAACCTCCAATGGTATTAATATACGCTTTTTTCCTTGGAGAACCAGGAATCATAGTTGTTAAAAATCGAAGTAATGGTAAAAATTGTTAAGAAAATCGAATTACAAGCGAGGACAAGATTAAACCCTGTGTAGGCATCTAGTGCATTCGTAGGCCCATGTACTTATGTACACTTGTATATTAGGTGCTTGTATACGTATTTGCATGTATGTACTTTGGAATAAGTTTAGCACCAATATGTGTATAGGAATGAATTAGCATGTTTTTATTTGTTTTGCATTTAGTTAAGCCGCATTCTATATTACGCATTCTATATAGGGTTGTGTCCTAACATCCTCCGCCGTACGTCCTTAAGGCAGCTTGCGGGGTATTGTGTGGATGTAGATGAAGGAGCCTGTGCTGTAAATGTTGTAATTTTATTCCCCATATGCTGCACATATATATTTAGGTAAGATTTTCCCTCATCTAGAAGGTCTAACTATTAGATGGATATTTTATGGGAACTGTGTTCCTGGTTCCTTTTCCTAGAGTTAATACTCTCTTTCACAGATTTATTTGGTGATTATGATTATTTCCAATTAGAGTCCATCCATCGCAATAAATGTAAAGAATGTATTCCTTAATGTTAATTATTTTTATTAAACCATCTTTACTTAATTCTTTTTTTAGATTTCTCCTCCTTTTAATAGTTGTGCCTAATAAGAGTTGCAGGGTGTAATTGACTCTCAAAGAAAATTTTCAAAGGATATGTCTTTCTGAACATTAGTCGTAAGCTATAATATGGATGCTTTTCATAATTTGTTTGTTTAACTTAAAATAGCCAATTCCGAACTCCTTTTTAAATATTTTCATTTGCGTCATTGCACGGGTTTAAATTATAAATTAAGGGTCGTTTGATGTAAGTTTTTCGTGAGAACGACAAGTAACACTCCACCATTAATCCACATTTCATCTCCTGCTAGTGCCCCACTTCCGTAAGACCATCTTTAAAATATTGGATTTTCGAGGTCGACTTCTGTGAATAATTACACGGGAAGACATTGTATTACCATTGTAATTTTATAGAGTGCACATATGAAAACAGGAAATAGTTAATTATATAAGTTAATGGAAATTATAAATTAATCCAAAGATGAGATAATGGAAATGATATTCCCTAAAAAATCTCGATGCAAACTTTCTAAAGTGGAAATATTTATGTAAATACGAGCGTTGGGAGGATTAAATAATCCGTAAAGAATGAAGGTGTTGAATGATATCCGGAAGGTGATGCAAAGAAAAAATTCATTAAAAATGATATTAGGGCAGCATGAACCAGTAACAATGAACTTGGATAAAAGGAGTATGGCTGTGTGTCAGAAGCCTACTAAACACATAAGATTCTTAGAAAGAGAGGAGGATTACTATCAATGCGACTCTAATTGCACACATCGGAGAGGGTGTGATTACCACGAAGCACACTTCTTAGGCGATGCATTTAACTCTCGAGGCTCTTTGGTTTCCCCGCGAGCATGCAATTCTCTGGCTTAATCGAGTTAATGGCTTCATTCAAAGTTATTTCATCTCAAACAATGAAATTGGCAAACAAATCTGCTTCTGGTACCACGAAGGGAATGGAAATATCTGGATGATGTCTAAATAGAGTTACACGAGAGGGAGAAGGGAAAAAAGTGCAATGCGCTCAATGAATGGCCCATCAGAAGTGCTGTGAGATGAAAGGTGGTCGGCGAATGGCCAAGGGTTGGAGGTAACTTTGAGAGACGAAAGAGAAAATTTACACACAAAAAAATCCCCCGGTTGGGATTATCAAAAGCTAAAGAAAATAAAAGCCTAGGAGTTGAAGCGTTAGGATTCAAGGACAATTTTGAATGTGATAAGTTTCATTTAGATTCGTTGAATTAAAAAAATCTCAGTTACTACAATGGCTGATACGAAAACAAATTACATATTTAACCTGTTAAACAGTAGGTGAATGATCGGTAAATATTATGCACTGTCACCTTTTATTGTTTTTAATAATTGTAACAAGTTAATGTTCCCTGAAAAATTAAAGGGAAAATATAATGATATCACCAAATCCCAGCAATAAACCGGAAGGTTGGTTTGATGGGTGAGGTAAATTTTATCTCTTGTCTTGAGTACATCAACGCGAGACATTCACATATTCAGGGTACGGTATAGAGATGACCAATAGGTGTTATATCCATAATAGTAATTTTCCTTCGATATCTATCAGAAATGTGTCATATCCAACGTTCCAGATATTGTCGATATGTTGTTTCAATACTCGGCTCGGTACGCGAGAGATCGACTGTTGCATTTGTGAGCGATTGAAGGAAACATCTCCTTTAGCAGACAAGTTTACGCTTTGAGGATGCAGACCATACGCCTCTGCTAGAAAAGGCAACTTTGATAGATTCAAGGTTTAAGACTTTCCAGGGCAATAAACTTTATGTCAGAGGGCATTACTTCAGCAAGCAGTCAGCTTTCAGCCGAGATTATGAACCTAAGAATAAGCAATAGAATCTGAATATAGGATTTTCTCCGAGCCCAAGAATCTTGGCAAACCCTGGAGTCTACATGATCAGTTTGCAGCATTAAATTCAGCCAAACACGAAAACGTATTCAATGGGACTTCAGAACAAATACTTACATTCTTAAACAGTCCAATAATAGGATGAGGTATGAAGTCGGAAGATTGAATAGGCTGACCTGTTGGAGGAGGCAATTTTTCATCTTTCATTATTTTTTTTATTCAATTCGATTGGCCTTATCAAAAATGGGCTGACAACACTTTTTCATGGGAAAATTGAGTGCATATGTATGATTTTCATAGCCTATTTAGAATATATCGTATATGATTAACTTTAGCTAATATTTACATGAAAACTTTCGTTAAAATTCATAATACAATTTCAACTGATTAAAATATAGTTTAATGAGCTCTAAAATACTTTCACTTTTTTAGAAATATCTACTCTCTAAGTAGCTGTATATCCAATATTTTACGGTTTGACTAATGCGCATAAACTGTATGCAGAACAATGTAATACAAGTGAATCATGAAATATAGCGATGTTTGCTTTAGCAACCCAAAGAGTTCTGTGCATTGATACTGTTATTAAAACATAATCTTCTTGAAAAAGAAAAATGCGACAAAAGGTTAAAAAAATAGTGTTTATACTATTGGAACTTGAATCAGAATTTGCTTCGTTTTATAATTGTATCAATTATATTTAATCAATGCATAAATTTATGATATTGACAGGGCTCCGACTTACCGATTCATCTTTCTATTCAGTTGCACTTATCTAGTTTGCAGCAAGTGGCTTCCTTTGTGCCGTCTGTTGTTTCCCAGGTCTACATGCCACTAAAAATGTCAAGCAGCTTTGGTGAAGAATTGGAAGGGAATAAAAGATATAATGCCAAAAAAAAACGAATCTTCGTTCAAACGACCGTTTATAAATCACGCATCAAGTCGTGCGACCCACTCGTCATTCTAGGAAACAGATATTGGAATGGATAAAAACATTCAGCTATTTCAAATCAAGACAACCATCCCAATGATAAAAAGTGCATGATATGTACGTGTAGAACCCCTCGAAATCTCATATGTTACTACGTACATTGGCATTCACAGAAATATTTCGCCGGAGGGTCTGGACATTCTTGAGACCTATCGGGCACTCCATCTGGCTGCATGAAAGTGAATCACAGCCGATAATGCATATTAAAGTTGTATGGTACTTCCATAAATAATTCCGTCCCCAATGAAACAATGAACTGAAATTAAAAAATCAAATTTCGTGCATAGTGATTGATACGAAAGCTAAATTCCAATGGCCTCGGGACTCATGTACAAACGTGTATGTGGAATAATAGCTTTGGTACCATGAAATGACTAAAATATTATCCAAGCCTTTCAATTTTTATTGGAGAGTTTTACTTATTTTATCAATCAAAACCTCACTAATTTTATTTATTGCGCCGCGCAATTTATCAAGGGGAATGCATTTTAATTGATGAGTTTTTCAACTATAAATTTATAAAAATACTATACGCTGCGAACGTATTGAATAAGAAATGACGTTTTAAATAATTTTGCCGTTCTATGGATAAGGCGCTATTATGAGGGAGGACTAAGAACCGGACCGAAACACACTCCTAAATTAAACTGTAGCCAGATTCTTCAACAGTAAATGAGAACTAAAATCCCTTTGAAGTGAGAAATAGTTTATTTACGGATTTTGAATACCATAGAAAGATATGGCTGGTAACTGAAGGAAATAGAAACAAAGATGAATTTGGATGGACATTTACAGGTTCGATCACTTTGTACTCATAAATGAGATCTAAGGCGTAAATTATATTCATGTTGGCTCTTAAAATACGAGAATGAAGAAAAAATCTGAAATTTAGTAAATAAATCAAAATAATAGTTTTTCCAAGCAGAAATAGCTCATAACGAAGGGAAAGTGTATTTGTGAAATATGCTATAAAATATCGAGAGAGGGAAACGTAAGGGGCTGAAAAATCAAGAACAAAACAATGGAGAGGGTGACCAAGAAGAAAACAGCAAAAAATGAGCATAGCGGTTATCAATCCATAAAAAGGCAAATCGTTCTTTGGATTGGTAAACGACGGCAGTGATGAATGGATTAAGATCATATGATCGGTTTTCTATTTATTTGAAGAAGCTTATGAATATTATTTGTTGGAAATGGAAAAAAAGGAGTAAATAAAATAAATTTCGTCAAGATAGATTCTGGTTTTCAGGTCGAAAGAAATTTCTTTTCTTGGTTAGGACGATAGATACGGTAAGTCAAATAGACCTAGTCACCGTTGAGCTTTTTAAAATGGACAACCCTTGGCACGTAGTCTTACTAAAACCTCGTCGTGGGAATTATTTTCCTTTTTTAGCTTGTCATCTATCCGTATTTAGACTATCTAAAACATCCAATTAACTTTTTTGGCAGAATACCTGGAATTGTTAACATTCATAATGTTTGTAACAAAAAATTACAGGATGCTTCCAAAGCTGAAACATATTAATTTGATAATTATTCATTTGTAAATTAGTTAACTGAGATTATTTTTAGAAAACAATTGTTTTATTCATGTGAGCACGCTCGCGATGGGTGTCGCCATAGACGAAGGTTCTTCTTGCTTGTAATGGAACAGATCCAACATGTCAATGGAGATGAATCCACAATCAATAAGGTATTTCATTAAAAAAGGTAAAAGCTTAAAAACTATAACATTTTCCGTTGTAAAAACTGTCTTTCCTAAGTCGTAATCTAATATTAAAAATACATTTAATTACGCCTTGTGAGAATATAACTCTGCGTTTATAATATTTTAAAACATAGTACTTCAACGACATTTTTAAAGTCGATAGCCAAATATGCGTCACTAAGCCATATAGACGTCCGCCTCTAATCCAAACAAATAAATAACTGGGACTCCACGCGGTAAAGACTTCTACCTTTGACTCGTTGTCAAAGGCATAAGACGTCACAACCTCTCTGTGATGCAATATATCGATCAATCCCTCAATTTTCCTTACGTTTACGTTTGCTGCTGTTTTCGCTCCGGTTTTTCAAATCAGGTCACAAGCCAGTCGCGGGTTCGATAGAGGGTGAACAACTTTCGTTGGTGTATTAGCTCCAAACTCACTCCCAACCGGTTACCGATACCCGTTCTTTCAAGGGCATGGCACTCGTTCAAAATTATTCAATTGTTTTTTGATTTATGCGCTATAGGCTGAGCAGTTGAATATCCAAATCAATTGTATTAACCCCGTTTTGTAGACTCCTGAACCAGAGATTGTCTAGCCCAACTCGAAAGACTGTCAAAATCGATTAAAAAATAGTTCCGTTTCACTCAATCTACCAGTGTATCGCATCACCTCCATGCACATTTGTTATCGTGAGCGTATATGCTAGATGTGCGCCCAATTTTTCTTCTATATCCTTGAAATCAGTGGACCGTCTCGAAAAGTTAGAACTAAATAATAGACGTTCTGTAACAACAACTGGAGCTCATTATCAACAATAAATGTATTTTAATATTTATCACGTTCCCGTTTCGCAAGATGCGGCCTGTAATTTTAATATATTTCCCCTACGACTATTTACAGTGTTTTTAAGTTAGCTTAGTGTTTTGAGAGTCTTTGTCTACTGTGATGTATGTTATATAAGTGGGGTGATATTTGAAAAACATTTCTCACTAAATCTTGTACTTGTTTATAATTAATGACTAGAATAAGGCATCGTGATCACGAAACCGAGGAATTAACCAGGATATGAAAAAAGGAGCAAGGACAGGCTTCACTTCGTTTTGGGGGCCAATGAAAAAACGAGAACTGGTTAAATTTGGGCTACGCCGTGGCTCAAGGATATACTCTCCATATTCCCCTCCATTCTATCCTTCATTGAACAGAAACTAATTTAAACATTTATTAGGCGATTATAACAATCTTCAGATATTACAGGGTGTCGGGCAGTACAGGATCGATAAGGAAATTGTGTTCACAGTGTGGCAATATCGTTATGGGATTTGTTGGTTCAAGAACATTGAAACCTGTATTTTATCATGTACTTGTGAAAGAGAAGAAATATCTTTCGCAAACTAGTGGCAGATAAAAAAAAGTAATTTAAGGAATGCGAGTCAGTTGAAGTTTGCTCGTTGGTATTTCATTCTTGAATTTTTAAAGAGTTGAATTAAAATATCTAAACCACCGTGATGAGTTCACTAGAAAATATGAACGTTACAAGGCTAGCCAAATCTTAGAGGGCAGCACACAAGTGTTAATAACTAAATCACAGATTTAGTTATTAACACTTTTGTTTAAAAGAACCGATTAGATAATCATGGTTCTTTAAAAATTTTCTGGAGATGAGAGATGGGAAAAGAAAAATATTTGTGAAAAAAACCACTCAGGAGAAGTGTTTTTAGCACCCGTGGTAGATAGTAGCACTTTATACTCTCCAGAGTGTAACCGTTGGGTCAATAATTTGTGTAAATTAATTTATTTAAAGCTTTCACGTGATTGCATGAAAATAAGATTTTTTCAAAATTTTTATTGATTCAAAGGAAAGTTTACTATTCAATTTTCTGGGGGAAGAGAGGACCTTCGTTTAGGCAAATTTGTTTAACCTAGAGAGCCAAAATTCGCATGCATTACGAATCGTTTTTAGAAGCCCGAGAACGCAGCAAGTGAGTGGTAAATTCTAATTTTATTTCTTTGACTGTATAAGATGCACTACTTTTATTTATTGTTATCATGTAATATTATTTTTATTATTCTCATTTCATATTGATTTTTATTATTATTTTACAATTCCAAGAGTGAAAATTCAATACAATAAACTAATATAGGCAACATTGTTTATTGTTTGCTTCCTATGCGTCTTCCTCTGCTGATTCTTCCTACTTGCTCTTCGCACTTCGGAGTACGGTGTAGAGTCGAGGAAAATAAAATAAATTGCAGCTTGAGGAGGAAAGTGAAACAAGACTATAGAGAAGACTGTGGCAGTAAACTGGAGTCATAATGTAAAGTTGCTAGGATTGCATATAAATAAGGTAGATATTTTAATTGGTTTTAAAATTATGTGCAGGATTTTATGGAAATGGGGGAGATAGAAAGTATGAGGTCGTAAAGATTGATTTAATGTAATATATAGTACGAGATTTAAGTGTCTTTTTGCCACATTAGCTATGCATTAGCAGTACAGTAGTGCATAGCTCCACTGGCCGTCAAAAATCAATCCTAACTCTGTAGATAAATATTATTAATGATAATACGTAGCAATTTTTTATTTTAATTTTGGCATTTGATATCAAACGGAAAAATCGTATCAAGTATCATTTTAACATCTATTATATAAAACTATGTTATATCCAATCAGCATATTCCAACTTTTCTCCATGTGCTAATGACTATCTTCTAACTTTTATTCTATTATTACCATTATTATACTATAATTTTGTAACTATTTGAAACGCGTTTAGGCAAATCTGAAAGACTTCAAATATTGCACTAGTTTGACTGAATTTTATTGCAAAGTTTAGCAAAGGGGTGGTGTTAAAAATGCGTAACCATATCCATTGATGTTTACACTAAAAATGTGTCATTATTAATATGCCATGGCGATAAAAAATTTTGAACGAAAGAAAATAAAACAACGATCTTTTAGAAATTATGATTCACTTCTTTACGGTGAGGGAAAAGGACGGAACGCTATTTAAAAAAACCCAGAAATGAACACAAATAAATTGACAGAAATGAACTGAATTTTTAAAGACGCTAGAGAAAGTTTAAAGACAATAATATCTTTTAAACCAAATCGTTAAGCAGAGAAACTAATTGGAACAAGAAGAGCGTTTTACATTAACTATATATTATTAGTATTATTTTGAGGAGTCTAATTATTTCCCTTGCTATTTCTTACTGTGGTCCATGTTTTTATGAAGTGGTCCTTAGGGAGACGGGTGAAAATATCGAAATATTCGAAAATATCGAAATAATAATTTATCTCAAAAACTGGCACAAATCTGTTATGCATTCCGTGTACTCAAGGAAATCATTTGCATTCAGGCATTGAGGACTATATATTTTGGCTATGTGCAGTCACTTCTCCATTATGGTATTCCCTTTTGGGGCTCCTCTATCTTCCTTCCAAAATTATTTAAAATGCAAAAAAAGATTATTCGCATAATAACTAATTCTAATAATAGAGCTCCAAGTAAACCTATTTTTGAAAAACTAGAAATCTTATTTCTTCCTTGTCTATACATTCTTGAAACAGTGTCTCTTATTAACAAAAATCAGGACATGTTTATTAAAAACTGTGACCTTCATAGTCATAATACGAGAAGCCAAAATGCATTCCATGTAAGTCAGCACAGAGTAAATAAAACGATTAAAGGGATAGATCATCAGGGAATACTTATGTACAATAAATTGCCTGCTTATATTAAAAATATCAAAAGTTCCTTTAAATTCAAGTGTGCCGTGAAAAAACTACTTTCATATAAATTATTTTATAGTGTAGATGATTTTCTAATGCATACCATTTCAAATGTATAACTGAAATGTGTTAATTCCAAAAAGTTGTAAATTGTATGTATTTGTACTTTGCATATTGTTTTGATTTTGCATAATGATTTTTTTACTGAAATGAAGTGTAAAACATGTATTGACAAAGCCATGCATAATTCTATGCTTATGGTGAATGAATAAATTACAATTACAATTATTCCAAGTAAGTTATTGGAGGAAATTGGAGAGTTTTGACTTCAGTAAAAGTGTACGGCATAGTTCAGATTTGTATCCGAGGACATGGGTTTCCTCGGTGCGTCGATCAATAAGGTCGAGCCGCACTGCTCTCTTCGCTGATATAATTGAAAAAATCTTCAGCGATTATAAAATATAAAATACAATTATTGGTCATTTTATTTGTTTGCGCATGAATAAGCAATGAAATTATATTTTCTCAAACATTGCACATCTGTGTAGCTTTCACACTGGGACTAGCTTTCAGGAAAGGCGATAACCTCTAATCACCATTTGTATTGATAATGCTAATAATATTAATATTATCGGTAACCTTTTTTGTTAATTCCGAAGAGCTCAGTAACTCCCTTTTACGGTGCAACTGTTGATTCTTTTATCATTAGCGTATTACTGCAAAATGTGAATTGCTGGCTGAGAAACGTTTTTGAGTATCAAGAGGGATGCATTCGGACGTGCTGTGTAGCATAATATGACATGGAGGGCAGCAGCAAAAAGAGCATAGCAGAATTGAGTAAGAATACACATTCTCACATTCGTAAGTATTTTTTATTATCATGTTTCATTAATTAATCATTACTATCGTTAATCAGATTATCATTAAGAGTTTTATTTGTTATGAAATGTAGCATATACTGAGTCAGTTAATTATGGTTGATGATTAACAGCTGAAACTGTTAGTTATCAACTTTAAGTTTGGATTTTTTGTTTCACTTCGTCAATTCTCAGCACCATCTCTATAACAATCTTTAAATAAATGTGCATTGTATTTAAATAGAATAATAAGTATTAGTAAAGCTGAAATTCTAATAGCTTATGAAAGAAAACAATGATGCACAAGTATTAAAAAATTGTATTAGCAATTACCATTTTTATATTGACGGGCCTAAGGTGATAACACGTTCTAGGTAAACAGGAGATAACTTGAGACTCATCAAAATTTTCGTGGCAATTCGTGGAGTGGCCTCTCAGCAGTTGAAAGGGCTGTCACTGCCAACAATAGCAGTAGGAGTTGAATTTCCAATGGGATCTGCTTCTTTGGCCCTCTTCTTCCGAGACAAAGAAGGTACAACCGTTGAAAATTGCGCCAGGAGCTGTCAGCCTTGAATGATGCGGGTTAAAGAATAAATTATCATGTAAACCCCTTCCTCTTACACTTACCTGAAATCCCTTGTCTCGAAGGATCGATTTTAATACTCTTTATGTGCTAGATTTAGATTGAAGCGATTTCCGTCGAAAAATATTTTTACTACTCTTTTTATAAATATATGTAAATGAAGGACTTTGAGAATGTATTGTTTTTGCGTAACGTAAGTTAGCACTTTGCATTTGGAGAGTTACGATGAACAGTTGTTTTTCAAATCTTCCGTGGAAATAATGCCCACCGGATTCGCAACAATTAATTCTTATCAAATTTTCTGAATACTATCAAAACAACCACCACCCAAACGAACGTGACGCGAAAAGATAAGCATTAAGAATTCAGTAACATGACTGTAATTATCAATCAATTCAAGCAATATCTCAACGTTGGGCTTTTGGGTTCATTGGATTTGAAATTTTATTAGCTTTAGCACTAGATTGAAATGAGCTTTGGCATATTTGTCACTTTCTGTCATCTTATGGGAAACTCATATCACATAATTTAAATGTGGAAGTAAGTATGCAGCAAAAGCATGATAGGACTCCGCAGTATGGAACAAATTAGTCAAGTTTCCTGAACAATTTAAAAATATAGTTTTTCTTGTGTTGTGATATAAATTTTATCACTAATCACTGAAATCGAACGTTATTATAAAATTCTTATCATTTGACATTTGTGTGTAAGCTACGGGTGCTGCGTTTTAGCGAGAACAAATCATGTATCAAGAATCAGTTGTATGTTTCTGAATTTTCATAAGTACAACACGCACAAGAGATTACATCTTGAACCAAAGTTCCAGAAATTTCTTACGCGTATGAGTCGCTAATATGAAACTTCAGCTTCAGGGTTTTGGGTGTGAATAACAATTCGTGGGAATGGAGATGCCTGAAAATCTCTAAAGAACATCATATTTAGGTGTTAGTTCTTGAAATGATATAATTTAATTGTTGAACATTGCTGATTCTGCTCTCGTGCCTTAGATCCTTGAGGTTAGGGAGAAATGGTAATGAGTCCTCATCGACCGAGTTCCTTCGCCCTTGCCGCGAGAAAACAAATATTATGCCCATTGCGGATGATTCCACAAAATCCCAATCGTAATCACCCTGCCAAAAGCTTGTGCCAGCGACTAGTATCCAGCCTCGCTCCCGTCCCCTCAGCCTTTAAAATGCACCAGCTAGACGGCTTTTAACAGGCTTCTTCGGCTCTGTGGTAGTGAGACTCTCGGAATGAGTTTGGCGAAGTAGCTCAATCGCTGAGTGACGGCGGTGGGATCAATTCGAGGAGGGTTTAAATTAGGGCCTCTGCACTGCTCAGATTTGAGCATTGCCGAACAACCTGAATCGAGTATCACAAATGTGCCAATGCATTGATTTAGTGGTGTGACATGAACCACATCAAATGTCATAAGGAGTCATTGCATGTCACATATTTCGACACTCCAAACAAAACAATCAATGCATTCGCTCAATGAGCTTGGATGACTTTTTAAATAGTAGGACGTTTTCATACTCACTCGTACTCCGTCTGGACTACGTTGATGTAATTGATATCGTAACACTTTTTTTCTTTTCTCCTTCATCGTGTTTTTTTTACAGTATCGAGAGTGATATTTGCCAATCAAATGTTTGCCTTCGTATAAAATGATGAGCAAGACCATCCAACACCTTACCATCCTGATACAATATCGCATCGCGAGCAGTGCATCGGCACGGCCCTAGCATCAATTCGATCCCATTGCACTGGGTGTGGAGGATTGATGTGGTAGGGCCTAGGGCGTCTGGCCCCCTCTCGAGGGCCACCTCCTCCATCCCCTTCTCTGCCCCTCCCCTCCCGTCTGCCGCCCCCGGGCTGACCCCGCTTGGCCCCGCGCAGTCGGCAGCGACGATTCTCCCAATCTAGTATTTTATGCTGCGGGAGCATGGGATTGTCGCAGGCCAGGGAGACATCCTTCGGTTGCGGATATTGAACGCTAATAGCCTCAATCTAGCTCTGCCACGTCGAAGAATGATGCGACGGGGCCCCTTTGCTCTATTCCGCCTTATTCTATGCTTCGGAGTCGAATTCCAAACTCGATCACACTCCATCCAGCGACGATGCCTTTAAGGAAAGGTCCCCGAATTGAGAGATACTGCGATGGAATACATGAAACCTTAGAAAATATTTGCAGATCGTAGTAGAACTTCCGCGACCGACCGAGTCAACTACATAATGACCTAATGCTTAACAATAGAAATATGCCATGCAATAAATTCAAGATGAAATTGGTGTCGAAAGGTTAAACAAGGCGCTTTTTGAACTCTTTCGAATTTATATTCTTAGATTTTCTCGGCCGTATTATGACTGATTGAATGGAAGAATTTAAAACTGAATGAGTCTAACGCAGTGTATGGAAGAATGAAATCTGTTAATTTGAGACAAAATAGAATGGAGAGCAGGGGTCATACCTCTAAGCCATAGCCTCCTTCTAAGCAAAATACGACCAGAGGACAATTCGAGAGTGAATGAGATGAGCATACAAAATAATACTAATAATGGACTACATTCTCAAGATAATGACTGATATAAATGTGGGAAGTCATCACTTCATGAAGAGGTTACCTGGGAAGACCAAAGCAAACGAGCCGTTCGTCCCAGTGATTAATAGATTAACAATAAAAGCGTATATGCTGTTTAATACAGTGTTTGGCACCAACGATAATTTGATCTTTCATGAAAGCGTATGGTAACCATTAAAAGTTTAGGGAGAGTTACCAAGAGGTCACAATTTTCTTCTTTAATATAACTTTTGGTGTTTTGTCCGAATAAGAGAAAGACCAGTAGTACCTGTACCGCATAGTTAAATCTCAAGAAATAATGAACGATTTCCATTTCTTCAAATCGCAAAGAAAGTATAAATAAATATCCCAGTAGTACACATGGAGGATGAATGGTGTGCTATGATATTGCAGACTTACATGTAGGTTATTAATTGGTGGAGAGGGCACGGTTTTTAATGAATGAGTACTTGCCTCCCACGCTCATGACTCGATTATGTTTCTTGAAACTAAGTGACTTTCCAATTGATTTGTCGGTTCTTTTTTCGCGGAGCTGATTAAAAAATACTTGACTAACCACTTAATATCAAAACTTAACTTTTGCATCTGTTTTGCATTCCAATCTTAATTAACACATCAGATCAGTATATACAGTTCCTCTCACGGCCCCTCTTCCCATATATTAATTCTTTTAATATCCTGTTACCTAGCATACTATATTGCTCAAATGCCACAGCAGTTTTACGTCTTTCTCAGTTCCAAGTAACTGCTTCAGTTAAGTAGCTAGCCGTCTCAGATGAAGAGGGAAGTTGTGGTTAATCGGATCCCCGGCAAAGCAAATTGATGTTGCGAAATTGGTTCTGTTCAATGGCTACTATTTTCCCATTTTTTTGCCCAAGGACACTTGGTTTATTTGCATGGCTACTTGTGTATGATTATGAAAAATGGATGTCGTAATAAAAGAAATTTACACCCGGAAATAATTATTTCAGGGAAATATTCGATTGGTGAAAATCGGATATTATGGAACAGTTGGTTTTCTGCTTCTTATTTTCAAATATTGCTAGCAACCGGCGAGGGCACTGTGCAATTGGGCCTTTTTTCGCGACAGTGGTTGGAAAAGAGCGTTATTAGAAATGTATTTCCTTAAAAGAATACCATAAAATTCAATAAATATATAATTAATTACAATAACAAATTACTATAAAGGATTTCAGTATGATCTACTAATGGAGTTTCGTGTTGGTATACCACAAAAATGTACTGCAATGCTTCCCAAAATAATTTGGATCATTCTATTCCACGACGACCTAAAAATTCTGATTCTTCATCTTGAAAATGGCCAAACAAAAACGGATCAAATAGAAAATAAAAAAGGAATTCCAAAAAATGAGAAATAATTAAAACTGTTGATGGTTTTATTTCTTCAACGAATATAAATTTTATACTGCACTTTGTAAATATTTAAAATAATCTAACTCCAATTGAGGAAATAAAACCCAATTTCATGTATGATTCAAAGAGTTTTTATTTAAGAGATTAATTCGGCCAATTTCAAACTAAAACCTCCATGATTTGCGATATTCAGAAGATTTTCCTTTTCTGAAGTTAATGCTCCAAAATACACGATGGGGTCCGTGTGGAAAAGTGAATAATTTTTACTTTAAAAATTTAAAGCACTAAAGCCGTATTAAAAAAATATTGCAAAGGGGATAGTAACGGCAATTTTCTTGCCGAACTAGTTGAATAGTTATTTGTTTTCTGTCTCGTCACAAAGTAACCTCATACTTCCTTTGGCGGTGAAGATGGTATTAACAGGCTAATTAATTTGAATTAATGAGAGTTTTTGGGACCACATGGCCTCAGAATCAAAATTTTTAAACCAACTAATTCTTTGGTTTAGTTAAACAAGTTGGAAATTTTTTACACAATTAATTTTGCATAGTAAAATGTGTTTAGTAAATCACAGACAAATTGGATCCTGTGATCCGCAATTGGGAGAAAGAGCAGCAAGTTTTCTCACCATTAATACCAATAAAAACTTGGTAAAATAATTTGGATGAAATAATCTTTCGACAAAGTGAAAGCAATACAATGAAATTACCTAAATATCTTACCTTTTGAACAATTCTTGCCTTTGCCTAAATTAGCTAAATTCTTACCTTATGAGGCAATGACCGTGACACCATTTTCACCTCAGCGCGAATCAAGGCCAGGCAGGTATTTAACCAAACAAACTTTAATAGTGTAAGAGGACGTCTCGGTAGCTTAATTGGTTAAAGCAATCGGCCGGATACCGAGGGATACGGGTTCGAATCCCGGTCAAGGCGAATGATTTTTACTCTCTGAAATTGTTGGATTATAATGCACACATTGCGGATGACTCCGTTAAAAGTTACTGTTGCGGCATCTCCCGCAGTTTCTTGAAACAAACTTTTTTGAACAGCCACTCAAATTTGGAACTAGTTTTGATTTTGTTGTTAAATTTTACAAATGAGTTTAATATTCTATTTAGACCAGGTGAAATTCAATTGATAACAACATATTGATGAATAATACAATGCTCAAGTAATCTTGCACGAGGATTTTCATTAATTTTATGCAGCTATATTTCTTGCCCATCGTAAGAGAAGCCTCATCTGTAGCCTAAAAAGTTAAAAATTCATTGGTTCTTAACTTTCATCAAAATAATATTTCAATATATCTTATACACTAGCATAGGGAGCGTCTGAAATTCACATACTCGGGTGTAGTTCGTTCTGTGTCGCCTCTGGTTTCGGAAATCTGAAATAATAAATGTCGGTAATAGAGGCAGGGTAGCAAGTGAGGATTTGATCTCGAAGACCCAAAACACCAACTCAATTATTGGTGAAAGAAAGGGAGGCCTCAAATGACATTTGAAACCTTTAAAATGCTTCTCAGTGCCAAAATGATTGTCAGCATATAGGTTCTCGCCTGGGAACCTAAGTGTGGGAAGCCGTATATAAACCTCTTCCTAACTCTTCTCCCAAAATTTCTTGTCATGAAGCACTTCTTCGGGAAAAGAGGATAGGAATAAAGGCAATCGCCAAAAAAAATGCATGGTCTGCAACAAACGCACGAAGAAAAGATAGCGTTCACTCATGTCTTGACTGCCAAGTAGGCCTTCGTTCGGTGAACTATTTCAAAGGATTTCGCACCCTGGAGGATTCTTTAGCAAGTAACATAATGGCCTTCATCAGACGTTAAATTCTGTAGATTTTCACAGCGGGATTAAAAGTGATTGTACGATGTTATTCCGTACAGAATGTTTATTTTATTCTTTGAATATGTAACTAACGTTATTTTTAAGCAATCAAGCTCTGGCATAGCTCATTTGAACAAATTGAAATGCGTATGGCAAAACCTTTGTTCAAGACAATTTATGAGCAGATTTTTGAAAGAATTAAACAAAAATGTAGCCATTATCGTAAAATTTTAGAAATATGGTATTTAAAAAAATTGAAGATCATCATACGTTAAAAATATTTAATCATACTTAAAGACTGGAATGCAGAGTTTAGGTTTGATTTAACTCTATTTTGCCTGCGGGAGTAGGTATAATTTAAGAATCACACAGGTAAAATCATTATTTCTAGTGCCAAAAAAATTAGAACTCCCAAAATGAATAATTAAAAAGTCACGGTAAGAACCTGAGGTCTCTGAGACCTCGCTGTCCAATAAATCATGTATCTTGGGCATATTCTATGCTCCTTTCCTCTCTTGACCTCATTATTGTTATAACATCATGCGCTCCTATACGTTTTATAAATACAAACGAATCTTCTCCTAAGTAATTTACTTTTTCTCTGTCATTTTATTGATGATACTTGGTAATTAATACTTTTCCGTTTGTGATGCTGAACATTTCGCCATACATAATGCTGGCTTCCTTCTTTGGGGATGGGTATAAGTACTGACCTCAGTCTTCCGGGAAAATTACTCCCTCATAAAGACTAACTGAGGCATAACAAATCTAAGTTATCCTAAGCATTTAAGATTTTTTTCCGAATTGTTGTCTAAACCTCCAGATTGTTTGATATAATTTCAATTGATAGCTATCAATGTCGCATTAAAGTGACTTGAACCTATCCCATCCTAATCTATGCCATATATCTAAACTTGATGGCCTAATATCTTTACCATATAGATTCTCTGTGTGCTCTCTCATTCTATCCAGAATATTAAGGGTAATTTAAAAATTAATGCATGAGGGAATAAGCAGGAACGAGTGGAAAAATCCACGGATTTTGTCAGTACTTTGGAGGAAAATGGGCAAGATGATATAGGCATTTGGATAAGAACAGGGTTAGCGAAAATGTTTACAAAAACTGGAATTGTTCCCTAGTACTAAAAGTAAATGCAGGAAGAATATTTTAACGAAGCCATATATGTTAGATAGAACGTTGTGTAGATCCAAAACCTAGTGTTTGAGGCAAGAGGATGAACGCAGAATGGAGGAGATTTGGAAAATAAGTTTGCATGAGAAGTAAATTAGCAATGTAGTTTTAAATATGGTGGAGTAAAGAGGAATTCTCTAGATGAAATCTGAAAATATCCCTAGAAAAAGGGGTGAGATGATATTGGCAGATAGGATGTTAAATGACCATAATAGAAGGAAATATGCTATTTGGGCTGAAAAGAGAAGTAAGAAAATTGCATTTTGGACTAAAAAAAGGCTGTAAATAACATAAAATTTAAAATAGCATAAAGTTTAAAAAAAAACATTATTTAAGGTCGAACCCGATAAAAGAGCTAACATATTTAGCTTTGTCCAAGAAAAGCACCTTTAGTATTAAATATTGATTCGAAATAAGAATAATTACTGAGGAAAGCACATAAATTTCAGAAAAGAATTGACGTTTTTCATTCAAATTATTTCAACGCGTAAAACTAATTTTTTTGTGTCTACGCCAAAATAAGGCAAACAGTACAAATAGTTGTACTCAACAAAGTAAATGAATATGCTCTGAAAAGAAACTCAGAAACTCAAAAATGTTGCCTCCGACCCTCCCACCATAATGTAACGAGTCACTCATACAACAATGATTATGTACAAAACACTTTAACATGAAGGCATGAACTTTGTTATTGACGAAAGATTGCAAAATATGAACATCCGAAAAATATACATACATTTTTACCCATTACAGCCTTCAACATCCCACTGCCGATCAATACGCCCATCATCCATGTTCTCTACCCTGTCTCCATAGGATTTCTCCCAACAAGCCCCTCTCATTGTACACCATTCCTAGTACTTCCTCATTTGTTTTCATTTCGGTCCATCTCATTTTTCCATTCTTCTCCATACCCACATTTCAATAGCCTCCAATCTACGTCTATCTTCCTGCTTCAATGACCACGTTTCCGCGCCGTACATAGCTCCAATAAATATATATAGCCTACGCTCCATATAAAAGTTTTTAAAAGTCTTTTCTTAACACCCTTACTCAACGTCCCTGTCATCAACTCCCTCCTTGTTATAAAAAAGCTTTCTATCCATTATTCCTTTGCCTTTTTACACTATCGTATGACTTGGTTCTGCAACTGTTTGTAGAGGTCTTCTTTACTCTCATTTCTTGGATTCTTGTATTTCCTTCTGCCGGCAATGAGGCCTATCATTTGAACTGCTATCCACGATTTCTTAGATGTTTCCGCCTTACTCACAAGGTGCTTATCTGTAGCTTTGGTAATTATATTCTTCATTTTTTTCCATCGACCGTCATCGCTGGTATTTTAATTATTTCCATCTATTTTTTTCAATGGCCGTGGTGAAATTTTCTCTTTTGCTCTTTTCTTCCTACATCTTTGTGTTCCATTTGGGATGTTGCGTCTCTTTCATGATCTTCTAGTATCTCAGTCTGCTATCCATGATCACCAGGTTGTCATCGCTATTTATATCTGTGCCTGGGTAGCTCTTACACTTCTTAACTTGGTTCTTGTACCTCTTCCTAACAAGGAAGTAGTTAATTTGGTATCGTGCTTTGTCTCCAGGCATCTTCCATGTGTATCATCTTCTCGGATGTTGATCGATGATGGTATGTGCCAGCCACAACCATGTTGTTCTCTTTGCAGAATTCTATCAGTCTCTCTACCGCGGTTACGTTTTCCTAGGTCGTAGTATCTCACGTTACTTCCCTCTCGCCCCTCGCCGACCACAGCGTTCCAATCTCCTTTTACTAGAAGGTATTCCTTCCCTTCTACTGTTCCTAGAACCTCGTCCAGGTGTTCGTATACTTCATCTGTTTCCTCATATGAATGGCTGGACGTCGGAATATACCCCTGTACTATCACTGTATCCGTAGGTATTGCCTCTCACTTAATTATCGATATCACTTCTTTAAATTTCCAGGACGATATCATTTTCCTTGTCCGTTTCTTCGTGAGCATGATGCCTACTCCTAAAATTTTCTGGTCGTCTCCCGAGTATATCACCCTGTAGCTGTCGCTCCAGAAGTCGTCCGCCCCCGCCCACTTAATTTCGCTCAATCCCAGGATGTCTGTCCCCAGCCTATCCATCGCCATCTTTGCACTTTCTAATTTCCCGCACACCCCTAATGGTCTAACGCTCCATATCCCTGCTCGGCATTTATCCACCTTGACTGATGTACCCCTTCCAATAGCCCCCACCAGGAGATCCGATTGGGGGACTAGTTCACCTCTGGAATATTTTACCGGAAGGAAAACCGTCATGTCACATTTGGATGCAGGACATAACTAGTATGTATATATATATATATATATATATATATATATATATATATATATATATATATATATATATATATATATATATATATATATAATATATTATTTATATATATATATATAGATGATGCGGAAGTACTCACGAGAGCAATATAACTTTTGGACGGCACAATAGAACACAGAATAAAACAGATAACACGTAAAAGGACACTGACACTGTAGATGATTTAAGCTTTGGGCCTACTCCGAGGCCTTCTTCAGAGTCTGACCTGAAGAAGGCCTCAGAGTAGGCCGAAAGCTTAAATCATCTACAGTGTCAGTGTCCTTTTACGTGTTATCTGTTTTATTCTGTGTTCTATTGTGCCGTCCAAAAGTTATATATATATATATACATATAATATATATATATATATATATATATATATATATATATATATATATATATATATATATATAAGGCGTTAGGAAGTAGCGGGTTCACAAGTGGTGTAAAATTAGGATCTTAATTCCAAAATTAACATAGGCTACATTCGATTCGGATGTACCTTTTTGGCAATTTTTGTGATTGAAAAAAAAAACAATTTTTTAAAAGAAAATTTCTTTCTTTGCAGACAAATAGCAGCACAGGTTTCAATCAAAGTTAGCAGTCCATATCATTCCCTTCGATGAGAACCTATACTCATCCTACCTGAGCTGCCATCCGCAACCCTCTGCGGTCTTTCTCTTGGCATTCATGCCATTGGCACCCACTCACGCCTACACATACCACTGCAAACATTGGAAAATAGGAAATTGTAATTTTATGATTAATACATAAAAACTGACATGGACTTTCCTTTACCTAATTGCGATACTCGATCCCAAGCGACCAAGCTGTGCGAATCTATTGTTACGAGAGCTTTTTGGAAACCGATTAGTGGAACAGACAGCCTGAATATAACCCGGCGTGGTAGCCTAGAGCCTTCTATTTAACAGCATTCTCCCTAGACTTCTATAAGCTCTCAGAGCATGGCTATTGACCGTAAGGTCAGGGTTTGATTCCCTATGAGTGGTCAAGGATACCTAAAGTTTCACCCAAGCTGATGGATTACTCAGATATCGATACATAGGGACTTCAAGAGTGACCAAATGTGATGTAAAGAAAGAAACTGGACCACCTAAACCGATGTGTGAATCTTACGCTTATTAGGTCTTAGGGCGAAGGGATTTACCCTCCGAGGCGAGGCTTATCTGAGTCTTGTATTTTTATATCCGCGCAGGATAGTTGAGCTAAAGTGCGTAAAGTGGTTCTTTGAATTTCAAAGTCAGACATCAAGAAGATGTGTGGCAGTGAAATGAAGAAACCGTCATCGCTTAATTTATTAAAACCGTATCAAAGTGGAGTTCAGTTTCGGCCTGTATTTCCGACTATTTTCTAATAAGATAAGATTCATGCAAAGATGACGTACCTTATATGCAGAAACAGCTCGTGAAATCAATTAATTTATAACATCAAATACCAGATGAAATGAGTTACTAAACCAACAGGTGAGTGAGGGACCTCCGTAATCTTTTAGGCTAAGTACCGTTTTGCCATTAGTTTAACCTATTTTTTCTGCTGAAAGTTCCCTCCGTCAAAAATGCTGAAATATCATACAACTCATGAAAAAAAAATAATGGACCCATAAATACTTTTCGCAAAATAGGAGAATTGCCTCAATCAATGTCTTTGATCCTTAAACCATATGCAATTTGATTTGATCTGAGATTAAAGAAAATCCACTCGCGAACCAACTAACCCAAGTTACCCAAGTATGAGTTAAGAAAATGGGAAAATTGAAAAGAAGCCGTTTATGATAGGAACTAGAGACACACTCACTCACCTTTTAAACTCCATGCCTCATTTCCACTGGCATATAGTATTATTATTTCAACTCTTTCACAAGTAAACCTTTATGAGGTACGTCACCATTATATACGTCCCATTATCTTAGAAGAGAGTTGCTTGAGTAGTGAAATTCACTGAACCACAAGGACCTATGAAGCCAAGAGGATCGGAAATAGAACCCATATCTGAGCTCCACTTTGATATATTTTTAGCGCAACGGTTTGTGCAGAAACTGCCACTGATTCCTTGTTCTCTGTCTTTGAAATTATAGAATAACTTCTGCGTGCACTTCAGCTTAACCATTCCGAACGGAGATCAAGATGTTGAACTAGAGGCTTGGAATGAAGACTTGGAACACACTTAACATTGAAAAAAAGAAAACATGGTGATGCTTGCCCTTTTTATAGTATTTGGGAAGGAGTTTAATTTGTCAAAGGGTGCAATGAACAAATTAGGTTCCATATCCCAAGATTCCTACAAAGCCAGTTCATAGTTTTCATGCGAGCAAAGAAAATTCTGCCAAGCAATGACGCTTATAATTTAAGATTAAGTGACATTCAAATCTAAGACTACAAAGGATATGGAAATAAATTAGCAAAACTCCTCAAAAAGATCGATGAAAATAGAAGAAAGTTTTTAATAGAAACCGAATAACAAAATGTTCAAATGTCTGCGAAGGAAAGGTTTCATGAAATAGAGGGTCCGATAATCATGATGCTCTTTGAAGATATCTAAGTTTGAAAAGATAAATCTTTATGAGGTAAGAATCAGAAATAAGATAACAGAAATTTCTTTCCATTGGAGACTCCCCTTCACACATAAAATAGCATTTAAATGTTGAAATACCCATAAACACCGTTGTTATCCACGTGGCTTCTCCCTTTCGTCTCAATTACATGAAATATGCTAAATAATTGTAACACATATTTACTAATAATAAAACGCTATATCATGCTCCATGCATTATTTTTAAGCTTACAGTTACCATACGAAGATAAACATCCCGTAGTTTATTTCTTATTATACTATATTCCACAGACTTTAATTTTAAAGTAATGGGTTACAAAGAGAATATAGCATATTTCTAAGTAAAAATGACGACTATATCTAATGACTTCTCAAGAAACAAAATATCAAGTGACGAATTTATGGCTCCGATTTTCTCTTCATTTCAAATTTAAAGCAAAAGTAACTTCAAAAATGGTTACTGACCACTTCAAAAATTCAGAATCTGCCAGATTAAATTACCAAAATTACAAAGAGAACTGGACGGATGGCTCATTTCTCGGGAGATAAAGAGTATTTATATACAAATTTGATTCATTAAATGAACTTAGTAACGTCTAAATTATAACGTAAGGCCCATAACATGCCCCTGTTTTAATTGCCGACTAAATAAAAATCGTAATTTTCCATAACGATATAGAAGAATTGCATACCAAGCAATTCCATGCCAATTTATTATCATAACATACATTACGCAGGTTTTTGAAGACGGATGAGGACCAGGATGTGTAAATTAACAATGTGTCTATTGTACTCAGTACAAAGCTCCTTTGGAACAAACTATTACAAACAAATTATTTACCATTCTTGAGTACGATAAACACAAAATATAGATGAATAATGTATGCCAATATCCGAAACTAAATTGTAATGCCCTAAGGATAAACAGCAAAACTTGGCCAAGTAACAGTAATAGAAATCATATGCACACATGGATGAACATTTTAATTATATATTTTCACATTTATGTATATAAGTACAATGAAATTTGTACACGTAATAACAATTTATGTGCAAGTGTGTATGAGTTATTTAGTGCATTTTAATTTTTTTAAACGATAAGTCAGGTACTTAGGTGAGCTATTCACCCTTCGGGCAATTTAGGGCGATTACAGCACCTAATTTTCTAAATCAATGCAGACTTATAGCAATAGATTCACCATTGATAATTACGTGGGTGGTCTGATAAGTTCCCGACCGAAAAAATGTCTTGATTCTTTGTTAGGTCGGAATCTTTTCGGACCACCCTTGTATATTACTCATTTAAGAATGAAACCAATACGTACGTAAAATGGACAGTTTTAGAAAATGGTGGAATTCCTCTGCGAGAGAGCGAATACAGCTTTTTTTATAGCTTCTTCATCAATTTGATCATTGAAAGTAAAATTATTTCAGATAATTGTATGCATTGGGAAAGTAATGCATGCTGGTACATGGTTTACTGTTCTTCAGACTGGGAGGAAGAGATAAATTGTTAAAAATGACGAGAAAACTTTTCAGTGCCGCTTCGATATCGTGGTTACTGCTTAATGTAATGCATATAATAGTTTTACGGTATTATTTTAATAATATGCACGTACAGACTAAACTAATGCTCACTTGAATTACTGATCTTAGAATTGTTTTTTAATCAATGATAGCCTTTATTTCTATATTCCTTTCATGACTTCAATATAATATTTTACCTTTTATATTGCGTGATTCTAGACCATGTGATATTGACTGGTATTGATTAATTGAAAGCTATTTTGGTCCTATAACATATTATTACTCAAGAAGCGTAAAACTAATCAACCGCCAATATTAAAAATATAGTGGATCCTTACTTTTTTGGACTTGGGATCCTCTTGAGCTATAATCCATTATCACAAGCACAAGCAACAAAATATTTGGCCAGGGTAATGCACTAAAAAAATTCAGTTCAGGATATTTCTTGTGGGATAGATGTATTGTCGAAACGTGAGGTGTAATAAATGTATTTAGTTTCGAAGCTACACTTACCACTTGGTAAAATATTTAATCTTGTTGCAAGCACAGATCTGTCAGACAAAAGCTTATAATTTAAATTTAAACGATTCCCCAAAAATATTTGTCGCATTCGACATTGGTTAAAAGTTAATGTGTTCTACTCCGTGTTGAAGAAAAACTTGTTGATAATGAGCATTGTTATCCGGAAATGCAAATTATTGCAATGCATTTACTTCAAATAAATAATGGAGAAATGAAACAATGCATTATTAAGCAGTACATGGTACCTTTTGACGCCACATGAAATAAACATAGCTGCAGAAACGATTCCCATACGCCTTGTGCATGATAGCCGTTCTTGTATTATTTATTTGAGAATTCAGAGTGAATCCGAAAACAGCCATATTCTGGCCTCTTAGCATTATTGCGATGAGATTTCTTTTGGTTGGCATCGTAACGCCCTCCATCACACACGTTCATACTCTGGTTCGCATGCTATTACCTGGGAGCTAATTCATAGAAACGCATCTTCTGTCTTTACCTACATCGTGGTGGAAACAAATAAACTTGAATGTACGTGTCACCATTACGTATTTCACTTGACTACTTGGGCGACATTACGGCACATGAATCAAAGCCATCTTCCATGAACGAACGATGAACACTGTCTCTCACGAAAGGAAAGTGTACGAAACAAGGAAAGTTACGCATTATTGATTCGATCGTGGAGCAGCCAAGCACAAAGGTGGAATGACGAGGAGGAGTCTCGGTTAGATCTCTTTCTAATGAAGGATCAAAGACATGCTCACACGAGCGCGTGTTGCTCAATGGAAGTGTAATATTAACTAGTGTAACGAGGCTCCGGTGTATTTGCTTCAAAGGGCTCCCACTTTCTGATTCTCTTCGCGTATAACGGGCAACAACAGCGGGGTAGTTTCAGTCAACTGATAGTTCATGAGCTCATGACATCTCCGGGAATATGCTCCTACC
Organism: Hetaerina titia; assembly: GCA_037158775.1. Classification (NCBI taxonomy): domain Eukaryota; kingdom Metazoa; phylum Arthropoda; class Insecta; order Odonata; family Calopterygidae; genus Hetaerina; species Hetaerina titia. The sequence goes on from CM073779.1 coordinate 38,742,290, forward strand.
GTCTTCCCGAAACGGATAACTGAACCTTTTCTTAGCACGAATCGCACGTGAGTAGCTCGTTAAAAGCAGGCAAATTTGGATTTTATTCTATGGAATTCAAGTATTACAAGAAGGACGAAAAAGTGTATCCGTTTGATAAAACGTGGCCAAACTTCGCCAATCGAGGCACTGCATCCAGATGCCAACGGAAATATGTGTCACTCTAGTATGAAATGGAAAAAACTTCATGGATCAGATACAATAAATATAAAAATATAACATGAAAAAATAATGAGAACTGCGCTGGAAAGCATACTCACTAATGTTAATGCGGCTGATTTCAAAATTCCTGGTTAGACAAATTTTACAATTGGGCTCTCATTACGGTCAATGTCAAGAGGATGTTTTAAAAATTCGTGTGCCCGCTGAATCTCTCGTGGACCTGATATTCGGCAGTTTGTATTTTATTTGTGAGATCGGATTCTTCAATGCTTAATGCCTCACAATTCAGTCCATCTTATCCCACATTTTTCGATTTAACCGGTAAACAACTTGGAGCAATGCTGTTTGCCAACAATTTCTGTGCTCGAGAGTTGGCATTGGCCTCCGTTGAAGACAACTTGATCGCAAATTTTTCAACCTCTCTGCAAAATGCCTAGTGAGACGACATGTTATCTCATGAAATGATAATGATTTGAACGACAGTATTACTTGACCGCATACTATAAAAACGGATTAGCCTTACTTTGTATGGTAATTTCAGCATAGGAATGAGTTTTTTCGAGGTGCCACGACAATCAGAGTTATACGGTCTTATTATTAAGCCTTATTATGTCCACGCTAGAGCGCCATACACTGTGGGTGGGTACAATAGCCTCACCTGAGGCGGGGCTTGAACTCGGATCCTTCGCCGACGAGCGAGTCACTCAACAAACCACTGGGACCGGATTCATCTCTTCTCTTCGAATATGTCGCCGTGGGCTCTCGGGTAAATAGAAAGGCATCTCCGTCCGGCGATCACGAAGACATTTCCAAGCCTCAGCCCGGCGCCTCGACGGGAAAATGGGAGGGGGAGTGAAGTTGTGAGAGAGAAAGGGGAGCTGAGGGTGGGGAGGAGGGCGAGCAATGAAGCGGAGTTGAATGAGGAGACGAGGAGGGAAGTCGTTTTTACATTCACTCTCAATTAACGCCTCTCAATCGGAAGTGAAGAGATCCAGAAAACATTACATGGAACGCTCCTCGATCCTCATTCATGCGAGTTATAAAGGCAACTTCCAAAGCTTCCCTTCCTCCTAATCTAATTGGAGCGCCCTTAAAACATTAATCACACTAGAGAACGTGTGGATGGTGGTATATTAAGTTTCATTTCAGGTTTTAGTTGATTATCTCAAGTCTTCAATTAGCATCTTTTAATCTTGAACCTAAGATTTTTCGGCACGAAAAAAAGTTCTATTTTATTGACCGATTCTATCGAACTAATTCCTCATTATGTCTGTTAAGATCTTTCTTTCCTGAGAAGTACCATAATATATTGCACTTTATTCTTAACGGAAAATAAACTCTCCATTTTAAAAACACATTTTCTTGCAAGAAATTGTTTGACGGCCCTGAATTGGATTCACTCAGACTTGGTATTTTCTTTTTATCTTCTTCTATTACCATCTTTCACAGCACCATAGACCAATCTTCACCTTCACTAATGTCACTGAAAAGGAAAAAATATTTTCAACGATTTCTTTCGATTTTTCCCTTTATGAGACTGGTAAAAGTTTGAAACTTACGAATAAAGCAGTGCGTCGGGTGCTAGCCCTCATCCCTATCCTGGCACGCCTTAGACAAACAGACATCCCAAAAGCGGCAGGCTACCTAGCCTGGGTGGCATGGGTATTGCGTATTCCGTCGTGCCTTATCTCGCAGATATATCATCGGGAAGATTTCGCCTGGAAGGAGCTCGCCAGAACAGACATCTTCTCTAAGGAAGTGTACTTACCGCAACCTTCTGAAGTAATTGAAGTCTATACAGACGCAACACCCCAACAAGGAGGGGTAGTTATTCCCAGATGGGAACTTTCTCGGTCATTCGACGTTCCGGTCGGATGGCATATCAACGAGCTCGTACTTTACGCGGCCTTGTATGGCCTGCAAGAGTGTATTTTACTGCTTAATGATTTAAATTTATACAATGTTATTATTAATGTTTCAATTGACAATCAGGCCGCGTACTACGCTTTAAAACGCGGAAACTCTGTTATGTTTCGTACGCGACCTACACTGTTCAAAATGTATTTTAACTTAATAAAAGAAGTGCAGTCACAACTAGTGACCTGGTCCTGGGTGCCTACGTGCGAAAATCCGGCCGACGAGCCCTCCCGGGCCGTGCCCGCGCTATAATGTAGATGTCGGCCATATTGGTCGCACCTCTATATTATGGCGCGAGCGCGGACGAAGGCTCAGTCGTGAGATTTTCGTTCGGAGGTACGCAGGGCCAGCAGCAAAAGTAATAGATAATTCCACGGATTCCATAAATGTGTCCGAGCAGATAAAACTAGTGCTTCTGAAAGTATTCGTTGGCAAGGTGTGTAAATGTACGTTTATATCCAATAATTAGCACTATAGAAAGAAATAGTGCCATTTTGGCTCATTTTTTTCTGATTCACGATTCTCTAGCATGAAAACGGTTATCATCGAAGCAAAAGCTGCTAATCTTCTTCCTTCTCTTCCACAAATCTTTGCGGACGATACGAACACTCGTGCTAGCGTAAAAATATTTTCTTTTAAGTTTAATGTAATTTCAAAAAAATTATTTTATATTTAGCTGGTCCCAGCCACCTTTGTCAGAGTACTAGGAGCAATTCTCTCAACTTTTTTTTATTCAAGAAGGAAATTACAAGAAAAATTGCGAATAAAAACTCCATAAAAACTGTTTTACAGAAAATTAGGGTCTAAACCATGCGTAAGGCTTACGAGATGAATATTGAAGTGAAAAAATGGGTTCAAAGTTTTCTGAGGAAATTAATAATTTAAAATAAACACATAATAAGCTTAAATATTCACCATAAACATTCATGGCACTACCTCTCTTTGAGAGCTATTGTACAGTTCTGTAATCTTTTCATTGCTTAACGTATTTATTGATCCTTGCAACATGGGCCCCTGGATGCACAGCATAGCACGACAGGGTCGCCAATTCTTTTAAACTCGTACACAATAACATTCAGGATGTAAATATATATTGTTTAACAACCAAAAAACTCGATGCGATAGTTTTTACTTTTTAGTGCTTACATATAATTCATACTGACACTGACAGGACAAATCGTTGCGATAAAATCTGTTTAACTGTGCTTTCCTCTCGAGTCTCTCGTCTATTCACGAGTCCGAGTCTAGGTACATACCCCGATTCACCACCCTTCAGCATTTTCCAGCTACTCAATTTCGGCTCAAACGCACGCGTCAACAACTGGAAGTTCTATTAATGAATACACTCCGAGCGAACGCCGACCTTTGATCCTTTCCCGCTCGCCGGGGAAGAGCACGCGACTGATGCATGCGGGGCGATCAATCGTAATTGACGGCTGGCGGAAGCAAATCATTGCAAACCATGAAATGTTGAGGGTTCGAATAATTCGATCCCTGCTGCCTACAATGGGCGCCGATGATCCACCTTCCCCCATACTCCTCCCGTGCACACCCCATCTCCAAACCCACCGCACTTCCTCCTCCCCCACTCAGCATCCCTCCCACCCCATATTTGTTCAATTTACATAGACTCCCAGTTACATGGCCCCATGCGACACTCCCCACCATTCTTATTATCCCTAGTGCCCTTCCGTATTTTCTCCTACCGCGACCGGGTGAATTCTTCTCTCATTCTCGCGCCTTTAGTGCGCCAGTGGGAACGACCCCGGAGGTGGTCCAGTCAGCCATTACGCACACTATACGGTGTTCGATCCTTCAGCTCAATCATCGCATATACTGGTGGCCTCGAACTATAAAGCAACAGCATCATAATTTCAAAAACGAGATGTGTTAATGAAGTTCATAACGTGCGGTGGAACGGTTAGATCAGTGCATCAGATGAAATTTATTAATACGTAAAAAGCATGTATGAAACTTTTGATTATAAAAGAGTTCATAGAAACTTGTGATTGCCACTAACTTTTAATTTTGTAACGACCCTGGTTTTGATTTCTTGGGTCGTTTCCAGGTTCAGGTCATGGGGAGTAAAAAGTCGGGTCGTGACGTTGGTGGTGAAGAAGTTAGTGGACATACAAGTATTTTTCTTTAACGTTCCCGGCATGCAAAATGTATACTTTCAAGTGAAGCCTCTCACTATACAATTACATCAGTTGTTTTGGTATTTCCGTTTCATTCGAAATTCAAAATTTCACATCTGAAATACTAAATTTTATTCCACAGTTGTCTTTTCACTCGTAACCTCCACATCCTTTTCTCCGCTGAATCGAGTACATAGCCTAAAACCCGGAATCTGCAATCATTGGGTAAGAAAAGCTTATCCTATCCCCCAGTAATAAAACATAGCGATTTAAAAAACATAATTTTCTCTTCCCTAAACATTTTTCTGATCCTATATTCGATAATTACCCCTTCCAAATATCACGAACAAATCTCGCTCCTCCACAAGTCGCTGTAGTCGGCCGCCTACTTTTTACCTAGCACTATTCTCCTCTCCTAGCCGTTACCTTTTTCTCTCCATGCATCATCCACTCAATAGTACACATACAGTTACTGCATTCTTCTTCTGCTGACGAAGGAGTCGCCTCTAGGCGTCAAAATATCACGAGTTTAACGATAGTCTTTCCTCTTTTCAAACTTACTAAACACATTCAATCAACAAATGTGTCTTAAAGTGCGAAGCATTTCCATTTTGTGTGTTTGTGTTTATATAGCACCTAAACTGTAGACGTAGCGTAAAATATTATAAAGATAGTGGACGACGTAACAGAAGGAGATAGAAACGGCGTTGTTTCTTTTTTGTGTTCCTGTGTTTCCCTCTTTTATCTATGCTGTTTAAAGATTACATCGAATATGAGGTAAAGGTAAACAGGTCAGGAACAGGTCAGGAACAGGTCAGGAAACAAATAAGGACGAACGGAAAGGTTAAGTGAATTTTCACGGAAAGATGAGACACATCCAAAATATGAACCGTCACTGTCCTTTATATATCTGGATTTTAAGGAGGATGAGAAGAGCACTTCACATTACTCAAAGAACATAAATTACTTAGTAATTCCACATTTAAATCTTCATTGTACGACCCAAGTTTCATTGTTATGATTTATTTTCTCAACATCCTCTGTAATAAACGTTTTAATAGGGAATCATTGAATATATTAAGTCTTTTAATCATGAAAAATTCCACGAAGTCACACCGAAAATTATTTTACACCACTTCATATTAAAATTCAAAATCTGCGATGCGTGTCCATGCATTATATTGGTGCAGTATTCAACCTGTTCCTTTGCAATGTGGCCTTTAGGAATTAATATGGCTTTGGGAATTTACGGTACATTTCTGTAGTATACTTCACTTACGGCTGTATGAACTGCTACCACACACTAATATTCCCCGAATATCGAATAATAATACGTACAACGATAACAGTTCTAGCAGAAGCCACCGATTTCGTTTTTATGGTGCAAGTGAATCCAGATATTTCCAAACACAGCTATGAAATCAGCTCTAAAGATGAAAATGACGTTGAACAAGTTTTTTTATCTGAAGTGATGGGGGATTAGGATGATGCGGTGACTAACGTACAGGCTTCCCACCGAGTGGGCCCGGGTTCAATTCCTGGAGGCAACAAATATTTTTCAATGGTATGCCGATACCCACTTGGGGTGTTTTGTGCAGGGCACTTTTAGTGAGAGCTATGTCCGTTAGAAAGGACTTACCTGCGGATCCCTTGTCTTCTTTCGATAATAGTAGGCTAATGCTCATGCCGGGTTTCTCTCCACCCTTCCTTTCCCAACCATCCCTAATGGTGCAAATGACCTTAGCTCTCGGTCGCTTCCTATATAAACTACTGCAACTGAAGTGATGGCCTTCTAAAGCCATTTCATCCCTTTCCGATAACGTCAACCTCGTCTTTGAAGAAACCTGCTTTTTAACGTTCGGGTATGAGCATTCATTTTGGAACGCACCGCGCACTGGGATCACGTTCCTTGAAATTGATCATCTCCCATCTTTGAACGAGTTAAACCATCTTCTTCCTCTGCTATAAGATCGAACAACCTCCTGTATAATTACATAGGCCTCGGTGGTCGATTTATTCAAACGAAAGCAAAATTTCATTGCAAGTGACCGCTGCTATAACAATGGATTCAAATCAATGACACTCGTGATTCAAATTCATTATTCATATACGTAACACAGTACAAATTTATTATTTTTTCAAAATACAATAGTGAATAAAAATTATTATAATATATATATTTTTTGTCGATAAAAAGACTATTTTAATAATATTTAAAGCTGTTGCAGTTGCATATTTTCCTAACTACCGACAACGTACTATATATAATATCCTAATTATCCTAGTCTTGAATGATAAATATTCTTAATGAATAAAATTCTATGCTTCCGCCCCATTGACATTGATATTTTTGCGTGTCTAGCAGTGGGAAGAGTCAATGGCCACATAGCTTCGCTATCTCCGTCCACTAGTCTGTTACACGTGTTATCCTCATAGAAGCATGCATGGATCCATGTCTGATGAAATATATTTGCTATTTAGCGGCTAAGTGGTTCTTCTACGACCGAAAAGCACAAAGACTATTTGTGCATTGCTCTGTAGTGTCTTTTTTAGTCCAAAGAAACTAATTCACTTCTGCTGTTTGTTGGTTGATGACTATCGGCCTAATGCATAGCCTGCGATAGTACCATAAAAAGGTATTTCCTCATTTTCTCCGACTTAATAGGTTCTTGGAAGAGATAGGTTGCACAAACAAAAGGGATTATTACGTGCCTCCATTGTCCGGCATAACGAAGCGTTTAATTCCACTTGCTCTCTCCTTGTAAACGAACGTCTGACCTACGGAAAGATAAATCGAGTCCTGACGAGTACAGTTCCTCTGGCTGTAGCCTGGAGCCAAGTGTGATTGAGAACCTTTGTACAGGATGCGTTCCAAAATCAATGCAATTATTTTTAAGAAATTTATTGAACAGATTTTCACAAACACTTAAAATTTTCAAAGTACTATCCTTGGGTCTCTAGACATTTCTTCCAGCGATTGTGCCATGAACGATACGCACCCTGGAAGGTGTCTTCGAGGACCTCTCGCAAGGTCTTCGTCACGGTTGATTGGATCTCTTCTATGGACGAAAACCGGGTTTCTTTCAAGGTTGCCTCAATCCGAGGGAGCAAAAACAAGTCTCCTGGGGGCGACGTCATGGCTATAGGGAGGCTGTGACAGCATTGGCACCTGGTGTTTGGCCAGGAACTTGCGGACTCGTAGCGCGTTGCGGCAAACACCTTAGGCACGAGTTGGCTCACACTTTACTCATCGCTTAATCTTCAGTAACAGTGCGAAACACAACAGTAGACGACAAGTTCAGTTAATTGGCAACCATCTTTATACTCAATTACCGGTCAGAGTCCAAAAATTGTCAAACACGAGCCACGTTGTTGTCGGTTTTGCTGGTTAGAAGCTGCCAGAGCGTTTCTCGTCGTGAACCTCTTCCCGCCCTCTTTAAAGGCCTTTAACCACCTCAAAACTTGTGAGTAGGACAGAGCAGAGGTCCCCGTAAACCTCACGAATCCTTTTGTTAGTTTCCTCATGAGACTTTTTCAGTAGAGTTTTAGATTGCTAATTCACAAAACTTAGAATCGCGTAACGTTGCTCCATCGTCGAATCCATTTTTTTCGTGACACGGTCGGCGCGCAACGTTTACAATAATTGACTGCTTGCCGCTCCCATAGCTTGGAGAGCACTAAGGCTGGTTTTGCGGCAAAGCTAATTGGACGGAAAGCTTTGCAACGAAACCCCCCACCTACTCCAAGTAGTTTGGTTCTACTTTAACCAATAGAAGCAGCGTGGGAAGTTTAATTGTGTTACTTTTGGAACGTACCCTGTTTATTCGTAGAAATTAACAAGAGTTGACTATCTAGTAAATGAAAATGAAGGATTTAGAAAAAGAAGAAGCCAAATTACAAGGGCCATTTCCATAAATAAAGGGATATCGCCAAAATAAAAACGTGAAATAATTTTTAAACAGTTAACGTATTTTTTATGGATGGTTCTTTGATGAAAATTGTAATAAAAAGAGGTTTATAAAAGTTTATATGGTTAAGAACCCAAATTAACCGTTACTTCTAGGGTTATGTCCGGTGATTATGGGCTTGGGAAAATATCGGCAGGGAAAAAGCAAGAATCAAGTTAGTTTTACTAGGGTTTATTTGGACCAAATTTTTACACGTGACAATACACACTGCCATTTACTAAGAATATATATTTACTAAGAATATATTAAGAATTATATATTTATTTACTAAGAATATACAACAGGCATAATTCAATTAATTTCACTATGGAAATGGGAGTGAACCAGTCAATAAATTTCTTGGACCTCGGGATTGAAATCAAAGGAAGCCAACATGTCTTTTCCATCTATAGGAAACCCACGTATACGGACCTAGTGATTCCTTCTGATTCTTGCCATCCCATTTACCATAAGCTGGCAAGCTTCCACTGCATGCATCACAGATTAATCAGCATTCCAATGCCTAAAACTTCCTTTAACCGAGAACTCACCACCATCAAGTTCATTGCAGAGAGGAATGGCTACAACGACGACCTCATTGATTCCCTATTAGGGAAAAAACTGAGAAAAAGTGCCGTCGAGCTCCACACAACACTCCTGCCATACTCCAACCCCTCACGTAAATGGTGCAAATCCCCTTCTCAAACTCTTTGTCCTATAGAATTGCCAACATTCTACCCAAGGATAAATTCCGTGTTTCATTTTACACCCCATTTTCCATATCCAAAGCACTCTGCTTAAACAAAGATAAATTCGACGTCGAAAAACAGTGTGGTGTTTATGAATTAAAGTGCCAATGTAATGCGACTTATGTGGGACAGACTGGACGAAATTTCGCCACACGCATCAATGAGCATCGGAAATGTTATGCGTTAGGCAACACCACATCCATCTTTGCCACCCACCTCTTGGAGAAGAACCATTCTACGGATTTTGAATTTAAGCCGTTGCATAAATTCGAAAAGAGCAAGAAATTGGACGCTCTCGAGAGTTTAGAGATTATCCAACGGAGAAACCAGAAGATAGAGCTACTTAACGACATTCAGTTCCTCTCTTGCCCCTCCCCACTTTTGTCTATTAACTTCCCTCAGTGACCATTATGGCGACACCTTCCCCCCCCCCCCCGAAGAGTGAGCTGCCCGCACTTCGGGGGTTCCATTGGTTTTTCCTGCCTTTCTTTGTATGACAAAACCCCACCCCCCCTTCCCACCCCTCCCTCCTCCCCTGCCACCCCTCCTTGGTATATATATATCCTTTCTCCTTGTACTCTCCCTCACCTGAAGAAGATACAGTGTATCGAAACCATGGTCGGCAATAAAGTTTTAACTGTGGAAAATTGCAAAGAAGTTTTCATTACTAAGAATATGTCCGCAAGTCCGCCTCTAAGACTTTCCAAACCTTTACATCGCTTTTGTTTCCCTAAAGTAATAGCTCACTCCGTTCTCCGAAACAGAGGAATTTTCTCCTCAGCGGCAATGACGGCAAACGCAATGATAATGTGTTATTGATACACGATATGAAGTGTGACCTCCCAGATTCAGCGTTGAGATGAATAATGGAATGACGACGCCGCATAATTGGGATAGATTAAAAAGCCGAACGAAGGAATAAATTAACTTTGTATGACAACTATATTTCAAATTTATTTTTCTACAACAAACTTAAGATCCGTATAGGATAAGAATGAAATCTCTAGCTGATTTTAATCTAAACCGTTCTTGTGTTAAGCCATCAGTTTTGAATGAATATTTTTATTCTTCCGCAGCATTTTAAAGTAATAAAAATATTTGTAACAATACTTGTCATGGATATAGCATGTTGTCAAATGTTAAACTCCTATTAAGAAGTATGCTTAGATATTTTTACCACTGTTGTTTTGTAAAATTCATATCATTTTACAGCTGGGTTTCTTTAAAGCTATTTTCCAAAGCTATCTCTCGCAGATATCCTTAACAATACATTTATTTTTACCTTATAGCTTGAATTCGTTAGAATTTACTTTCGTCGCCTAGCACTTCGCTGCAATTCCAATCAAAAGGTTCCCAAGAAGGGTTGGTTATTGTTACGAGGTGTGTTAAAAAATTAACGGGATTTTTTTCATTTCGCGGGCTTGGAGAGTCCGATTGTCAATTTTTTTATTATGTTGGTATACATGCCTCTGAAGTATGATAAAACTATCAGCCGTTTTCATGGTGGACTTTGTCTGTAACAGCCACTAAAGTTAGACGTGTTTTATGAGCTCGGCGATTTTCGTTTGTTAAAAGAAATGGATGAAAGAGTTTGTATCAAATTTTGCGTAAAAAATGAAATAAAGTGTAAAAAAGTGTGTGAAATGTTAACAAAGGCCTATGGTGAGTCTGCTATGAGTAAATCAAGAGTTTACGAGTGGTATAAGCGTTTCCAAGAAGGCCGTGAAGGCCGTGAAGGCCTTGAAGACGACGAACGCCCTGGACGCCCCAGCACATCAGCAATCGATGTAAACGTGGACAAAGTTAAAGAAATGATTATGAACGATCATCGAATCACAATTAGAGAGGCCGCTGATGATAATGGCATATCGATTGGATCATATCATGACATTTTTTCTAATTTTTTGGGTATGAAACGCGTGGCAGCAAAATTCGTTCCAAAATAGCTTTTGCACCACGATAATGCACCTGATCACACTTCATTGCTTGTTCGTGAATGTTTTGCCAAAAACAATACTGTAACGATGCCCCATCTTCCATATTCGCCAGATATAGCTCCGTGTGACTTTTTTCTATTTTTAAAAACTAAGAGAACCTTGAAGGGCCGTTGTTTCACAGCCGTAGATGACATTAAAAGCGCATCGCTGAAAGAACTAAAGGCTATCTCAAAGATCGATTTTGAGAAGTGTTTCGGGGATTGAAAGAAGCGCTGGCACAAGTGCATAATCTCTAATAGGGACTACTTTGAAGGTGGCAACATCAATGTATAAGAATAAATAAATATTATTGTCCGAAAAATTAAATTTCCCGTTAATTTTTGAACACACCTCGTACATCATCCGCGAGTGCAGTGCAGTTAGGTTAGATATTTCATCTAATGTTTTTGTTCTGAACAATTCATTATTTTCGTTTCCCATGCGAGTGCTCTCCCGGATGCTCCCTTGGGTGATATCTTCATTTGTGCATGCAAATTTACTAATGATCTTGGGGTTCTTGAAACAAAGTTAATATTTGGTAAATTTATAATTTCAACTAGAATTGGACATGGTAGGATAATGGTTTACGACATACCGAGTAAAATGAACCATCAATGTTCTTGAATTTGGTTAAAATAACTTTATATTTTGGATTCCGTATTTCATTCAGGACTCTTATTACTGCTCTAGAGGTAGACCTATCTCCTCTGAAGTCAAGTTAGAATGAATTTAGCAGATTCTCCTCTTTAAACACACTTTCAAATTTCAGTTTGATAACAAGTTCCCTAGCTCTGAGAACATGGTTTTAAACCGAAAAATCAGTGTATATTATTTGTATAATTTTTGAAAATAAATCTAATATTTGGATTTATAAGTATATGGCGTCTAAAGTAATGTATTTAGCTATATTCATGCATGTAAGGTCAATATCACGTTCACAGAGAACAAAGAAAAGAATGCATATGCAAAAATGTTATTTCCCGAGATAATTTTCTAAGTCATATGTTGGCTAGCATGAATTTCATGAACAGTATGTCTAACAAATTAAAATGCAGCTAAGAAGATGTAAAATGATAACGAGAAATAATCTTTACACTACAAAAGTGGCTTTGGGAGAACTATAAGTATCTATACAATAGCCAGAGGGCACATTCTTGCGCCTTTCGCTGGTAGAGCGAAGATCCCTCGGATTTACTCGTGACTCCCTGATCTCGAGTTCAGCCCAAATAGGCATTTTTCACTGCATCTAAGCGACACTTTATGCACACTCCATCCACAAATGAACCTCGACAGTTCCAGGTACATGACTATGCACTCCCTTTGAGGTTCGCTCGGAGTATATTCCGCTACACAAAATTACGTAGTGCACATAGATCGACCATTGGAATAGAACCTAAAACCAACATTTCATAAAACATCCACGTTTATTAACTAAGAACGGTACTCATTTTTGATTAGTCTTCTGCGGCGCGTATGAAATATTCCCCAGTTAGTTCAAATCCAGAATCAACTTCAAGTATTTCCGTCGCACCAGTTCCAGATTCTTCGCAGATCAAATCCTGAGTAATAAGATTACTTGAATCAATTTGTAAAAATTTCAAAGTTGATAAAGATAATACTTTAAATTTGACAACAATTTCACTTTATGATCACCTTCAAGTACGCTGTACACGAGCTCACACGACACACAAGCGTACACGACTTCACATTTCATGTTAAAGATTAGGGCAGAAAAGAAACCTTTTATGATTTTGTTAAATGGTGGACTCATAAATGTGGAAACATTTAATGTGCTCAGGGGGATAATTAATCATCTACTTAATTGGATCGAATTCGGCTCTCATGTAACTAGCATGCATTCTTAAGCTGAAACTCAAATATTCGAAGTAAGAACGAAAGTTTTTCAGTGTGCCTACATTAATCACTGAATTATGTCTATGGAAATATATGATCTCCAGGTTATTTTGATAAATTCAAAAGTATACTATCTTTCCATATTAACTTTATAATATAATATTTCAGTCTATAATTTGTTCAGCATTAAATATTCCTTTTACTCAAAGCAAAGCACCCTAATGATCATTTCGAGTCATAGCACCCAGTGGTCATTTCGTCATACGAATGAAATAAGGTTTTAAAACCTGAAAGTTTCTCAAATTTCATGTATTGTATATTAATTAAATATAGAAAGAAAGCTACCCAAATATATAAGCCATTTCTTTCTTGCGATGGAGAAAGAAATCCAACACAACACTTTAAATAAAGAAGCGAAGTCATAAACCGCAAAAATATTTTGGTACTTTATTCATAATATAAAATTCTGGATAATTATCGCGACTTCAAACGTTAGTCATAAAAACAAGGTGCGTTTATTTAAGGTACTATTGTATAAATGTTATGAAAAAATCAACTAAGTGGGTGGTCTGAAAAGTTTCCTACTCAGAAAATTTAAGAAAAAATGTCTTGTGTATTTTTAGGTCGGAAACTTTTCAGACCACCCTTGTATAATTACAGGAGCCATAATGAACTGTTATGGAAAAAAAGACCCAGCATTGTTAACTTCCAATGTGGGCATTATCATTTACATTTTTAGAAGTATTTTAGAAAAAAATATGTATAACACTACCCTTTTCCAAACATGCCTTCCAGCTGTATTCTGCAATTTTAATTATATTGTTAATTTACGGTAGTCCCACCGAAATACTAATTTTTAATTTGTTATCTGCTATTGTGGAGAATGATATCTTGCATATATATATGATATCTTGACTTTTAGTTAATAAATACTGGATTCGGTCTTGAGGTTTAACGCAATGAAATATCTTCATATCAGATTCCACTTTCCCTTATGTTCTTCCATTCCCTTTAAATTATAATGAAGTTCTTATCTATATTCATTCTCTGGTTGGTGTTCACCTCAATTAAAAACATTTTTGTTCAGCATGGTATTTAAGGATATGCATGTATCTAGAGAGAATTTACCACTTCTAACCAAAAGCAGGACGGGTACCAGGATGAAGACTACACTACGGAAATAAAGAAGTTTCTCTTTTGGGCATTCTTGTGCGAATGAAAATTTCGCATCTTCATTCATCTTTTTTCAAAGAACAAACAAATTCTCTCATTAATGTGCGATGTGCTCCTGAGCGCCTTCGTTAGCTGTGAACCCCTATTTCATGTTCCCTACCTCCCTCACAACGGGCACATGCGTAATGTTTCTCAATAATGGCATTTTTTTTCCTCTCCACCCCCAATACGGGGACACACCCTTCATCACTTAGTAGCGAAACTATACATAACCCCACTACATCATTTCGAAACGGACTTAGCTTATCCACAAAATAAAAAAACTGTACCTTAAAAAAATTTTTTTCGTAACAAATAAGTGTGTTTTCGCGAAACTTTTGTTGGATCCCCCGCCTGCCATGGAGCAATATCTCCTCCCTTCCTACCCACCCGCGCCCCCATCCCTCACCAACACTCCTTTGGGTTTCGCTGTCACGTCACTGCGCACACAACTCGATTCCACCGCCCTCTCTCCCACCCTCCCGCCGGCATTTCCAGTGCTTCCTCTCCCTTTGTCTTTACTCTGGTCTCCCCCTCCCAAAGCACACGCCACCCGCTCGCCCTTTCCCGCCTCCTTCCCCCTCACCTTCCGCCACCCGATTCCGCGTTCCTCAGGGCCGCCACCCGAATTCCGCGAAACTGGTGGATGAAGAGACGAAAGCATTCGACACCGAAGTTATTCGGAAACGTCGACAGGTTGAGTCATTGGTGAGAGAGGCGCATCGCAATCTCAGAATGGGGAGTGAACTGCCAGAGCTGATGAGAACACGCGCCCCACGATCCCAGCCTTCCGATGGCGTCGGGTGGAAAGTCTTCGTTCACACTTCCGCGTCTTTGGCTTCCTACAGTTCGTCTTCCGTCGCTCGTCTAATCAAAAAAGTCAGATGAACGCCGCTTGGCAGTCATATGTGCTGCGGGGTGCTCACTGGTGATGGAACCGGAGGGATTTTCGGTATTCTCTAATTTAACAAATATTGTTTGCCATTAGATTTCCTCCGGACGACCAGTGTCAGTGGCATTTTTCGACGCTCGTAAAAATCAGTCATCTCTTCGCTTATGTGAGGTCCGTGTCGTGTAACGGCCAAAAGTAGCGTTAACGAGGATACTCATGAGATTTTCTGCCTCCGCGAAACTTCAGCTTCCCATATTCATTGTGCACTGCTTGGTCGATCGGTTCTCCAGTTTTATGAAGAAACTGGCGGACCATATATATTCAGAAAAAAATAATAATAGTCGCCTCATGAAGTGGCTAGAATCAGTGGAAGCCTCTTTCTGTGGCTGCAAATGTTAAACCATCACGCTTCAATCCTCACCAGCACATACTGTATTCCAACAATCTCTGGTCTGCGGTACAGGATTTAGGTCTGTGGAACAGGATTAGTACCTCACGAACTCACCCATAATTTCTTGTTCTCTGAAGTAAATGAGCTCACTGATGCAATGAGGTCGCCTCACTTCTTTTGTGCAAAACAATTGAATTGCAATTTTTTTCTTGAGCTTCGATGAGATATATACGAGTCTGCTGATGTAAAAAAAGCATTCTTCCGCAGCGTGATTCGGATTATTTCTTTTAGTAGTATCGGACCTGGTGATATATTTTTCATGACCGGAGTGGTGGTAACCGTGTTCCATTCCATTCTTCTCCGTTTCCTCAACCTCCCCGTAGTTTTTCCTACTCCTCCTCCCCCCTTCCGCTTCCTCCCTCCCCCGCAACCCCCGTGCGCTCCCACTTCAATTACATCCCCTCTATCCTCAGTCGCCACAATCCCTCATCCTTCCGTTCATTCCCATTACTTTGCTCTTTCAACTCTTTTTAGTTCTCCCCAACCACCACCACAACGCTCCCCCCCCCCAGTCCTTCGCTCCCTCTCCTCGCCTCTCCCACCTACCTCTCCTCCCTCTTCTCGTCCAACCTCCCCACCCCCTTCTCCGGATTGCCATCCTCACCCACTCTTCCGCCATTCAGTTAGTTATCTCGTCGGCAAACATTTTAAAAATAGGCCTCAGACCCGCTGATAACGTGCGGGTGACCATTAGTAAATCAAAAATGAATACAACGCTGCGTGGGAGATGACGGTACACCACCTTGCACTTGAATGTGTCATAATGGGATGAAGCGCGTCATTACTATCGAAAAAATACGAACGTCGTCATTTCTTCATTATGGATATAAAACAATTAAGCGAAGCCGAGCCAAAAGCTTTTTCTTTTTAATTAGATTTATTGGTCAACTTAAAACTTTGAACGAAATTTTACGACCACAGGGGAAGAGTTAACAGTGAAATAAATTAAGTGTCCAACGTAAGTTTGATGATATGCGGTCTTATTCTCGCATAGGGTGCTCATTAAGACTCGGTAAAATTCGGATTATTGATCAGATATGTTAGTTGTTGCAGTGCAGAGAGTTTTTTTAATATTTAAAATCATTTCGCATGCACTGTTTTTGTCTGAATTAATGATAAATGATTTGGTTACAATATTACTTCTGTCAATGGAAGTGATTTGCATATTACAACAAAGGGAGAACCTACAATAAATTTGTTTCGTGCCTGGTATTATATTTTTTTCAGTTAGACCGCTAAGATATAAATTAAGTTTTTCAGGCATAAATACTTATTTATTCTTCAATATTTAAAAATATTAATCCACGACGAAAGGTTTCTTATTTGATATTCTTCAATCGCTGAATAGCTAATGTTTCAGTAAATTCTATATATCCTTAGAATTTTTCCCCATTTCATTTTCCCTCCTACGAAACCATTAGTATATGTTATATAATAAATCAAATCAACTTGTTGGTCCGCTTTGGCTTATTTGTGTACGTTACGCAGCTTTTACATTTTCGTTGGGATTTTTTATGGCACCATCAAAGTTATTTGACCAATGATTCATGGTGCCGCATGTGAATGCTTGCGTTTAACTGAGACCTGTAGCCTTACTGCGGTAGCATGGGTAGTCATTTGAACGATCACACTTTCATCCGTTTTCCCCTCGTCATCATTTTATGTATGGCCAATATTTTCCCTCAGAAATGCAATAAGAGACTATTGAAGAGGTCTTTCGACAAGATAGGCCGATAGAAGCCTTGGAAGACGCAGTTAAGGAGAAAATTGCACGCATGTTGAGGTACGAGAGCTTAATGAGGACAGTAGTGGAGGAAAGAAATATAGAAATAGATCATAGATGAGTTATGAGGCGGAAACGAGTGACGAAAGACGTTTAGCACAAGGAACAATTACGATAATATTAAACGTACAGTTACTATGCCCAGAAATTGTCGCGTTCTTGAACCAATTAAATACAGAAACGTTCTGTACGAAAAATTTATGTTAATATCGAGTTTTATGGTACCTGCATCTGAAACTAGGTGTAATGCCTGCACCTGATGACATCGTCTCTTTCCGTGACAGCAATATGGTAAGGAAAGTTAAGATTGTGAGGTTGGAAGGGGAACCCCGATTTCATCCACCACAGTTCTAAATTCAAGATTTTAGAGACTTCGACAATCGTCTCTTATAAGCGCACCACCAGAGTTTATCTTTAGCAAAATACGTACTATGTCCGCCTTTCTGCTTCTTTTAGACGTTTAATATCCTTTAAAAAATTAGCAGTTTCGAAGACTGATTCATTCTTTCATTATCTATTTCCACTCTATGATAGTATTTTAGTGAAAGGAGACTTATATTCCGATGTTTTTAAATTTCGCAGAAGATAAAATACACAAGATCTTTGTTTACTTCACTTGGCTAAACTGATGCACCAATTAAATCCACTCACCACCTCAGAAATAGTAATATGCGAGTAGTATGGTTGAACTGTTACTGCCTCCTGGCGCTGAGGGTATAGAAAAAAATTACGGTGGGATAAATTATGCTTTTCAATTTCTCTTCATTCATGAATTTCAATTCCTCTTTTACAGTTGCCATTTGGTTTCTCCAAAGTTAATGTCAAGACATTCAAAAAATTTTTATTGGAGTAAGTTATCAAAATATTTTATGATCTGATTGGGCACATTTTTGTTTTTTCGCTGAAATGAATCTCTAGGCTAATTTGCAAGCGTTATATACATTGGCAAGCGTACTTCTGGACATCTTATTTATAATAATTGATCTCCTGCTCCGAGCATTATCCGATAAATCGATATGCTATTGAGAAGAAAGAAATAGAATGGGAGTGAATTTTAATGAAAGTAAATTTGGTAACCCAATTGCATTAGAATTTTAAGAAATAACACACTCCCATTTGTAACTTAAAAACTAGTTACTATGACTCAATTTTCAACTATAAAAATGATTCTCACTTTTTATTATATGAGTTTAAACATCTAGGAATTGTGGAGCCTCGAAATAAACCACTTTCTATAATGTTTTTCTCAATGATGTTAAAACGCAATGTACAAAATTATTCAGAGCCTATGGACACGGACCCATACCTCTTCTTTCTTCATTTACCAGACCACTAAAAAGACTACCAAATTGTTACTGATTGCCTATGGCAAAATAATTTCTATGATCTATGGCAGTCCGGCCTTTAGACGAAGTACAGCTTTCAAATTCAGCAAAGCCATTCGCAAGGTCAGAGATGATACTCGATTTTCTACGGACCGAAAAACGTTTATTTTCTAGTTCAATTTGAATCGAAGAAGACTATTGACAGGTTCAACTATATCGTATTACTAAAAATACTTCTTTAATTCATTCCTTTGATTAGACAATGATGATCTAAGGGGTCAAACTCAATCGTCATGTCACCAGACGGGTGTTTCTCAGAACTCGCTTTGGAATCTCTCAGCGTTCAATTAGGACCCAATTATTTTCTTTATATTTTACGTCATGGATCTTCCATGCCAAATTTGACCCTGCCACTATCAACTTTATACTGATGACGTTCAATTTTGTGCTAAATTCTTAGCTGGAAAATACAGGACGATACCAAATAAATATATGAAAATATACAGGCAGCGTGGGCCTGGGTAAACATTTATTCTTCAGTAATATAGAAACTGAATACAAATTGAAGAAAGTAGGTTCTTTGATTTTCCACATAAAATACCTTATATCGTCACGAAGTGTCTCCTTGATCATGAACATTTACACCAAGTTACGCCAAATGCTGTTATTTTTTAAAACAAATTTTACTATCATGTGTAGAAAAAGTTCATTAAAGAAATTTGACCCTTGACTATATCGAAAACTTAATTAAATCTCGAGAATTTACTTGGTGTACTAACATTAAAATTCTTGGCCAACTGATCAACTGCACTCACTTTTAGTCTGATTACCTCACGCCACTAAAGAGAAAATATTTCGCATTCTTTTCCAGTTAGAATATTATCGACACATTTCCGACGTCCATGCGTCAAAAGGTGCCCTTTTGAATTTTATCATAAATTTACTATTGTTTGTTAGCTTACCCCCGCCACAAGCCCTTGCGGCGGCTTGCGGGGTATTATGTAGATGCGGAAAGAAAACATTGTAACGCCTATACACTGCACTGAATGACTCTAATCAATTAGTCATGCAAGCAAATACGACAAGAATACTCATATATTTGGAATGGGATGAGACGTCTTTCGACGAGTAATCCGTCTCGCATCCGTCCTTGCATGGCTTTTATACTGCATTTATAACGATTGAGAGCCAACATATTTCTGTTTCAAATTCTTCTTTGAGCGTAGTCCTTTCATGAACGACTATAGTGAGTCCTTGGTAAGTGGTATCAATGAATTGACATACTTAGCGAAATACGTGCCTCAACTAGAAACACAGATTTGGCAAGGTTGCCCATTCGCCTACCTAATTTATAGCGAGTTGAGAGAATAACACATTCTCATACAGGTATAGTTCTTGTTCTTTTTCTCAAAAATAAACTAATGGAAAATAGAGGATCACATCAATTTTTCATATTTTGTAATTTTTAATTTCTTCTAAAACCTATACCTTTTGTAACCTATTTTTAGAAATACATGTTCAAACTAGCGGCTAACTTGTCAAGTAAAACCTTTGAACAAACGAACAATTTTTCTGTATTATTCATAATGCTCACGCATATTAGACTCAAAATATGGTTTCAATCTACGTACTTATAATGTAACCAAGTAAAATGTTTTCTCTCAAGGAATTATGAGAGTTTGACTGGCTATGTGACGGCTTGGAGGAATGAAAACCGATTAGAATCGATTGATAACCTAAGACGAGGACAAGAATTCTCGATATTAAGTATCGTTTCCGTGTACCCAAGGGAGATTTTTGGAACAACTTCGAAGGGCCTCGAATTTAGGACCGCGTCCTGCGGAACATATCCCCGTAGTGGATCAAGCGTCACTATTGCTTA
This sequence comes from Hetaerina titia, assembly GCA_037158775.1. NCBI lineage: Eukaryota > Metazoa > Arthropoda > Insecta > Odonata > Calopterygidae > Hetaerina > Hetaerina titia. The sequence continues at coordinate 38,762,617 of CM073779.1, forward strand.
AGTCGCACGCTCCGATTCGGAGCACTGAAGCTTTTGAAAGCGCTTTCGGCCACGCTGGTGACTTCACTGGCCTGGATTCCGTCCCGTGCACGGCATCCATCCAGCCCCACCTCCAAGCCCCGTGCTCCCCTTCCCACCTCGCACTCATTCCATATTCTGTTTGCTCTCCATCACCATTGTCGTGTGTTTAGAGGCTAGCAGATAAGGCCATTTATGCCAGGAAGAATAAGGGAGAGAAGGGAGGAAGGAGAGCTGGACGTTATGCAAGCCTCCAAATGCCTCCAGCTCACACGGTACATTAACTCTTGTTAAAATTGCATTGTGTGTGTGGATTTGTTATTTTGGCGCTCAAAGACCGAAGGTCAGTCTGCAGAGTAAATATAAAATTTTGAGAATGATTTTTTAATTAATTATTTTCAAGTAGCAAACAAAGGATTTGTTTTATTAAACGTTATCGGCGATTGAACGAGGCGACCATTCCTATCCGTGGGTACGTCAAAATATTGCACTGTGAAGTGGGAATTAGTAACACTGCCATTTTATGAAATACTGGCAGTGCGTTAATCCAGCGCAGGTGGCATTCGACTAACAGCCCTGTTAGTCGAACGGTCCTGTGTTCGATTATGCGGCTTTTTGACCACCATTTCTCAAGCCAAACTAGATTGCATGGGTACTTTAACGGAAGCGGACCGTGCAATCTCCCTGGATTTAAAGGAAGTTTTAAGTTCTTATCTAATCTATGAAAACCAGCCCCAGAATAAATCACTGTAATGATATTGATCGAAAATCAAATAAAACTTTAACAGAAATTTTTCAATGACCACATACAGTTCAGGTGGTAAATATTTTCCGAGCTAAATATGCATATTGAATATTTCATTTGTGTTACTGAAGAAAATATTATTGTTGTGATAGATGTCCAATTGAATAAAATATTTCTGATATCATCAAATTTAATATGGAATGAATGGAAGATACGTTTCTTTCGTAAGTGATCAAATGCAAACAAATTTTGGGCAGTAATTAAACGACTGAAGTAAGGTTTATGATTTTGGACCTTGGAACTAAACAGAAAAATATTTTACTTACGAGTACAAGCCCTCACGAACAAGACATAAAAATCTCCTAAGCCTATGCTACATTTTATAATAACTCATTATTTCAATTTAAATAATTTCTACCCTCCTTAATTGAATCCAAAGAAAGAATCAAAGCATTCGGGGTCGAAGCGAAGGATACCCTCTTTTGAATAATCAAAGCTAGCCAAGATGGTATAAAACTACCAGAGGACTTCGAGAAGAATGTGATGATTATTGCCATGGTGAAGAAATCAAGAACTTATAAATGTGAAATGCATATAAAATTAAGTCTGATGTCTCACGCATCGAATATACTACTCGAAAAATCAGCCAAAGAATACTAGAAAAGTTAGAAGAAATGCTCACGGAAAATTATTTCGGATTCGGGAAACACCCAAGGAGAAAGACACTCGGCTTGAGGATACTAGCGAAACAACGTAAGTACATAAAATGCCATTATTTGTTGCCTACGTGGATTTGGAGAACTCTTTTGACAACTTAAAATGGAAAAAGATGTTCATAATACTAAAATAGCTTAGAATGGACTTCAACAACACAAGAATCAGGCAACAACCATGCAAATTAAAAAATGGAAGGAAAATAGAAGCCAAAATAAGCAAAGAGTCCAACCTCTGACTACCAATACTCTACTTAGGGGAAATAAGAGGATTGGATATCGAAGTAGTCAAGAGGAATGGTGAAAAAAATATGCACCCGTTCGCAGATGACATCGCAGTACGAAAACGCAAGAGGACCTTTGGGGTAGCTACGGTTCAAGTACTTCTGGAGTATAATGTGAGCACTAACAAGAATAAATCTAAAATCCTTTCTTATAGAAGAGAGAAAATGAATACAAATATCACAAATATAAAAGTAAAACTAGACCAAGTGGACTCTTGCTCCGCCTTCAAGTAAATCTCTTCATCTACGCAGGGAGTAGGGATATAGGGAGCTCGACCAACATCAAACGAAGATGACCTCAAACTAAGAAGGCGTTTATGAAGATTAGGCCACTATCATGATCTAGGAACCCAAATTGTCCTGGAACCTAAATAATTTCCAAGGTTGCAAACAAGGAGACAATTTGTCAAAACACTCGTATAGAGACTTCGCACTCTATGGCCATAGACATGGAGTACTCGATAAGTGTACCGGCCTTTGAAATATAGTACTGGAGGCAAATGCTGAAGATCAAATGGACGGACAAAGTGGAGGACGAGGTAACATTTAGAAGAGCAGAGCTCTTCGGCAAAGGAGAACTGGATGAAGTGGACTTATCTTGAGGTTTAATTTGGTTAATTGAAAAAATAATAGGAGGGACATTTAAGGAAAGATCCTGCGATGTAGTGAAAATGTGTTTCAATGAAGTGAAAACTTTTATATAAGAAAAACGAAAACATACATGTACATAAAAATATTTCAGCCCGCTTGTTTAAAGAAGTTAGCTATTTTAACTGATGTAACTGGAAACTTACATTCTTAAAATTTAAAATTACAAGAAAAAAGATATTTTATGTGCGAAGTATTTTCTGATCTTAATTCTTTTCCAGAAAAACAATGGTTCACTAAACAGATATAACAGAATGCTTACTCATATTTTTCATACTTTGGATATTTTCCAAAAATCCTGAAAACTTGAATTTTTGTGTCAAAAGTTGACTAACGGAATTGTTTTCTTACTAAAACTAACTAACCAATCACTTGGTGGATTTTTACAGCCATAAAAATGATTTGTTTTCTTTTAAAACTCTTTTTATTTTGTTTTGTTGATATTGGTGCTGATGGGAATATCAAATTAGTGTTTATAAATGAGCAAATAAATAAAAGTGTTTTTTTCCTCTTCAATTTAATCTTAAAAATTTAACTTTTCTTTAATCTTTAAAGACTTTTCTTTAATCATAAAGAATTCTTTTTTGCTACCACTATTTGAATATTGCCACGTATATTTAATACATTTCAGTTCATTTACTTAATTTAGAATAAAATTGTGTAGTCTCGACCTGCCTAGAGATTTTGAAAGTTTATGTGACTTTAATGCAAATAATTGGGGACCCGTGGATTAAAGCCACATTAAAACTTGATTGTTGACCCATATTAGGACCTTTTTAAGGCAAAATCCTTACAGGAATAATATTTTTAATAATGCAAAAAGTATCTAACGTAAGTTCTATGCGTGAGGAAAGTCCAAATTTTGCACCGCAATTGAGTCAATAAACTGATTTCCTTTATGAAAAGCAACGATAAATCATTTGAACAAATATATTTCTCATTAAAATATTTAAGCAATGAATCATGTCATTCAATGTAATCTTTTCTTTGGATAGTACTAAGTTCGTTTGACTATCATCATTTGAAATTCTTGTAGTAACTGTCTTTATCCTTCATAATACATGCATGCCCTATAATAAGTTTATGTACATACTTCGTTTTTTTAGACAGTTTAGCCTCGTTATCTCTCCAAGTTTTAAGGAATGTTGAGGGATCAACGATGGCCCCATAAAATTCTCTTCATAAAAAGAATGACAATATTAATTACAGCTATGACTAAAATAATTTTAAAATTCCAGGTAATTTGTATTTTTTATAAAATTATTTGATCATCAGTCAAGTTAAGCTTTATATAGTTATTTTTTTCCATTATTAAATAAGTAATCAATATTAAAAATTTTATAAAATTTTTTAAAAATTTTATATGTAATCAATATAAAATTTGCCCTTCTATCAATGAAACTAATTACAACATTTTGAAATACCTTTCGAGGTAATGGATGGCATTATATGCAATTACATAATACCGTACGTTGCCTCTTTTTCTTAAATGCCAAAACTAGGATGGTAACTAATATCATATTTTTTACTGGCTTCGTCAGTAGAATAGTATCAAAAATACAACTGCCTTGAATATTTTAGAATTAAAAAGATAAAAGTTAGGAATTCAATGAAGTACAGTGGCAAACACTTAAGATTCATTTTCAAAAAGAAATTAATTCTAATAAAAATTTAAAAATCAATAGAAATTTGAAACAATTTATTAATATTCGCTAAGCTACAATTCGAAAAGTTCCATACAAAAAGGTAATCAAGAACAAGTATTACTCCCCCTTTTGTCCCCTTTGCCGTCATCTAATTTGATTTGCAAATTTTCTTCCTCATTTAAGGAATTTTGACAATTTTCAATCAGAATCTTTTGAGAACCAGTTTGTTGACACATAGTTAAACTTTTAAGAAATTTATTAATTGTGACAAAGTAAAATTCTTTACTCTGGAAAATTCCATTAGATATACATCGTTGAAGTGTCTCTCACATAGTAGCGGGAAACTTAAAACGAAGAGCTATAAAATTATTATAACTTTTGGGAGTGTTACCTTATTTGTTATCATATTCAGAACCATCATCTGCAGTACTTGCCACATGACCAACATATCCAATACTCCGATACGATTATTGAAAAAATCTTTTCCCTAATATTATTTACTAGATTACAGTCAACACCAGCAAGTTCTGTCAAATTATAGAGAATGTTTTTAGCCTGTTCACAATCTAAATGTCCATCATTATCTGTATTCCTGTGTAAAAAATCATTATTCGTACTAAGCAGTTAAATTTTATTTATCCCTGGTTGTTTCCATTCTCACTGGCTAGATATGCTGCTGCTGATCACCGAGAAAACCGTGACTTTATTTGCGTCAATCATGTAATCAGTGTATCATATGAATGAGGCCACAGATTTGGGTAGAGTTAACCTAATAATAAACCCAACGGTGTGTGAAGTTGATACATCAGGAAAGTGGGACCAGTTCCTTTTCCTGTGCCGCCTTTAATTGTGCCATATGTTTGCTAAAATATAATTGATTTCTGAAACACATAATTGAGGTCCAGTCAGTTTACTGTATCATTGAAGTATTTTTTCTGAATACTGATAATTTTAATCAGGGAGCATGTCGCAAGCTATCTTCCTATTATGTCTATTATTAAAATCCCTGTGACTTAAAATGTACTGCTAATGTTATAAATCTCTTAAAAATTCCGCAAATTCTAATTTGGTTTTATCGATAATTTCTATTTTTTCGTTAAAAACCTTATTTATTCTTTAGTTTATATTTAATCTGCTTAGTGCTAATTGATGCAATTTTACTATAAAATTACCTCTAATAAGGCAGTTATCCTAGATCTGTGCATTGTAAATGTAGAATAGAAAAGAAAATGGAGAAGTGACCACCAAAACCTGACAATATTTTACTGAATATGACCAAAGATTTTATATTTGTGCCAAATATTTGAAGACTAGCAACTACATTTCGTTTTTTCTCTTTAAATTTCGTTGTTTTCTGTCCACGGAAATTTTCTCTGGCGCTGATGGTTTTCATAATTTCCCCCACAGAACTATAATCTTATCTAAACGGAAGTGAAATGTGAAATGGATTTTGCATTGACCAAGGACGACAACGAGACAATTTATAGTATATTTGCCGCATTGATAGTCTTTCAGTTATCGATTTAATCCCACCGGCCAAAGAGGAAAATGTAGGCAGAGGCTCGTTAACTGCTATACAACATATATTTTATACAATATACTAATATATATAATAAACAAAGTTTTATAATATACAACGCATTTGCATAAACAAGCTCCATTGTAGCTGGAAAATAAAAACTACTTCGTGCAAGAGTATTTTATAAAACAAGCAACTGTATGGAAAAACACATCTTAAAAATAATTGTATGAGTGCATATTATCGCTAATGCTCTAACTAAAACCGAACCCTACCCAATAATAAAATTTTCATCTCTCTCAAATGAAGCCATAATCGAGATTAATTACGAATTACATGCTTAATTAGGAATTTAATAGGTGGGATATATTTTTAATTATATCAATGACAATTTTGACTAAGGTCTTATTTAAAATATCAAATTACTGTCATTGAATCGTACATAGAGTGGCAGTCTACATGAACGTTGATGCATATGCCAAGAATCAAATATCCAAATGCAAAAATGTGAAGAGAAGTTTGTGTGGAATGTGTTATCCTGAAATACTGGAGAGTCATGGGCAAAAATTATGGTAATTTCCAAATGAGAGTCCATCAAATTCCAACGTTGGAATGACAGCATAGGAGACCGGTAGCATTACGACCATGAACCCCTAGGAGATCCGCTTTCACTATTTCGCTCCAGTACAGAATTATTTCATCAATCCAATCCCGCCTCCAAACACGCTTCTTTCTGTTTCCGCACTCTGAGCCGCCCCTCCCAAATGCCAATCCTCCCTCTCCCTAACCCTCCAGCTGCAAACCGACCCCCGCCCTCCTCTGACCTCCGCCCTCCCCATATTGGATCAACAAGGTAAATGGAAAGCATAACCATGTCGCTCGTGTGTAGTGACTAAATTTACAGCCTCTGGTTGCCGGATGATTCCGATGTTCTCTTGTGACGTGCATCGATATAGGACGGCGGATGACACCCAACCCCCTCCACCCGCCCCTCCTGCTGCAAAAACGCTGGGCCCCTTCCTCCCTCCCACTTCTCCTCCTCTCGCGAACACAGCAACATTCCGTCTTCCCTGCTGGGGCAATCCTCCATGTCCCCCCGCTAATCAATCCATAGCGCCCCTTCTCCGCCCGCCCATCCACCTCCTCCTCCTGCCCGCTCCCCTCGCGGATCCGGTGTCGTTTCCCCGTCGTGTAACCTCCCCACGCACATACTCCCCCCTCTCAGCACGCCCCTCCCCTCTCCTCCCAAGCACCGCACCCCTTTGGAACAGGATTTGACCCTCATCCCACCGCATTCCTTTGTTTCGCCTTTTCAGAATGAGGCCAAAAGTCTTGGGCACGAATCCGTTCCCCAAGGCGTCGGTCAGCGGCGCCGCGGTCGGGAAGGCCGCCGCTTGCGAACCCGCCACTCGCCGACAACGATGTCGGTCCGAGGATCTGAGGGACCGCGGTGATTAGCCAAGGGAAACGGAAGAAGACGCCACAGTAACCAGGCCGAAGTTTGATCACTAGGAAATTCAAGGTAGAGACCTAATTTGGGACATGAAATCCACACATCATAAGAGTCCAGGGGTCAAGCTGATTTCCTTGTTCTGAAAGAGGTGCCCCCAGAGAGCTCTGATAAATGAAAATATCAGACAACTCGGCTGGATTTGGAAGTGCCCAAATGCATAACCTGTGAGTCGAATCTGTGCCCTCCACTTAGTGCCCCGTCGCCTTGTCCTCTGGGTTACTTTGACCATAATGTAAATTGACCGTAAATTCTTGGGAAGCATTCCAGAAGCTCATGTTTTCTAAAGAAGCATCACATTTTTGTGAAGACTCCCGCGGAATTGATGACTACCATTCTATTTCTGATTTCACATACTATTAATGTTTTAATATGGCAACTTCCCCAGGTTTTCTCACCTACTTCACCTGAAAGAGCCGAGTATAGCTCCAGCGCAACGTGCTAGACACTAATAAAAACTAAATGTACTCAACATCACCATGTACATGTATTGGTTAATATGATTTTATTAGTCGAAACTAACTCCCTTTAATTGGCTTCAGATTACTTTGGGAAGAAACGAGATATTTTGGTTCTGACATAGATATCGTTTCACTTACCTTCTGTTAGATCACTGCTATGTAGCGGGAAGTAGCAGGATCAAGCACTATCAATGCTTTTTGAACTGGATTTCGGCTTATGACACATATCCTAAAGGATTGTCAACGCTCTCCGCGCTGGAGATCCAGAACTGCGTGCCCACGGAGGTTGACCGATAATAGTCGATGCTGCACAACATTTTTTACATTCTTGCATCGCATCTCGTTCATGAATCGATATCAATGCTTTTTGATGTATTTTGAATATTTTTGACATATTTACATTTTTGCTGTATTCCATTTGTTTCCCATTAGTTTTCTTGGTGGAAGTGAAACGTATGGAACCAAAAATATTGTATCATGCTTAGATTTTAATCAAATTACCATGAGATTTCATCTTTTTGAGCAATGTTCAAACCTTTTTATCAAACTTTATCTGGTAAATGTAACTGTGGATCCTTACTTCATCAACGAAAACTAGTTGGGTTGCAACGTGCTCCGTTGAGCAATATAGGTGTAGCAATTAAGGTCTTGTTGCCTAGGAAAAACTTTAATTAAACGTAACTCAGCTTCCCAACTAAATTAATCCTCCAAAAAATTTTAGTCATGAGGTCTTTAATTTTCTGAACAAATAATAAATCAATGATGGCACAACTTAACTCTACACATACGTAAGTATGGTCAAATTTATGGTATTTCCCTGAAGAAGCTCTTTCCACGATTTTGGATATGACTGGTGTGGTGAATATTGGGGGAGAGACTTGCGAGAAGAAAAACTTAGACGGTCTTTATTTATTCTTCGCTCGATTCATCGATGAGTTTCATATCCAGCGATGAGTTCCACTTTTGAAGTAACCCTGTCAATAATATATGTTTTGGACATTTGCTCATATATACGTATATTTAACTGAGGAAAATGTCTGGGATTGGGTTGTTGTGGTGACCAGAGTAATGGGTTCCCAGTTTTTATCCCGGTGTTGGCAAAATTTTTTAATTGAATCGAAATCCCTACTTGGGGCACTACGTGATGATCACTTCAAATCAAGTACGGCACCGTCGAAAGTGACGTTAAACTGTGAGCCAATTTCCGCCTTTCTTTAAGAGTAGGCTAATGTCGACGCTGGGTATCCCTCTACCCTTCCCCTAATTCTCCAACAGCCTTTCCCCCACCTATTTCCAATGGAGAAATTACCTTAGCGGCCGGTCGAGTACCCTAATAATTACTACTAGGGAGCTATCAGATTTTGGTTACTTTGGTTATTCATAATGCCATGTGGTTCATTAAATTCGACTTATTAATACTTGATAAGGACTACATAGTCTTATGATAATGGTACTGATGCATGGTTTAGGACATGCAACACCTTACTCTTTTATGGAAATGGGGTTTAAGAAATGCAAACATGAAGAATTTACTGCAGAACAGGTGTTCGTAATTAGCTTACCCTAGATTAGATTACCCTAACATGACTGGCAAGCATTAACTCATCTTGTATAATGCAGGAACGATATTTTTTGATTATTATTATTTATCTGCAAATTTCACAAATCTGAAATGGCTTTTCAGTAAATGATTAGGAAATTTACTTCAATTCATTTCAATTCTAGAATGATACATTTTTAAATAAAATATTGAATTACATATTATTTTTTTTTAATATCAATAACATTCTAAGCTAAAAAAACATCTTTACAAAATCCAACATCGAAGATGACATATGCCAACGCCCTCTCTAAGATGACTTGAATATTCTTCTCTAAGATTATAAATGACGAAATAGGTCATCCTTGTTTATATTCTAGCCTCAAATACAACTCAGGTCTATAAAAATGTAGTTAACGTGCACTATTCCGAAGCCAGCATCCGTAGCACTCGGCACTTAATGGAACGTTGGAGGATATTATACTATCCCCCAAAATTGGAGACCTCCTTCGAAGGTCCTTAAAATCATTTTCTTTCTTTGAAAGTATTAAAAAGTCAGAATGGGTTCCAAGAGCTGAAGATCGTTGACAGGTACTGTAATTTTGGATTGGGTGCAAGCTGCAGTCCTCCCAAATATGTCCTATGTCCACGCCAAGAAAATAAATCCATTTTTTCAAAACTCAATCGCTAATGTTTTGAGACAAGTTACTTGTGAAACTGGGATACTGGAATATAGAGGGTTAACAAAGGGACGGTTTTTATAGCATATAACGTTTTAATTATGGCACATATGACACACACGAGCGTATTTTATGCCACAAAGTATGGCATATGCAATCAAATGTTTGGCCAACCATCATTATATCCCAAATCTAAGTAACACATATTCTTTGATATATTATAATTCAAGAAAACCATGGCACTGCCGTATTCTCCATCGAGCATTAGAATAGTCACAGCTAATTAAGGGAAATGTGTCGAACCAAGCCTATAACGTTTACTTCTAAAACTGGCAATGTGTTACATATGACCAAATATGGCATGGAACACAATTTGGCGCGTGGGAAGGGTCAATATTGACTTCCCAAACGCTATCTAGGATGAAGAATCTTAAGTTCTATCCTTGAAGCACTCGGTGGTCCGAATTCATGAAGCTGCTAGAAAATACCCACTGAGTGCGAGTGCGGGAATGAATTTTTCGCATCCGGAGTCAAATTTAGCGCTGATACTCTAAAAGCATTTCCGTCTCCAAAAAATCTGCCGGTCAAAAAATCGAAGTCAAACGTATTGCGTTAACTTTTTCAAATCAGCGCTCTTCAATCTCTGACAGCAATGTCACCAGACCCTCCCCTCACTACGGATTACTTCCTCGAGTTATGATTTATCCTTTCCGATGTATCTTCGCCATCCTCTTTCCCTTTTTTTGATCGAATGAAATTTGACGTCCTCCACTCGTATTATCCCCAAATGTTCTCCCCATCACATTCATCTGCCGTGAAGCCATGTTGCTCAACGCAACCAATTTGCAAATCTACTGCACCAACCCAACGTTTTTTCCTCTCTTACCTAAATTACCAATTTTCGTCTACAAGGAGTAATGAATAAAAATTAGTTTCGCGTAAATTGTCGTCACAAGTTCTACCGAAGCTATGGTCAGGAACTTTGCTATGTAAAAATTGGAATTTATAAATATAGGCAATCAATATCACTGAAAAATATGCCAAATAGAAAATCTGTGCTTTCTCTTATAAATGTGCGCTTGTAAGAGTAATTGCAATCAGGAGTTTTACTTATTTAATGCTGAATCAGGAAAAGTAAAATACGCATATTTTGTAATCCACGATACAGTTCTAACTCTCGTGATTTCATAACTGGTTGGCAGCAAACAGTTTCCTCATATTCCTTTTTAAAACTTGTGTTCAATTCACTGCATAAGATAGAATCTCGTAAAATTTTTCCCTTTCAATGTGAAACTTTACTTAAACGGTACTCATTAAAATCATATTTTAATACAATTTAAGTGAGATTTACACATTTTTAGACACTACAATAGTGTCAATAAAACTTCAAAATTGAGACAGGGAATAACCTTTCAGATTTCTCAACCAAAGCTCTTACACAGCCGATATAACAACATGCGAAGTCAGACGTTTTTATTTCAATAAGTTATCCAAGTACTAGAAAAGGAATTGAGTGAACGATCATAAGTCTATTACGATTAACTCTTCGACAGGGTTTCGTGTCACATTTGTCTCATTTAATGATCACGAATAATAACACAAGAATTGCCATTACGATACTATCGGCGTTGATGCTGGCTTGATTTTTTTATGTATCGGGTCTAATTTCATTTTTACTTTGCCCTAATCTTTATCAAAAGTCCTAATAATCTTAACTAATTTTTTGTATTTAATTTTTATTCATGGAGCAAAATTCTAAATACCATGCTGTTAGTTCACTTGAGAAAAATGATGGTTGAAAACAAATAAACACATACAGGGTTCGTCCGGAAAATAAGTGTTCTGAGCTCAGGAAAAAAAATGTATTACACTTTTACACATCTTAAGCTAATATTCCTCAAAATAGGACCCTTGTGAGTCGATACACTTGTTCCAGCGGCGTTCCCATTCCTGGAACGCTCCCGCGAGGGCATCATCGGGAACCTCTCGAAGACACGTCGTCACGGCCTATTTGACGGCGTCCAAAGTCCCGTATCGCGTTCCTTTCAAACTCCTCCTTATCTTCGGGAACAGAAAGAAGTCCGGTGGTGCCAAGTCCGGGCTGTAGGGCGTAGGGGGTAAACGTGCGGCAGCCACGCCGTGCTTGGCCAAGAAGTCCGACACGACAAGCGCGGTGTGAGACGGCGCATTGCCGTGATGCAGCCGCCAGATGTTTTTGATCGCTGGCCGGACGCGTGCGACTCGTTTTTGAAGCTTGTCGAGTACTTGGACGTAAAATGCAGCATTTACAGTTCGTCGTTCAGGTACAAATTCGTAGTGGACGACTCCCCTTTTGTCAAAAAAGACAATGAGCATCGCCTTGATCCGAGATTTGCTCATGCGAGCTTTCTTTTGACAGGGTGATGATGGGGTTTGCCACTCCGCACTTTGTCTCTTCGAATCGGGGTCGTACTCAAAGACCCACGTCTCGTCACCCGAAACAACGTTCTCTAAAAAATGTGGACCATTTTTGCAGTGATCCGCAAGTTGTGTCGCTATTTCCAAACGATTGAGTCTTTGATCATCACTGAGCACTTTCGGCACCAGCTTTGCACAAATTTTTCGCATCTGTAATTGGTCCCTAATAATCTCGAGCACTATTGTTTTTGGCACATTACACTGCTCTGCTATCATCCGAACACTAAGACGACGATCAGAGTTCAGTACATCGCGAACTTTTCGCACATTTTCGTCGGTGAGTGTCGTTGATGGGCGTCCAGGCCTTAGTTCGTCGTCGACCTATTCTCTGCTCTCCACGAACATCTTGTGCTACCGAAAGATCATGTTTCTGGACATGGCTGACTCCCCGTAAGCCTGGTTAATCATACCGACAGTTTTGGTAGACGATTTCCCAAGCTTTACCGCAAATTTGATGGAATAACGCTGCTCCAAAAACTTCGGCATCGCGTTCCGTGCGTGGGTCGAGCGTGGAGGTTCGCGTTAACAGAGCTCCTCACTGCACCACAGCTCAGAGCCGACTGCCTTTGTCAGCGTCCCTTGCCAACATACCCCCGTTCAATCGCAGCCCGTCAGAGCGGTGCTGGGCGCTCCTGGAGCGGCGGGAAAAAATCAGTACACTTATTTTCCGGACGAACCCTGTGTAATCAATATGGCTTTATGGTCATATGCTGTTACTTTTCCACTTGATACAATTAATTGCGGACAATGTTTCGTTATCACGTGTCAAATTAATTAACGGTCAGACTTTTCCTGAATATGACATAGTGGATCGAAACCTGGTCAGTAAAAATTTTTTATCAAGTCGGAAACTGCTATTATTCACCCATTATGCTCCAGTTCCACTATAACACGCCTGCAACTTCGCAATTCAATTTAGTGTGCATCATTATTACCATAATCATTGATTTCCACTTAAATATTAAAGTAATCAAGCTTCAATTCTCAATTTTAGACAAATATGTGTCCCAGCAAAAACATTAGCGACAGTAATTATGCTCAATATTGATTCGGATTAGGCTTTATAAATTAATGACTCGCAACAATTCAGTTCGGCTTTTCCTATTAAACTTTTTTTATCCAAATTTAAATGTTTGAAATACTCACTCATGTTGCTCCTCATGATGACAGATTCCTTTCTCTTAAAGCTATTTACGGTATTTGAGTTTTAAAGTTTAACTCCCCACGTATTGCCATTGAATAATTTATCCCCTAGGTAGGTTTCCAATTATTTATTTCACTATTTAAATATTAATGGAATTTATGAGTAATTCAGAAAATATGCATGAAGACTTGAGGCATGAGCATGAGGAATTAGCCTATTTTGAGGGCTAGTTAAAATATTTCAAATGAGTAAAATAAAATTAGAAAAAATGCCGATTTCACTTTTCCTTTCACAAATGTGGAGCCACATGCCGAAGTTGCAGCGAAGCAATACATGTACGTAATAGGCCGAACTGAATTGCGTCAGTACTGTCAACTGAATCACTGAAGAAAACTTATGACATTTTTTTAGCTTATAAGTTCCCATAATTGATTTTAACATTTAATTTTAGCTGTTTGCAATTTCCTTGTGTATTAATCATCTAGACATTAAAGAAGACCAAAGCGAATAAACTATACTCCCAACTTCGGCTTCAAAAAGTGGCAACGGTTTAATAAATCTTTTCTTCCCTTACTTACAAAGGGATTTAATTAAATCTCTTCAAGTATCATACTTGTACGAGCATAACTTTGCAATTGATGTGAATGGAAGTCATGACCGAAATTTTAATAAAATTCGTCCCTACAATTCACGGAAAGTCTTATAACATTCGTGTAAGTTACTGCACGTGCGCAGAAACAATAAAATTGTGTCCCCGATTGCGGTGAACTTGAAAGCAGTTTCAATTCTCTCGTGGATCTATTTCTTTCTCACTTCCGAAAATTTAATATCCAATTAATCCAGTTATAATGGCGGAGCCTTTAGAGAATAAAAATATTCGGTATTGGAGGCACTAAATATGTCGAATTGATGAACATATTATTGTATTGAGAAGTATCAGCTTGTCTTGTTCAGCAAAGCTAAGAAATACATCGGTGTTTATCCAGTGTCTATCCAAAACCTATCTTAAAAAACAGGTGACGAAATGAAAATGGCCAATCTATTAGTGAAAATTTTGCTCATGAATGGCTCAACACCCTACTTCTTCCAACTGCTGTGTGTTACATTACATGCACTATTCTGGTGTGATAAATATATAAAAAATTAGAACAGCGATTAAAGACAACGAAAAAAGTACATATAAATGTAGGGGTCTCTTTTGTTAAACAAAAATTATACCACTTGAAAAGTTATGAAACATGTGATTGCATGTAAAATATTTTTACGTGTACTACTTCGCAAAGAAGTTAAGGACTTGAAATGTTTTAACGTGTTCTAAAGGAAACTTTGAGCAAATTAGCTTAAACAAATTACAGCAAACAAGATCGGACTCCAAAACACTCTTTTGAGACTCACACTAAAATAGAGTTTTCTTATTTATGAGTCAATGGGGCAAAAAGAACTATATTACTGAAATATTATGAAGCATTTACCAGCAGAAATGCAGCTTATTGAATTTCACTAATATGTTGAAGTATACAGGGGTCTTGCTTGCGAGTCTTGTGCATCCTGGCGTGAGCTGTATTATCCTTAGTCTTGCATGTGTTTTCTTGAATGCTCAATTATATTTTTAGTTCAGGAACTACAAATTACTGTTAATGTTCTCTATGTGAACGATCAATTTTCTGTGCAATTTGGGATTTATTCACATTCCAGCCTGATAGCGTTGTGAGGACTTATTTTCTTAGATTTCATTCCTGTATAGTTTTCCAAGTTTAATTGGAGTCTCCACTCCTGACGCCAAGCAATATTTTCCTAGGATGGCTAGAAAGAGCTTCGCAGCCCATTCTGACACTTATGGCTTGATAGATTACCAGATAACTGGAGAATAATTGAATTGTATAGAAATTAGAATTGAAGTGTTTTAAAAGCTTATGCATGATTTTTTGGAAAAGGAATTTTTTAAATACCTAGGCGTCAATCTGGGGATTGAAATGATGTATTGGCTGCAGTACTGGCTTCTCAACTCGAACCTCGGTGGTTGTAGGATTTTTCTATGTTATACCGAACCTTATTGGCGGTTTTTTGGGGAGATTACTTAAGGTTAAGTATGTATATGATATGAAAGGATCAGATCATAATGATTCTTCACAACACGGACTGGTTTCTCTGTTTTCTATATAATTCCGAAATTCAGCATATGTAATTCTTCTTGAAGAAAAATAATTTAGAAGATCACGCATAAACGGTCGTCATTGATGACGTGAATCACAACAGTTAGAGTGACATCAGGTTTTGGCAGTTTTTTCAGTCCTTTTTTATTCATTCTTCGTATTCACGACATTAAGGTCACCGTTTATACCAAATTTAGTGCTTCTCTTTTTCTCATATATTCCTCCAACCCCTGTTTTCTTGGACTTTTCTGGAGACCTTTGCGTCTTTGATGAATTCAGCAGCTGTGAGGGAGTACCTTTTTTGGAGATGTGAGCTGCTGCAGGATGAGAATTCACGCTGCTGGAACGGAAATTTTAAAGCGCATGTGAGGTCATTCTCGTGGCCGTAGTGTGGAAAACGTAAGGGTTGATGTTAACATATCTTCAATTAAATGGCGAGCGGGGGATATAATGGAGTCGACAGCTTGAGTAATCAAAGTGTTCATCTAGCCTCTTCCTAGTCAAGTGAATCTGGAGGGAGTCGTTTGCAAAAAAATGAAACGAAATGACTCGGTCGCCTGCAAATCCTAGCGATCTTTTTTGTTTATACATTTCCCAGTGTACACAATGTATAAAACACTGCTCGAAATGCAAGAGAGATTCTTGTTTGCAAACAATCGTTCTGAAACCCGTTGATCGTGTCATCATATTTGGGACCCGTTGAAAAACACTGTTTGAAATTTGGCAATGTTTGGTTGCTGATGGTACTTGTAAAATAGCATAAGGGTTTTTACGTAGTAGGTATACACATTCAGATCAAACACATTTGATGGAATCGTTCCAACTATTTATGCTCTCTAACGAAGAAACATACAAGAAAATTTTTAGGTTGCTTCCAGAGAGACCTGTCTCCTGTAAATGTCAACTGTGATGCTGAAGCAGCTATGCTTCAAGATATTTTGTGGACACCGCAGCTTCCCATTTCCATGTGGTCGTTGAACGTGTGGGTGCTGGATAACAAAAGCAAAACAATTATTCGGAGGCAGTTCCCTATAATCTCTAATACCGGCTAGAAATAGATTACCTCTTTCACATTTGAAGGATATCCACAAAGTTTAAATTCATGAAGCACTCAAGAAAACACAGAGAGGACGAAAAGCGTTTTACGAGGAATTGGTTAGAGGTCCACAACCACCATAGCAGCCGAAGATGTGTGCAATCGTGGACAAAGGAATGTAACATCTTCTCCTAAATTACGACACCTTTAACCTGTTGATACGTTTGAGAGGCCTATCCCATACGGGTATTCGGAGTGAATGAACCTTCTTCAACGTAGATATGACAGATATATGGGGTGCTAAGTACGCCAAGTCCTTATTAAGGCTTCTGACGGCATTACGTTGCAAGGCTTCAAGTTGTTGACGGTCGTGCACGGTAAAGCAAACTTTGGGCTTTTCTTTGAGTACGAATCGCAGGTTTTAGGTAAAATTTTATTCCTGAAGCAAAATATGAGCTCAAATATGAATAAATATGAATAAAATTTCCAAAAGGAACCGAATAACTCCTATTTCAAAAAGGTTTTACAACAGTACCGCCAACT
The DNA here is from genome assembly GCA_037158775.1 of Hetaerina titia. Classification (NCBI taxonomy): domain Eukaryota; kingdom Metazoa; phylum Arthropoda; class Insecta; order Odonata; family Calopterygidae; genus Hetaerina; species Hetaerina titia. The sequence continues at coordinate 38,779,714 of CM073779.1, forward strand.
GATTCAAATACCTAAAAAGTTAATTTCTCAGATATTATTTCCCGTTTTTAGCACAGCAGATTAGTAATATCAATTTTTCACTTACACGGATATATACTATATGGAGGTTCAAAAATATCAAGAATATCCTAAGTCGATAGATGGAAACTTGCTCTACAAGACTGAGTTTCCCAGTTAAAGAAACCTGAAGTTACAATTCAAAATCGTATTATATGAGAGTTTAAGAGAGAGGGTACGAAAAAGGAACCAATAATCTGAAAAAAATCAGAAATCTGCGCAACAGCTGCTCAGTAGATGAACGGGACTGATTATCTGAAGCATGGAAAATAGAAGAGAAAAAATATCTGCGTAAAATTTAATGTGGCTAACAGGATTTATTCCCTCGATTCCTGAAGTGTCTAAAAAAAGATTATACTTTATATAAGGCTACGAATGTGTGATTTGTATGATATCATGAATTCTGAAATTGATTGAGAGGGGGGAGAACGATGAGACTACGAAAAGGAAATGGGAAAGACGATAAGAGAATATTGCAATAAACATAAAAATACTTAAGAGTGGAAGGAGAGGCTATTAAGACTCAACAGATCAGAGCGGTAAGGTTTACGAGGAATAGCATATATTCTATCAAAATACGCCTTCCCCTGTTACAATTTTGATGTAAATTTAGGTAAAACAAGTCTTAACCAATGCTCTGGCCACAGAAAATTGATTAAGAGTATTTTAATTCCATCTAGAAATGCATCGATTATGCAATTTAAACATGCTATAAATATGATAGTCTAAAGTTAAATTTGAAAAATTGTACACTGTTTTAATTGATGATATGATTTATTAACTAATTGGAATAAACTTCATTAATAAATTAATTATGATTTGTCGTGTTCGCCCCAGTGTTGCACTAACTTGATTAACATCAGTATTAAAAGTTTCATAGCATCAGTGCAAGTATAACAATATTTTGTCGAAGAGGACAAAATTGTAGGGCACTGTTTCTAAATAAAAATATATTGTACCATTTCCGTTAGTGCATCTTGACAATCTAATATACTGAAATATTATATATAAACTGAGGGCCGCAACAATACGTCGTTGAGGGTTCACAATTTGTACAGTAAGTTTGACAAAATTTTTTCATAAAAAGAACCTTAAATCAATGTGCTCTGAAAAAAACAGTTGACGAAATCAACCATAAAGTAAAGGTGTTTACTACATTTTTGCTCCGAGTGTCCCATGCAAAATACAAAAGGTCGAAGGGTTCGATCCAGAAGAAAGGCAGCCCGCGTAGCATCTGTTCCTTAGTGCGATGTCTCAAAAGGCATCTGACCCCAGGCGGCCATTGAGTGGTGGCTTCTCGATGAAAAATTTTTGAGGAGTAAAGCGGGAATCCGTCTCAATTATCTATCCCAAAATTCTTTGTGTGGGCACCAAAATTATAATAAGACTTGACAGCTACCGGACTCGGCCCATTGGACCGGTTGACGCGCCTGGTAGCGGGAGAGGGAAGGCTTCCGCGGTGAACATCACTAAAAATCCTTGAAAAGCAAAAGAGTCCGCAACTGTAAAAAATAAGGCAAAGAAAATAATTGAACTAGTTAGAATATGTGGTTGGAATGTGTGAGTCATTTTGATGGCAGGAAAATTGGAAAATAAAGCGAGAGAAGGAGAGGGAGATTATAGATATCTTAGAGCTATGCGAAGTGAAATGGAAGGATACCGGGGATGGTTGGAGAGATACTTATAGATGTATGTGATATCGATAAATATGCATTGGTGAGGAAGAGAGTAGTAAGCAGTAGTAAAGAGTAAAGTAAGCATAAAATATTATTGGTGAATAAAATTTCTACCAACGAACTTGATGATTGACCAGATCTACGTACCACCTCGCAATCATAGGGAACGAGAAGTGAACAGAGTATAAACTCAGTTAAAGGACATAATTTCGGATATTCCAGGAGGTAAACATATGGTAGTGATGAGGTGCGTTCAATCCTGCGTTCCAATCTCCACTCTCACATTTCGTAACAAAGAAAGAAAAGAGGGTAGTGAGTGGGGGAACTACGGCTTAAGAATTGGAAGTAGGAGAAAAAGTGAAACAATAATTACTGCGGAGGGAAAGGAATAGAGTACTGCAGGAGACAGGGTTAAATCATCACAACCTCCTGGTTTAGACGCCAAAAGAGGCTTATGTACACATGAAACATGCCGAGGGAGTGAGGAAGGTATAGCATAGATTTAAGGCAATTTAGTAAATATGAAGTGTAGCGTCCGATTCCAAAAGGTAAAACGGAAATTATGGTTTATGAAATGAAACTTAGAATAGTTAACGGGATTGACATGAAAGGAGTAACAACAGGCTGTAGAGTAAACCCTAAGAGAGAGAAAGTAAATAGGAAAAGGACCAGAAAACAATGCATAACAGGGGAAATGAAAAGAAATGCAGATGAGACGTAGAAATACTATTATTATTATAGATAACCTACAGGTTCAGGTAAGTTTTGGATGGACACAAGCAACCAAACTGTACAGCGAAAATTCTTTCTAATAAACACAACCCTGCGTTTAACCTTACAATAGGCCAATTTTCAATTCTGCATAGTTCCTTCTTCCCTTCATTTTGACCAACATCTCCATCCTATTCCCGCCCTTTCCTCGTTTGCCTAGCATTCTCCCCTCTATCACAGTTTTCAACATCCCATCGCCAATCAAAACGCTCTGCAGCCCTACTTCCTGCCTTCTTATGGTTTCTCCCAATAATCCCCTCTCCTCGCCCACCATACCTAGCACTTTCTCATTTGTTTTCCTTCTGGTCCATTTCACCTTCTCAAAACTTCTCCACACCCATATTTCCAAAGTCTACAATGTATGGCTATCATCCTGCTTCAGTGAGTATGTTTCCGTGCCATACATAACTGCGCTGCATATCAAAGTTTTGACGAGCCTTTTCTTAACATCCTTATCATCCTTACATCTCTCCATCCTTAGGGGGGTCCCTGTTATCAACTCCCTTCTCACTGTGAAAGCTTCTTTGCCTAATGTAATTCTCCTTTGCACCCTGTTACTGTCCCTGTTACTTTGACCATTATAGTTCAAAGCAATTCCGAGATACGCAAACTGTTCCACCTTCTCTAAGTTTTGCCCTCCTATTTTTGCGTTTAATTGAGCCTTTCTTTTTCTGGAGAACCACTTAGAAATTTTGAAAAATAGAAACATAAATAGAAAGATATGAATATATTGAAAAAATAAACACAGATGTAGGTAAAAGGTAGTTCATAGAGTTAATAAATATACTGAGGCGAATTACTAATAAGAGAATGAAGCGCAATTGAAGGCGCAGTGCGAGGATATGGAAATTTCACAAAGGATGGGTAAAATTAGTGCAATGTGCAGGACGGTAAAAGCTCTACCAGAAAGTAAGATGTGAAAATTCATGCTATCAATTGTTGAGTCAAGAATCAAGAGTGGTTATATCTGGTATTCTCAACGTTCGACCTGAGTTCCTTTTGGAGGAGTTGGGAAGGGCGCTGCCGGCGAAAATGGTTCTATGGTTCGGACCCATATTGGTGGATAATAGTTTAGGGAATGTAATATTGAGACCGTAAAGCAGTCACCAAATATTCTTCTGTTCGTCTGTGCGTAGGAATAAATGGAAAGCTCTATGAGGGCAGCGGAAGTGTTGGCGGGTTAAGTAATTAATGCTGATAAGATTGAGTGGGTTTTGCATTAATCGACATAAAATACAGGAATCAGGTTCCGTTAAAGAAATAAACTATGTGTTCAGTGTTATGTATGGCTTCAATGGCTTCAGTTATCCCTCAGTTTAAGCTCTTGAAAGAGATGCTTGGCCAAAATGTTTTTTTACTTAGGGCGTAGTTTTTGGCAGCACCCTTGTGTTCTAGTTATAGATGTTTTTTTCGGTTTTTATATGAGGTAAGGAGTGCTGTTAAGAATGTTGTTTAAATTGGGTGAACGTTTGCAACGAAAATTAGGATATTTTAGTAAAAGAGGAGCAGTCAATTTTTTGTTTTCTGGAATGGGGAACTACGGGTATACTTCATTAGTTCTAAATTATAATCTATACCCGCATCCAATCCCGGGAAACTACTAAGTGACTATGTATTTCCTCGTTCTGTGTCTAACTAGTCTAACTGATGTGTTCCAGAAGCCGCGGATATTCTCTGCGTATACCTGCGTCTGTTGTGGTGTTAAACCTAGCGTTCTTTATTATTAGACCCTGTCTCCTGCAGAGCTCCTTTGCTTTCTCCCCACAGTATTTCTTTGTTCCATTGCAGTAGGCCCATACCTCACTCCCTCGTCTCCCTTCATCCACCATCACGTTCCAAACCTCCATCATCATCATCGATTCTCCAGTTTGTACCTGCAATTATTTCCATGTATATCTTTATATTATTATTAGGTAATCTACCGGTTAAGGTAGGTTTTTGGATGGACACAACTATATCTTTATATATATAAACTATATGGGATGTTCTTCCCTTGTATCGATGATATAGAAGCACTCACGAGAGCAATATAACGACACAATGAAACACAAAATAAAATGGATAACACGTAAAAGAACACTCACATTCGAAACACACAGCGGGGTACAGCGTTGGACTACTGACCGGAGGGTCCCGGTTTCGATTCCCAGGCAAGGCACTCTGAGCACCTCCACTCAAGTTCAACTCCAAGCTCCACCCAACTTATGTGGTTTTTCACGTATCAGATCTTCCTGGGAAACCATAACCGGCACAGGGAAAAGAACAGGCCCCCCTACCTGATGTGTGAAATTCACACGCCGTCGGGCTTAGTACTGGGTGAACTCTACCATCAACTACCAAACCGACCTTCGGGTTGATTACTCTAATTATGGTTAAAATATATATGTATACACATATGTATGCCCACATATATACAAATTTAAACATGAAAAACCGCCACATGGCGAACACATATTCTTTCGCATTGACACAGGAAATAGCAGATCTGCTCGAATCCACCTTTCTTACCATTCCTGTTTTCGTCTTTTATATGTGTTCCTTTTCCTTTTCCTTATTCCTGTATCCAAGTGATTGAGTAATATATATATGGCCGTAATACTTATCGTGGGCCGCGGTAGTCCATGGGTGCCGTTTGCACCCCTACAGGGATGCAATTGGCACCCTTAGCAGGGATATGCTGTTTTTGGCGAAAACCTCGGTAACAATCGAGGATATTTCTGCCGGTTCGTTGTGGTGATGAAAGCACCAAGACTTGTTGGTTCACATTTGTGGCATCTTCCGCACCATGGCGCGTCTTAACTTTCTCATAACCTCTGTATAGTGCTACCCATTCACTGTTTGCCCTATTGTGACATATTTATGGTTGTGAATTCCTTCCTAATCGAAGAAAACGATCAACATCACCTTAAAGTTCGATCGCGACATCCGAATATTTTTAGGTCGTGGGGAAACGGCCATTTTCACCGTGAAGACTGCGCTTTTGTTTCTATATGATAATATTGAACCCAGGTTTAGTTGCCTGTAATGATTTTTTTAAGGAGTTTCGGTCGTTGTTTGAACTAACGGGCAGTTCTTAGCTGATGTCAATACGTTTTTGCCTTTGTTCATCCGTCAACACTCGTGTCACAAATTTGGATGTGACACACTGCATGCCCAAAATATCTGTTAAAATGGTGAAACACGAAACAATACTAATGTCAACTTCATTGGTTCACTTTGTTACAGTTGACCTACGATTTGTATGCACTAAATTATTCACACTATTGACGTGGGCGTTGTTTGTTGACGTCGGTGGTCGTCCACTTCTCGGTTCTTCATCGGTCGAGGTTTTCCCGACTGGAAGTGGTCGAACGAGCGGAAACACTGTTCCTGATAGATTCTTCTTCGAATACCTCTTAAATCGTTGGATAAAATTCAGTAGAAATTTTTGCGAGGTTTAAACAAAATTCAATGCACACGCGCTGCTTCTCTAACGCGTCCATTCTCACCCATACAAGAATTTGTATAGCAAGCGCATGAAGGTCAAACAGGAATCAGGAGCAAAATCGAGTTAGATTCTCGACCAAGGACTTGTTTTACTTCTCATAAACGCCGCTAGACGTCACAAGCTCATTAGTTTCCATCCGTTAAGCAATTCACGCGTAGAAAGACCGGTCTCATATATTTTTGTACAGATCTTTTACTGCGATAAGTCATTTTTTGAGGTAATATCAATTTTGTTTCGGCAAAATATTCTGGTCTAATTCTGTCCCGTACTAATGATCCTATTAGAACTCCCTTCCCCATTTTCCTGAACTCTTGATTAATTCTACAAATATCCCACAAAGCCTTCTTTAATTTCATTTCCTTTAATGCTTCTATTTCACAGTCAAGCAATCTAGGCCCCAGGCTATTCTTGTAGGCATCGTAATTCCTTTCTAGTCTTCCATTTCCGGACTATCTTTGCCATTAGTTACTCTACATATTCTTTTCATCTCTTAAGGACGTTTTTTGCTTTGAAAATATTTTATCATGTGCATCTCTGAGATTACAAACCTACTGCCCTTTCTTACGTCCTGACAGTCCCTTAACCTTCCTGGAGAGTGCGCCTATTTTGACGCCTCTGCACACTCTTTGCAGCCTCGTACTGCTTTTACCACCACGTTTCTATTGCCTCTTTAGTTTATCGTCTCGGTTTATTGCCTACATCTTGGAACATTTCCCTCTCTACATCTGTGTACACTTTTTCACGGTCGCTCTTCCTACTGGCACGCCCTTTTTGCCCCAGATAAAGCTTATTCGTTTAATGTCCCCATGCTCCTTCCCTTTCCTATTCTCTTAAATTTAACATTTAACTTCATGAACACTAATTTTGTATCCTGCTCTGATGGAACTACGTGAGTTGATCCAGCTATTCCTGAATTTTTGCCCAACCATAATATAGTCTAAGTGGTATCTCCCGGTATTCTCCATGCAAACCAAAGTATTTGGTTGCATGTGGTTTAATATTCTCTTGGAATCGACTGAATGACATCAATCAAATACAAATCGCCGGGACCTGATAAAATCTCTACTCGCAGATACAAAATGACGGCATCAGAAATATCTGATCAATTGAGAATAATATTTAAAAACTCCATATATGGCCGCGCAGTACCCAAAGACTGAAAAGTAGTCAAAATCACGTTTATATTAAAAAAAAAGGCTACAGAAGTTCCAAGTAATTACCGACGCTGTCTCTCACATCCATTTCATGAAAAATTTTAGAGCACATAATGGTACGTTCAATCATGAAATATCAACACCCAACACTGTTTTAGCTAGGTCTAGCGAGACACAACTGGCATTTTTCGTTCATGTTATTTTGGTCTCATGGAAGAAGCAAAGGTTGTAATAGGTTGAATACATAAAAAATTACCAGACCACGAGGAAATAGTCGTAACAGATGGCATGTTTTCCGACACAGTAAGCGTCTTGTCAGGTTTCGCATATGGAAGTATTGGTCCGCTTTGTTTCTTTTATACATTAATGGTACGGTTCTCAGATTTCCAGTAAATTTCGTCTATACTATGCTGAGGTACAGGTGATACAGGTGCAGATTCCCTGTATATAGGGAAATATTCAGTTATGAAGATAGGGTTTCATTATCTAATGACTATAATTGCGATTCAAAAGCGTCGCAAGATATGGAAGCTAGAGTTAAATTTAAAGAAATATGTTTCTTGAAATTTTTAGAGGAAGAGTATTTCACCCGAAAACACACCTCACAGGAAACCAATATAGCAGACTCAGAATCGTTAAAAAATTTGGGTGTTATGAAAACTAAGAACATGTCTTGGGGTAAACGAATTCGTGAAAATTTCTAAAAAGCAAATAAAAAGTTAGGATTCATCAAAAAGATAGTTGGAAAATGTAGGGAGAGGGCCAAGGAGCTTTGCTATTTCATGTTAGCTCAGGCACCTAGAGTATCGTGTGAGTGAATGGTATTCTCACGAGGTTGGCTTAGTTTTGGAAAATTATCGAGTTCAACGTAGAGCAGCTAGGTTTGTGAAAAGTTGTTATGAACATGTCAGCACTGTCATGACACGAATGGAAGAATTAGGATGGGAGCCACTAGTTGACCGTAGGTTTAAATACAGGTTAAATTTCATGCTTGCATTTGAATTGGGTTACTTATCTGAGGATGTTGAAGACATTACATACCATGGTATATCAGACCACGCACGTAAAGTCATGTAGAACGATAGTAAAACGGATAGATTGTACGAGGGATGGATTAAAAATATATTGTTTCCTCGTACCATTAGCGATCAAATTAGATATCCTTTAGCCTCACTCACGAAGTAAATAATTATCATTGGTAATGTTTAGTATTTTCTTGATATTCTTCACATTTTCTTTGAGACCCATCTTTTTAACTCTCCTCTCGCATATTATGAAATATATATCCGATTATTGAATATTCTTGAATATAAGTACTTACTTTTGTTTGATTAACTTTAATCCATTGCAAGATCAAACTGATTTTTTTGTTGAGGTGACATGACCGTTATTGTGCATGAATGGCTGGTAATCTAACACCCCCCGCCGCACGCCTTTGAGGCGGCTTACGCGGTATTATGTACATGTACATGATTATGAAATCACGTTGGGCACGTTTATAACTGAGCATTATGTAAAAATAAAAAGTCAATACCCACATATTTTTCACACTACGTACCATTTAGCTCCACCCAAGCTAGTTGATTTTTCGGGTACCAGATCTTCCTGGGAAACCATAACCGGCACAGGGAAAGGAACTGGCCCCCCTACCCTGATGTGTGAATATTCACACGCCGTATAGGGCTTGGTACATGGGTGAGCTCTACCATCACCTACTAAACCGACCTTCGGGTTGATTACTGTGTTTTATGGTACCATTTATAAAAATTCTCTCCAATGAACTCACGCTGTTCTTCTATCCAGGCAATATTTAATGATAATATGGCCAAAATATTTTTCTAGCGCATTTTGGATTTTTCAGGTTTTTTAAATGAAAAATATTCTATTAGGGCACTAAGTACCCAGATATCGCAGGTTTTACAATTAATTCACATTAACTTGAGTCTCATAAGATTATATTCAGTGCTTAACACTGAAAATAATCACATTTGCCTGCTACAAAAACTCAAGAGGGTGTTGTCATCACGTGATTGCACGGCCAACGCCAAACAACAGGTTCAATGCACGAAAGATAACTATTTCATTACAGAAGTGGAAAGGAGAACTGACAAATTACCGAGTGCACCGTTTATGAAACCTCTCTCCCCGTCTCAAACAGCCAGCCGCCTCGTCCGCGCGCGTGCAACACTGGGAAGATAATGAGGCCGATGCCCAATTAATAATCCCCAGCCACTCCGCGCAGGATGAGCCCAATCTCATCACCACTCCCGTCACCAACCACCCTCCATCCACCCCGCCTCCTCCCGCCCCCCGTGAATGCACACTCCGAAACCCTCCACCGCCCCTCTCTACGCTACACCGGGACCAACTCTCGGGCCCCTTTCCGATGCCCCCCCCAGGCACCCGCAGGACGACAATATCACTTCCGCCTTGCGAACCGGATGCTCACCGCCGTGCCTCTCCACCCCACCCCGCCGCTCACCCAGCCGGTAACCGAAAGGAAAAACCCCCAGCCGCCTTTGTTTCCGCGCAACTGTCCGAGAGAGGATCTGATGAAAGTGACCTCGACGCCCACGAACCACCCTCCTCTCATCTCTTCCTCCCATGCCTCCCTCACCCCCTACAACCCACTCTCGCGCTGTTTTTGTTCTAATTTCTCTCCCCTGAGAAAAAGAAGAGGATTGGAAAGGGTGGGTGACGGAGGATTTCTGGGTTGGCGGGCGGGTTGAGGGGTGGAGTGGTGGAGGACGCGTTGCGGGGGCTGTCTGCGAGAGAAGGGGTTCGGAGCCACGGCTTCGGCGGGGCCGGCGAGTATTGAGTGCGGCGCCTCGGGGCAATCAATGCCGCGCGTCCGGCCGCTTCGGAAAAATACTCTTCGCCTTCCCTCATCACTCCTCACCACCCGTCGGACTCCTTGCCTCACACCCCGTCACTCTCGGATCCCGCTAAACCCATCAGAGACGGAAACTGATTCCTAGATCCCATCCGACTGATTTACTTGTGTGGCCCGCCTCGGATGAGTGCTCATGGGAAGGGCACCCAAAAGGGGGTGAAGGGCATGGGAAGATGCAGCCGTCGAATCCGAGGGTGGATGAATGAATGCATCGGCCCGTCGAGTCGCGTCGCGTCGGGTTCTGGCGGCAGTGGGGATCGTCGGCGCGGCGCGAAAAACCGCGGCTGCCCGTCCCGTTTATCCCTTTTCTGGGAACTAAGGCCCGTTATGGGTACGTGCCTTTGAAAAACGCATCTGGTGCATAAGTTACAGCTGAGAAAAATAAATTTGTTCACAGCAAAAAAGGAGAAGGATCGACCTACGTGCCACAGACTCCGATGTGCTACAATGAGGGAATAATAATGGAAACTTTCAAAGGCGGAGCATAAATGAGACTTCCTGGACTCATGAAAAATTTTACCAAACTGTTATGCAGAATTTATTCCTAACGCAGGGAACAAAGTAATCTCATCTAATCTCAGTCACTACTTTCACCAAATTTGCAACAACAACATGTGATCAAAATTTATTTCTTTCAGCGGCTTAGAAAAATATCCTTGTTCACGGATTCTCTTTCAAACAGATACATGGCATGAATTGAAGAAAGAAGATAAAACTAATAATGAAATTAAATATTTGAAGTAATTAAATTGTCCTTGAAGCTACCTCAGCTATTTGCAGCTCGACATTTTTCACGATCGGACCAAAAACTTTGGAAATGCAGAAATAAAGGGTTCAGGGACTTCTTTTTCATGCAAAATTAGCTAAGAAAAGCCATAATAATGTACAACTTCTCATCTGACCATGCTGATAAGACCTCAGTTACGGTTAGTAAACTACGATGAAATGTATCGAGAGGGAAAAGTTCCGATGGGTTGCAAAAATTCTGAGCGAAAAACAAGCAAGAGAAAGATTCGCTGTAATACTGGATTAATTACTGTGATTAGGAAGGGAAACTGCCATGACGGAAGTTAGAATAATAGGAATAAATGGGAAATATATACTAGGCCAATAAGTTAATTTTACTCAACTGTTTAAATATTTCACGGTTGCTATGTAAAAACTGGTAGCTGGCGAACTCGAATAAAAAGTTTTCCACTATTTGTCAAATTTTTTTCTGGCACATATTCCACTTGTGTAGAAACAAGCCAACACGTTACCTTCTTATCGTTTCATACCCCATGGTATTATTAACATTTCAAGCACCAAGATTAATGATAAGAATTAATCCTTGCTGAGAACAAATAAAACATGGCCAGGAACTAAACAAACGTTGCTATAAATTTATAACTTCTCCCTGGGACATTTGTGTACCTGATCTACACACCTATTCAATTGTTTTCAAGTAGTCAATGTGTTATATTTGTATACGTGGGTCGCTCAATAATGCAATAGAATATCCAAGAGAGGGCGCTCGTAATATCGGAAAATTCTTGCATTTACTAAGCCTCATCTCTCACTAGACTGCTGTTGACGTTTTAGCTATACCTAGCCAGTCGTATCATTTCATAGTTGATTGAACCAATATTTTTTTTGAAAAATGAAAAAATGAGTTTAACTCAGTGATTTTTCTATAAAATTTCTAAAAAAGGCTTGATACTTAAAGAGATCAAAGCTGAGTTAGATGAAGTCCTGTGTTTGCAACTGTTTAAAATTGGGTAAATGAGTTTGAACGCGGCCGTCTACAAATGATCAACATCGTTTGGGACGTCCATTTGATGTGGCTTCCTCCCAAATGATTGAAAAAATCCACGATATTGCTTTGGATAGTCGATTAATCAAAGTTCGCGAAATAGTTGTGGTCAAAGGAGTATCACAAAGTACAGTGTTTTTCATTTTTCTATGCATCGATTAAGAGTATTATGCGTTGTTTTTTCATCTGTTTAGCAATGAAATTAAGAAAAACGTCGATATTTGGGAAATAAAACTCTCTCTTTCTTCAAAAAAATGTACGGGTGCACACCTGTGTAGTTACGATGGTGAAAATTATGAAAATTAAGAATGAATTGTGACAACAACCACCGTATTCACCAATTTGTGCTCCCCATAATGGTTTTAACTTACAAACTTTAAAAAATAGCTCAGTAGAAAATGATTCACGACGAACGAGGAGGTCATCGCCAACACAGAGGCCTATTTTGAGTACCTTCCGAAATATTACTTTTAGAACAGCTTAAAATAGTCGGATAAATGATGAAAAAACTGTATCAAGTTAAAAGGAAGTAATGTTGAAAAATAAACAGAAACCCACCCAAAATAATTTTTTTTCCACGCATTGGTTTTGAGATGCATTGAACGACTGGCGAACTTAAGTTTGGTTCTATTAAAATGGCTCCACGTCTCCACATCTGCACATCTCTTAGAATACGTTTTAAATGTTGCGAAATAACTTAGTCACTTTTGGATATATCATATCGTTTCATTTCTTCAAAATAAATGCCTCTGGGTGTAATACGTTTTTTCATTACTCCAATCGAAAATATTATACGCAAATTTTAATGTTTTCATATCTATAAAAACCAAAGATAATATTTCTGCTTGAATATACTTGGAAAAGGCTATCTAGCAGAGTTTCAAAATTTGCATTGATTTTATATTAAAAATAGATGTAATAAAACGTATTGCGACGAGAGAACAATTCCGAATTCGGATGCTATTTGAACACATAAAATCCCTCCTCGATTAGCAGTAGTTAATAGATAAAGCGGTTATTTATTCAGCCGTCTAAAATTATATTTTTAATGATTCGTAATTTTAAAGTCATTTATCATAAAACATATTAGATGAACTTTGCACGTCATCCATACTGGAAAATTATGTACATGTAGGTATTAATGCGCTCTTTGGGGAAACGCTAAAGTAAATATATTTGCGCACTTTTAAATTCCATACTGCCTGACGGGATATTCTGCATAGGAGTATATAAATCCCTGCTGAAAAGTGATGATTAAATAAGAGTTATTGTTGGACTTACTTCCAGATACATTTTTCTTTTTGTCCGACGGGAATAGTTGGTGGCCCGTGTGCTCACAAACATCCCGACTAACCAAATTTTGCCCGCGGATTAGTCTCTAGACTGTCCCATCCTCGGAATCCGCGATTGATTAGCAGTCCTTTGTCGCCAACTAACTCTGCTGACTCGTAGCCACTTAATTGTCAAGATCCCCATGCTGATCAAAGTAAACTAAACCCAAGTAAAATTTCGGAAAATGTGATATTAGACTACTTTGGTACTCAGGACGTAATAACAAACAGCTTTTTTGGAAACTCTGATTTAGCTATAGCAGATTAATTATTTCCTCTTGGAAAAGTTTTAATACGGAGTTACATTCATATGTTGATTTTATTATAAATATAGGCATAAAAACATATTGTGATTAGAGCACAACTCCAAATTTGGAAGAAAACTTTAATTGTTAAACCCCTCCTCCTTCAGCAACTGCAAGGGTGGTCCCAGAAGTACCCGACCCAACAAAGGAGAAACTAACATTTTGGGAAAAATGTCTTTACTTTTCAACATAATCTCCTTTCAGCTCTATACACTTTTCCTAGCGATATTCGATACCCTTTTTATAATAAGAACTGCCTTGCTTCTCAAAATAGCCATTAAATGCCGACAATACTTCTTCACGGTTGGAAACTCTTTGACCACCGAGCCATTTTTTTCAAATTTGCAATCAGAAAATAATCCGAGGGGGTTAAATCTGACGAGTGCATAAGGTAGTAATTCAAACTTTAATTTATGAATTTTAGCCATTGCAAAAACGGATTTGTGAGCTGGTGCGTTATCTTGATGAAGCAACACATTATTCATAGCCAAATGCGGTCGCTTTTGCTTGATTTCTTCCCTCAAAGGTTGCAATATTTGTGCATATTACTCTCCATTGATAGTTTTTCCTTTTTCAAATTAATCAATGAAAATTATCCCACGCGCGTCTCAAAAAACCGACGCCAAGACCTCGCGTGCAGATGAAACGGTTTCCCCTTTTTTGCAGTCAGTTTTCCCTTTTTAATCCATTGCTCTCATTGTTTTTTATCTCGGGTGTGAAGTAATGGACTCATGTTTCATTCATGGTTTTAAAACGGCGCCAAAATTCTGCTTTATTGCTTTGAAACTTTGCTAAACTCTCAATTTAAACATCTTGACGACACTGGCTTTGCTCGAGTGTGAGTAAACGCGGCACCCATCTTGCACACAGCTTTTTAATGTCCAAATTTTCAGTTAATATGCGATGTACTGCACTTTTTGAAATTCCTACTGTCTGCTACCTCGAAAACTTTTAGTCGACGATCAACCAGTATCACTTTGTGGATTTTCTTCACCGTTACTGGAATCTTCACGTCATCTGGTCGACCAATGCGATGCTCGTCTTGACAGCTCGTACGGCTTCGTTTAAACTCTGCTACCCAAAATTTTAGTATTGTCAATGAAGGAGCAGACTCACCCAGAGTATAATCCAGTTCAGCTTTTATATTGGTGGGGCTGAGGCTTTTCAAATAAAAGTATTGTATCATATAACGTTGATCAATATTCTCTATTTTCACCAATTCACTGAAAACATTCACTATTGATGCCTGAAAAAGAAACACTAAACAACGTGATGTCTTCAAACTTGCAACACATGCTTTATACTATATATTGCGTGCTTTCTGATACAGTGATATTTTTCAATCAATTACCGTCATCTCCAGGTCAGGCCGGGTACATATGGGACCACTCTCGTAGAGTAGAGAAAAGCAGTAATTTACTCATCAACCTGGAGTGATGTTTTTCTTGACTGATAAGTTAAATGTCATTCTTCATAAAACATACGATATTAGATGAACTTCGTACGTCATATACATTATTTCAAACTTTGTGGGTGCATTTTTGTAGAAAAAAAATTGTACAAATTTCTATGAGATAAGCATTAAAATATTAAAAAAATACTCTATTAGAATAATCTAACACTTTTCAAAATGTTCTCAAGATCAATAAAAATATTCCCATGAAGTTTTGTATTTTTTCCTGCGTGTATTTTCGTCATTAATATAACCACCGTATTTACGCGATAACTCAATGACATTTTTAAAATTTAACCAGTCACACAACTTTATCTGTTTTCCGATGGCAACCTGTACTTGAAATCTCATTTCATAACCTAGTAGAACCAATAAGACAATGTAACTAAACTCAAAGTCATAGCCGGCAAATGGCCACAATCCTATTTCAATTAATTTATTATTCTGTAGATACTCAAATGCAATTACTACGTGATTGCGTAAACACATTTCTCTCTTAACAAAGGAAAAATACCCTATTTGAACTGTACAAACAACAATTGGTAAATGTAATGACATATGGCTTTATAGAAAACGTATGACCCTTCTAGGGCAGCCGCGTAATTTATTGCACTCTATAAACCTGCCTGCCTAAAAATCGAGGTCTAAATATTATGAAGAAAAATTTCAATACCATTAATTAACTTTTTACTGTCCATGGTTTATACATTATTTAAAAATATAAAAATCTTTTATTTTTCTACACAATTTTAATTTCGGTTGATTCATTTTTATGGGCGCTGGGGCAATATTGTAAGTCTATGTTATACCAAAATTTGGTAGCCGAATTTTGAAATAGCCTCATATCTGTAATTACCTGCGGATGTCAATATTTCAACTGAGTATAAGAGAAAATTTATATTTTTTTCTATTTATCCTTAACAGGATTCTTGAAAATAGGAGCGATCACCAGACTTAACAATTACATGGGTCTCATCGATTATGGCTAGTGAAATGAACTCACTGGGTCATAACTTCCATGCAAATATATCTTGCATCACAGGAAAGATATAGATTGGTGAAATTTAGGTTATGGAGCCGTGCTATAGGAAGCATACTGAATAATAATTACTACACCGCTTATATATATATATATGGCCATGTTGCCGTGTGGGATTTCTTTCTTGTTAGTAATTTGATGTTTTTCGGAGATACCTTTACAACTAGGACTAAAATTCAATCAATATATCGCCGCCTTCACTAAAACAATATCATTTAATGCATGAGAATGTCAAAATAATACTGGCCGTTAGGTGCATTGAAAAGCAATTGAAGTTGGGTTGTAAAGGAAAATGCGATATAGGATATACATGTACGGATATATACTCGCATCACTCTGAATGCATATGACAGCTCTTTTCAGTCACATGATCTGTGAGCATGGGTATGACCATATTCTCTAAACAGTATCGTAGAATTATAACACAAAGTAGTGCGTGATGTGAATGGCATACAGGGCAAACTCTTTCTGAAATGCCATATTTATTTCAATATTATTTATATAAGAAATAATAAGAAATATTATTTTAGTAGGTGCACAAGATAAAAAATAATTGATAAGCTCCTTTCAAAGTTCTCTAAGACCCCAATGTTGTTATGTGATAAAGATCTCTTTTTCTCTTTTAATGGATACAATATGAAGGATTTTTTTCATGCTCAATCAGGCATCAGAATCCTTTCAAAAGCTATATTTACTCGAATGGCATGTTAATTTCAATTAGCGATCCGTTTATGATTGATTGACGGAGAAAAACGGTCGTGTGAAGGAATTATATAACGCAGACACCCAGTAATGATCATAAAGCTACAGTACCTAAATTTCAATAGGGCCAAAATTCCAACGGCATTGATTCTCTATATATGGCTCAAAAAAGTACAAATATATGTCATCTATGCAACTTCAAGGTCTTCTTTACTGAAGTGGAAATTCCGAATTTTTTCAATAAAATAAAATGCTCTTGTAAAAGAAATCAACACATTTGCACTGCTCCGAATATGACTTTAATACAGAGGAGGAAACGTAGTAAAAATACCAGAGGTAAATGTTTTTAATTTTGTTTTAATGAATCATGGATTTCAATTATTTATATAGAGAAACTACAATGAATCGGAATGGCTCGCGTTGAAAAAGGACGTGAACGAGAAGTGGAGAGGAAAGAAAGGAAATTACTCAAGAAAATTTTGGTACCACTAAAGAACAAAGGCATTAATTGGGCAAAGAGTAATAATGAAGACTAACACAAAAACCCATAGAAAATGAAATACCCAATAAGGAAAAGAAGCCATGAATTGATTCAATATCTGTAAAAAATGAATGACAATAGGTAAAAGAAGAATATTTTTGCTTTGTTTTCAAATTAAAATACACTGTAGGGTTACTGGAAGAGACAGGAGGGGATTCGAGAAGACTTAAGATCATAGAAGACAAAAAGCAGCAGAGGGGACTTTAGGCGACTGATCGCATATGAAAAATTTCCGAACGAAAAACCAATGCGAAAACTGAAGAGTTATATCAGATGAATATCGGCAGGCCATCAGCCAGAGCATGAATAAGTTCCGGGAAGGGAAAAATGAAATGTCTATACCATGGTCTTTTGTTTAAGGCGATCTATAAATAGCAAACTTTTGAAAAAACGATAATATATTGAACAAAAACTTATGAGATATTATTATATGTATATTATTAAAACAATTATATTATAAAAACAATGACATAAGTGCATACAAAACCATTTATTATTAGCATGAACTACCTTCTAGGAATATATTTAAGGCATAAATGTATTAAAAAAATCTCGTGTGAACACGCAAATCATTTGCAGTAACATGGTGACGGATGTTAACACCCAATTCTAATAATAATTCGGGAAATACAAAATCTAATCAACTTAAGTTCAAGTAAACATTGATATTAAGTGTAGAGGTATGTATTTAAAGGGGGAGTAATTGTGCACTCAAATCTCACACCCAAGAGAGAATTATAAAAATAGTTTCCAGCCTAAAAATATCATGTTAAGTTTTTCATTAGGAATAACTTACCAAAAGAAATAGTACCTATGCAAATAAAAGTCATTCACTTTGAGCAGTTCTCTTATACTTTCTCGGTGTGTTGGAGTGAGAATTGAGCCAGCAAGACTTATATTGCAGTATAGGGGAAGCGGTTGACAACTTCACGAAGCCATGTCAAATCCAGCGAGCAGTGTATTTGCGGCAATCGATAACAGCGATGCCGAAGTGCCTTATTTTTTTCTATTCCAAGATAAGGCTTTCTTCTTTTATCGCCTTAAGGGTATCGATAACCTCAAAAGCACTCGGCAATGAGAAATTCTTGACGACAACAGCTCTCAGTCTCAGCTCACTCAAAATCACCTCTGCTGTCGACAAACAGTGGGCGGGTCACATGAACGTATGAAGAAATAGTTCGCCTTAGTGATATTATTATTTGAAAGCATTTTAATTTCTTTCACATCTAAGACCGGTTTTATTTATGAATGATGATTGAACTAATAATTTTCTGATGATATATGTTTTCAAAATCAACGCTTAATTGAACGTAGGTAATCTATCGGCTGTATGCAAGTTTTGGATGGTTCCTGAAATTCATCATTGAATTCTTCAGCGCCCCTGATCATAATTTATCCTTCAGTATGACATTCTTTCATCCCTCATATTTTCTGCTCCGTTCCAACATGCCTGTTTTATTCCTCTTATAACCCCACTAACCCAAAAATATTCTAACTTTAGTACAAGTCTCCACCAACCGTCTGCCTCTCCCTTTCTCCTCCATCATCGTTTTGTACTCGTACTTTCTTGGAATTTCTCCCGACAATATCCTCTCCATTCAAGCATATACCGAGAAAAACCTCTTACTTAAGCTTATTTGATTTTCGTCTATCATCTACTTATTCAACTGTTTTTCGCAATCTACAAATTCTAACCCACACTCAACCTTTTGCATCTGAGCTTTATTAATATTTTATCCTCGCTCAAATTAGTCATTATCATTCATTACATTCTCTTTGTAAATGGTTCATATGATATACAATTTCTTCTTCGAATTCCGTTATTTTCATGTTCATTTTCACAAATATTATTGGGTAATGATGTCAATTTTCCATTTTACTAGATCATGCATGGCGTCTCAAATCATTGCTATCCATCTTACGTGTTGAGAATCTTATTACTTTCATTTCCTCGTCATCTGTTTTCATAAACAATGTATCATTCCGAACCCATGACGTACTTAGCAAGAGCTGCAATCATTCAGCTAGCTGATCCTCCTGCTAGCTTGTCTCATAGTAGAAGACGAATAATAAAGATTTAGTATATATAGTAGATATTCCCTTGCTTCTATTTCTAACCCCAATACCTTCTCTACCTTAATTACGAAGGTTACCCAATAAAAAATGGTCATAATTATTTAAGCGACATACCTTTACTCATTCAAAAAATTTTGGTGATCATCCACAAAGTAGTATCCAGTGAATCCAATGTAAATTGTCCCATCATTTATTCCTGTCTTCTTAAAAATACTACAAGCCATTTTGTTCATGGGTCCTAATTCTCCTGAACAGCTTTCATCACCGCTTCTGGAGATGAAAAATACTTCCCACGTAAGTTTTTCTAAATATTAAAGAACAAAAAATTCACATTGAATTAGATATAAACTATAAAGAGGACGAAAAATTCAAACCATTTAGAAGGTTGCTAGATAATCAGCTACAACATTTGTGATGGGCGGCCGTTCATTACCGTGGTGAAGCATTCGGCCTTGTTGCTTATAAAACGCGCAAACACGTTTCATGTTCATTTTCTTCTATTAACAACGTGTGGGTGGTACCCGGTGAAACTTTTAATATTTTTGATAGTGATTTTAAAGTTAATAAACGATCTGCTCTCAAAATTATAGGAGCGAGATTAATATCTACTTCCGGAAGAGCGGTGACTAGAGCTCTACGTCAACTTACCTTACTTTGAAATTTTTCTCCTCCATTTAAAAATTTTATCCCATCTACAAACTGTAGGGAATAACTGACTTTCCATTTGCCTCCTATAGCAGTATGTAGTCCTCGGATGGTGATGTGTCCAGGTGAAAGAAAACTTCCAGCGAGAAGTTTTTGTTGTCTTTTTTTCTTGATCCGCATTTTTAATAAAACTACGTTACCAAGGCATATTACTTTTTCAGTAATTTTTCCTTCCTTTTTTCCCATCATTTGTTCTATTTGGAAATAATTTTGGGCCTCAGTGTAACAGACAACATTAGCAAAGCTTGCCGATCGAAATGCAGATATTATCACGCATAGTGAGATTTCGCTCCGATTCGATGTCGTAAAGATTGCTTTTGAGTATGGCGAGAGAGCGCATAGAGAATTTTACATACTGTAACGCATCTCTTGCATAACTGCTCACACAATAATCTGCAATCAGGTTAACATTTTGGGTTATGAAATTGATTTTACTTATCATTCGATATTCTACATATAATTTAGAGCATATTAGCTACGGTATTGCTTCATTAATCAGAGAGGGTAACAGATTGATTATATTTTCGACCATCGATTTCATTTTCTCAGATAGTTTGCAAGAATTTTCCAGACAACATAATGTGAATGACAAAGGATAAGAAGTAAAACTTGTCAGTCAATTATCACGTTCTTATTATATTTCATTTTTTCCGGCAGCATCTGGACGATTTTTTGATTGCGGTTGGATTGAATTCATTCCTGATCAAATTTTAATAGTAAATGAATAACTTAGATTATGCATGACTAATTTATTTTGGGAGTGATTGAAATTAATTGCTCTTACAAATGATCTTCACTGGTAATTATCAAAAAATATGATTAAAGAGGCCTAAGGTTATCCTCGTGGAATTCGAAGCGTAGTTGCCGTGTCTGAGTGTAAGCATTATCATCAGAATTAGTCAGTCGTGATTGGAATCCGGATGATGTAAAAGCAAAGCTAGGAGGGCATCGTTAATATTCTCCTACGAAGGAGCGATCCACGAACACAAGAAAAAGACGCAGAATTTGACGTTCTACTTGAGAAAAACATTTCATTTTAACCCTTCCGATCATTTGCGAAAGGAGCAGTTGCAATATTTCTAACCATGTCATAATATAGCCAATGCATCGCCGGTGTTATCAATTATGTTATACTGCCTGGATGTATTTTGAAACTGTAATTATGAGGCAGTAATTAATGCTAATCACGAAACTTTATGTTCCTGAACCAAGGAAACGAATACGAAAATTTTTATTGAATAGTAGTACTTGGTGCTGACTGAGATCTAGGACTAAGTATAACATTCATGATTTTTTATTAAGCTACTTTTGCAAATTTAATGGATACCTTTTTCCTCTATGCTTAGGATTGAATTCAAGAGTGTTAGTTTTCTCTCTCTCTTTCTCCTTGAAAATATCCTAAAAGTTGCTACATCTAGGTGAGTAGTATTTAATCCACGATCAAAACTCATCACCAGCATAACTGAAAAACGACGTAGCACGCTAGAAAATATTCCGCGCGAACATGTGTCCCGAACATCCTTGCCGAAAACATCTTTAGGCAGAGAACGTTTTTTAAGGACTACCGATTACAATTTCCCGCAACGAATTCCACTTCCTTGTTCATAAGAATTGGTCGCCTTCGGCACAAAATGTGACGCACAAAGGACTAAGGCTTATGCACTATTTCAGGAGATGAGAGATGAAATCCCATTTCCTCCCTAGCCAATAACCCATCAAAAAAACCTTCACTACATTGGCCAAAAATTCATGAGTCGCTTTCCCCTCTCCACTCCTACCCGGCCTCCACCCCTTCCCCCTTCTCCGACCCCCCACTCGCCCCCTTCCGATGCACACACACACCCACACACTTCATCTCCTCTCCCATCCCGGAACACGACTGGTCCCCTCCTCTTCGCTTCTGTCGTCCTGCCCCTTACTCCTTCCCCTAAACCCCCCTCGCAAGTAAGCCTTCTGCCTTACCCTGCCTCTCCGAGCCGACCCCTGTCAAATCTCTCCCATTTCCCCGTTCCTCTTCTCCTTCCATTTCCTTCCTTACGTCCCTTTCCCGCAAGAAATGCACCCTTTCAGGTAGCGGGGTATATGCGAGGGCTGGGGCGGAGGAGGTGGAGTGGAGATCGTGCCCAATAACACGCACACGAGCACAAACTCACACACGCACGTACACGAAAGAACTCGCACACGTGGACTTTTGGTCCCAATTTGTTGCGCGGATTGCTTTCAAGGAACGCTTCGGGACCGCTGGCGTCTGGAAAACGCTCCGACTAGTATCATATCTATGCCATCAATTTGCTTACAATGCGCTACAACACAGCATCCACGTTACTATCAATGAATCCTAAGTTGAATTCAATATAACAAAGTGATCACTAAAAGTTAAGTCGAATCTCATTGTTTACGATTGGTGTAGGTATCTTCATGTCATTGTCGACTTGTTACTGGAATGGAACACCTTTGCGTCGGAGTGAAATAGGGTGTATAGATTTATTATATTATCATTGTTCATTTGTCGGTAATATAACATACCTACCTGTATTCCCTTATTCTTCCGTCTTTGGAGCATATTATAGCAATATTTTTATTGGGGGTGATGCATTTTTATAATGTCGAGAATCAATATAAGGAACCAATGTAATTGCCCGACAAAAGATTTTCAGAATACGCCCAATGATCCCCCTACTCGACTCGCGTGAACTTTATTACACGTTATGATCTAACAGCAGCTTTGCCCCGAATTGACCGAACACACCCTTGTGAATAATGCAGATATTTTTAGTTCATGAAATTTTTCATGTTTATTTATTGTTAAATTATGGTCTCTGGTAGGAGAGAATCAAATATTGAAAATGTCGTTTTTCACTCGTTCGGAGTACGCTTGTAAAGTGAGAGGCATTCCTTCAATCTTGCTATTTTGCAGTAAGCTCCTTCAATTTTGTCGCTCGTGTCTGAGATAGCACGGCATTTATTCCATCGCAAATCCAAATGAAATAGTATCAACGATGGCGTTTTAATTGACAAATAAATTCCGACAAAATCTGACAAAGCTCCGACAAACGAAGAAATATTATATCCATCAACTCAAGGTTATCACTTAGCAAAAATCCCTTTCTAGGCTAATTCTTTTCGCTTTCTCCGTGTATTTTTCGATTTGGTCAATATTTTCATTACTTTTCTCACTTAGCCTTGTAAGATCATCAAAAGTCTTTCGGGTTTTGAATTTGGGAGTGTTCCCAAAATTTTTGCACCGTAAATTTAGCCACTTTCGCTGATCATTAGGTCTCCGGAAAAATTACCTTCTTCGCTGAAAGTGTTTGGAAAATTTCCCGATTTTCTACCTTTCTTTGAAGTCTGTTGGAATTATTATTGTGCATATACGTATAATACGGCAAGTACAATGATGAGAGATGAAAAGGCAAATATAAATTACCAAAAAGTAAGAGGACATTCTAATCCATTATAGTATATACCTGTAAACCCGTTAATATATAGGTAACTTTTAAAGTAAGAGTAGACCACTATCTACTCTTACTTTTAAAAAAGGAGAGTAAATAGTGAGCCAGTTAAAAACAACAACAATTATTATCAATTTTGACTTCCATTTTTCCGGTTGATACAAAATTCTTATCAAATTATTATTCATGAGAAACATTTTAATGGAGTTAATGAGTCAAAATAATTTCTTTGATAAAATATTTTAGACGACAAAATAAGTTCTTCCAATTGTGCATTAACAATTAATTATGCTATATTTCATTCATTTTAATTTCAATTATAGCTTATAGTATTGTCTATGGATTTATTGTCCGTTACTCATAGTCCGTTTTCCCTTCAGTTGAGATTTTTTTATCCCTCGCTATAGCAAGAACTTAAATGACACTACTGCTGGTATACGGTGACGGAGAGTCGCGATGTAAGTCAAAAGAAGATTTTACGCACACTTATCAACTATTCTTACGAATATTAAAATCCAAAACGTCGTGGATACTTTTTCATGTAAGTCCATAGAACCTACTCGTGGGAGCCTCCCGCGGGCATTTGAAACGTATTGTCATCTTTCTACTTCTATGTGATTGGTAAACGCCCAGTTACATCAAAGACGCATAAAAATAGGCCAATGTAAATTAAATAAGTAAAAGGGGTATCGTTCCACTTCAAAGCTCTTCGAACGTAGGCAATATCATTATGGAACACTGCGATATTTTTAATGTACATAAACGTCCTATAAGAGCTTCATCTGAAAAAAGTCACCACAATCATCAACCCGAAGGTCGATTTCATAGTAGTAGATCTGGAACTACGAATTTAAAAAAAAGAATGAAATGATTATTTCGTAGATATTTAGGAAGCACGACTACTGTTAGCTCATGGCAACACTACTGTAGTAGTTTTAGGGGAGGCGACCGACAGCTAAGGTCATTTGCGCCATTAGGGATGGATGGGTAAGGAATGGTGGAGAGAAACCCGGCGTCGGCATTAAGCCTACTCTTGTCGAAAGGCGCCAAAGGGTTCGCAGTTTAACGTCCTACCCGACGGCCGTCGTAATCACGCAAAGTGCTCTCTACGAAGCACCTCAAGTAGGGATCGGGATGCCACTGAAAAATATCTACCAGGACTCGAACCTGTGCCCTCTAGTTGGGAAGTCTGCACGTTAGCCACCGCACCATCCCAATTCCCGTAATACTACATTTGGTGATATTTTAACAAATAATTTTCTGTTAAAGTTCTAGGCAGAAGTTCAGAACGACCTTACTTTAAGAAATATGTCTATCTATCGGACATTAAATACAAAGCTATAGAATCAACCCCTTTCTTTGATTGGAATAGCCTATCGGACATTAAATACGAAGCTGTAGAATTGGCCCCTTTTTTCAATTGGAAAAGCCAAAGTGATTGAGGAGAGACAGGCACCACCACCATAATTAAGACACTTTACTTTCACATGCACTCCTTTTTATGTGTTTTTGAGCGTAAAATATTCTCTGCGTACTTCAATAGGAACGAATTTTTAAGTCAAAGGAAGACATTTTTTTAGAATTAATACAAAAAAACTGGATAGCTTAGTCAAAAATGCGGTTCATTTTAAACGTCATCAGTTGCTTCTCTACAGGCGATCATTTCTCTCAGTTAATTATTCAAAAACTTTTCAAATGTTTTAGAAGAAGGTATTAAGTTTAATTTCGACATTTTTATTGTTGATAGAGTTGGATACTAGTGTGCCTTCTTCGATGGCAGAACGGTGGAAGGAAGAATGGTAAACATATTTCACATCGTTCGTGCCACCCATGGCTGTTAATTTTCATGCAATGGTATTCAAATTAGTTGTAGGTAATTGAATTCCTTATCAAACACAATGAAACTCAAACATACTTTCTCTGATAGTTGCTGGCTTTATCCGTCCGGGAGCCTAACTATAAATTCTAGTTAATTTCGAAGTCATATGCCGTAACATACCTAGAATGTATATCTTTTAGATAATAACAACGGTGATGATTCGAGTTGAAAGAATTCTATTTCTTGCAAATTCTCTTCGCTGCAAAAACAATGCATGGTGGAATGTTACATTAAGAAATACAATTACTTCCACTATTTTAAAATAAAAATTAATCACCGTAACATATTTTCTTATATTTCCTTAAACACCAGATGCGCAGAGATTAATACAAAGTAGTCGACAACACGAATTTTTTGATAATGAAGGTTTAAAATTAGGGAGAAGCTCAGGAAGGAAAGAAAATACACGTACATCATGTTGGGTAGGTAGTGGAGATGTATTTAATTTGATCCGTAGAAACTTTGCGGTAATAGTGCCTCAAAATCTCAGGAGGCTGTGCAAAGGAACAGTACCATAGACGTATAATCCAAAAGAAACAAATTTGAGTAGTTCCTTCGATCAACTCGGTAGATGAGGAAACGCGCGAGAAAGAAATGCCATGTAATCACATAAAAGCTTCTGTCAACTTCATAGACAATGGGCAATGGCTATTTCGGAGGGGAATATTTGATTCCTATGGATGGTGGTTACTTTAACTGTCTATAACACCGACTTTACCCAATCCCCTAAAACGTGCTGCGCACAGTATGGCTTTGGTATTCACGGAATTGATTTTCAAAAATGCCACGTCATTAATACTAAAATACATACAAATTTCTAGACAATCCTTTTACGTAGTTCTGAAGGAAAAAGACCGACAAAAAAGATAGTTTTATGAGGATGATATATTATGTTTTAGGGAGGGGAGCGCTCACGCTTAACAACGGCGGTTAAAAAGGTATTTGTTTCGACTGAGGTTCATGTGAGAGAAAAACAAGTCTGGAAATATACACATATTATCTTGGCAGTCTACCTCTGTTATTTTCCAGGGTGATTCAATCATGATATGGAGGTGTTGATAATTTCATCAGAGCTTAAAAAAAATGTGACAAATAAATAAACTAGAGCTGTTGCTTTGCTGACACTCTCTCGTTATCTGTGAGACCAAGGGGAAGCAGCTATAGTTTCCCTACTAAGCCGGTGAAACTTATTATTTTTCTCTTCTAATTGTTTAGAGATCAATTGGTTATTATTTTACACACTTATGAGTTGGCATTGCAGGAAATCGGACCTTTCCAAAGAAAGTTCATTTTGATCGTCCGAGAACTTAAAGCCATTTGAGGGTGATATACTATATATTATCCCTCGTGTCTGCACAAACGAATACCAAGGAGAGCATAGTTTTACTGTACTAAGTATAGAACATAACAACATATTTATTTGTATCATTAAAACCCATTTCCATAAGGTATAATACTTAAAGTGTATAATCGTTTTAGGCAATCATTCTTCGATGAACAAACATTGCAAAGGAGAGCACCTAACCGTTAACTCAATTACTTGCTCCGGAACGTAATGGAAAGGAAAATTAATGAGCACTTAAATGAAAATTTCGACTGAGCGAGCGAGGGTCAAACAGAGAGGCAGAGGGCGTCACGTTAACGGATCGCTTGGCCTTTAAAAGAATATAGGTCGAGCATTCAGCGTGACACTCGTCAATCGGGCATTTTCAAAAACCCGCGTGGCACACTTGGAAAATCTACCTCGCGCTTCAGGCGGGTTGAGCTTTTGCCCGGCGTACCGAGATTTCTTTCGAAATAATCAAAAACGTTTACACTCCTTGGGTGAGTTCCACCGTGAGAGGGGAGGCTCGGGAGGGGGGGGGAGAGGACGGAAGGATGGAAAATGGCACTGGAGTGAGCCGGGGCGATTTTTGAGCTTGGAGAGGCGGAGGCAGGTGGGGAGGTGGCGGTTTGAAGAGGGATTTTGAGGAGAGGGAGGGAAGAGCGAAACCCCCCTCATTGAGTGCGGAGGAGCAGTAGAGTGCTCCTGCTGGGATGTGTGGAAGCGAGTCAGCAGTGCGAGAGGGGATGACGAGGAGCGAGGGGGAGGGAGGGCGCTTGCCTAATGAACCTTGGATCCATCTTTTTCTTTCTTGGAATGGCACGGCTCGTTGGCAAAACTTTCCCCTCGCGCATTCGCAATCTTCCGTAAGAATAATGAAAATCACTTGTTAGCCGAAGAAGCAGAAGTTCAGGATGGAAAAAATATAAGGAATTCGATGAAAGGAAGAGGTAAAAAAGTAGTTCTCCTTTTTTCTCCGGGAAAGTTGAAAAAAGGGAGAAGCGGGAACAACTACAGAGCGATAGAAAGCAAGCCTGTAGAAATTAGATCAATGCGTAGGCTTCGTGTGAGAAAAAAAATCGTCCCCTCCTGCCTTCAGTGTCGGGGGGAGTGAAAGAGGGAGATGGAGACAAAAGGCGAAATTTTAAATCGGGAGGTGAGAATGAGTGAGTGAGCGGATGTTTCAGAGCGGGGGTGGATGCCGGGAAACAGCGACAAAGTTTTGCGGGCGAGGGGGTTTTCTCTACGTAATGGAAGAGGATTGGAGAGGGAGGGGCGGTCGGGATGCGGACGGAATGACAGGATGATACGCGGGGGTGGGGTGGGAAACCCAGACTCTCGTTCAGAATCTACCGCGGTATCTGAGAGGGGGGACTCTCCCGGTGTTTTCAAGGCGACTGCGAGTTGCGCCGCTTCTCCCCTCGTCTTGCAAACTTGTATACACATAATATTCTGCCAATTATGTTATACTTCCACGAGACGCGAAATGGA
Source organism: Hetaerina titia (assembly GCA_037158775.1). NCBI lineage: Eukaryota > Metazoa > Arthropoda > Insecta > Odonata > Calopterygidae > Hetaerina > Hetaerina titia. The sequence goes on from CM073779.1 coordinate 38,807,842, forward strand.
TGAGGACGAAATTTTCCCACTGAAAACTACCGTCCCTGCGGCGACCTTCTAAGGGTTGATATAATGGTACCCCGCAATTGGTAATTGCCAATTAAACGCTTACGTGATTACCATTTTACATGCGACAATTATATTAAAAGCCATGTGGTAGTGGAATTTCCGCCTCTTCCTTTTAATTCTGCATTAACTGTCTTTTTATGGTGGAGGCCTATCATATAAATGGTTGTGGTTCAGTTTTATTCCCTTTATTCGTATTAAAAATAATTGATTTGTTAGGCGAATAAATCCTTGTTCTCAATTAAGTAATCTTTCAGTAATCGTATTCATACAAAGTTGCACGTTTTTTGATTGATTTTTACTAAAACTTTTTCGCTTTCCCCTTTCTATTTCATAGCCTCACTTTTCATTTACTCTTCCCATCCGGTGCTTGCACCCATTGTCACACACTCTTGTGGCGGGTTGCGAGGTAATTATTTCGATGCCGAAGAGTAATTGGTTTCAACGAAATAAGCGTCTAACAAAAGTTTAAGTGCGTTTTTCTGTGTAAGCATTAAAGAGTGCGAGCACAGATTAGATGGAACATACTTTGGGCGGTACCTATTGCCCTATTCTCCGATTAAAAAAACCATAAACACAGTAATCAACCCGAAGGTCGGTTTGGTAGTTGATGGTAGAGTTCCCTTAGTACTAAGCCCGGCGGCGGGTGAGTTTCATACATCAGGGTAGGGGGGCTAGTTCCTTTCCCTGTGCCGGGAATGGTTTCCCAGGAAGATTTGGTACCCTAAAAATCACATAACTTGGGTGGAGCTGTAGGCGGCCAGAGTTGTCTGCCCGGGAATCGAACCCGGACCCTCCGGTCCATAGTCCAACGCTCTACCCCCTGGACTACCGCAACCCACTCCATGTTCCAACATGAGTAAATAACTCTTGGCTGAAACCAAATGCTTTTTTACAATAATGGTTTTTGACACATATCAAACCAAGGAGGGAAGCCACATAAGAATGACTTCCACTGTGACCATTGATGAACAACTAGTGACAATGACCAATATGGCAGTATGTGATGAAAAGAATGGAAGAAAAATTGTAAGTGAAGGCGAGGACTGTGTATCGAAGAAAAAAATACTAAATAAAATAACATCATATAATAAACAAAACATATGAGATGCGAAAGGGAATCTGCAAACAAAAAATGAATGCATCATCCACAGATGGATGGGATACATCACCGAACTGCATATGGGATTGGAATCACTGTAAGATGGCCGGGCAAAAGATGAGACTGAAGTGAGTGAAAACGGCTGTGGCCAAAGTATGCTGAGAAGAGAATTTGACTGAGTAGCGGAGAATTTTGAGAATTGTGAAGACGGTAACACCGATGCCAATTAGGAGAGGGAGGTTCAACACCATAAGATGAGTCTTTCGTTACATACGTATGTCCAAAATACTGCCAAGAATAATCATTGGAATGATATAGAGGACTATGGAGGAAAACATGTCAAAAGCAATTTACATTCAGGGAAAATAGAAGAACGAGAGAGACGATATTTTATCCAAGAACCGTGTTAGAGAAAGAGTACGCATCATGATCCAGTAAAATTGCCATTTTGTCCTAAAGGGAAGACCTTCAAAAATGTTGAGTTAACACAACGTTAAAACTGATGGAAAGTGATGCTTATGACGACAAAAGAAAACCTGATAAGCCAAATAGGAAACAATTCCCCAAAATTCGTATAAAAGATGGAAGAAAAACAGAAGTGAAATTATATAAAGGAGTTAGACAAGGTTGTAAACGTTGACCGTACAACTCAGCATGCACTTGTAAATAGCAATGAATAAAGCGCAAGATACTAGCTTCAAAGGTATTAAAGTAAATGGCGAATAAAATAATTTGTATATCAAATAGGGAAGGAAATTAGACTTCGAAACCTGGTATTGGAGGCGGATACCGAAGATCAACTACACCGATGAAACAGGAAATGAAGATCTATGTAGAAAAGTAGATGAGAAATGAAGCTTTGACTATACTAGAGAGAAAAATCAGATGGATTGCGTACATAGGGGGACAGTTTGAATTTTGAATAGTTTAATAGAGAAAATGGAAGGGAAAGCGCCATGAAAAAGGCAAAGAAACGAACCCCTACTCAAGAAGTCAAAAGGGTTTTCATTCAAGTAGGAGAAGAACAGAAAGGGAACAAGCAAGACAGGAAAGTGTAAAAGGCGGCAGAAAGCCAATCTTAGCATGTCAATGATTATAATGGCTACCTTTGGAGTGAGAAAGGCAATACTATCATCATCAACAAGGCGCACTACCAGGGCAGTGCGTCTTTGAAGGTCAACGTGGCATTGATATGTATCTAATGGCATAGTAGTAGTATTTATTGGAGAGGCGACCGATAGCTGAGGTAATTTGAACCATTAGGGAAACATGTGTGTATTTTAGAGATATAATGTACAGAGTACGATGGAAGAGCGGAGAGAAACCAGGTGTCACACCATTACCCTATTCCTAAAAAAAGATGCCCAGGACCTAACAATTTTGCGTCCCATCTGCCTGTACTGTCACTTCCGGAGTTCAATCCCGGATCATCTAGGTGGGCAGCCAGCAATACGTGCCGATCCCATGTGAAAACTTATTAAGTTAATCTATTGCATGATAGAGCCGTGTTGCATTAACTTTAACGGTCTGAAAAGGTGAAGACTTAATTTAGCCGAGGCTTTCCCAAAAAAATTACCAAAATAAATATATATTATAAGAAAGGAAAATATGCAACCAATAAAGATGCCCCTTCAGTTTTATTCATAATCCCATGCAACACACGACTGTATGAAGATTTCGTCTATAAAATTGTACAGGGTGAAGGATAATGGACTCCATGGTTTGACGGGTGTATTGTAAAAAGACCAACTAAGATATTAAAAAAAATTTTGTTTCTGAAAACTAAATCAATTTTATTTTTTTAAATTAGGTTTTTAAAATTATTTCATCCAGTTGACGACCTTGGTGAGCGATACACATGTTCTGTCGTTCGAAAAAGTTTTCCAAAACTCTTCTCAGCATACCTTGCATTGTTACAGCGTTGACATCTGTAATTGCCTCCTTAGGAGCTTCCAAGGTCCTTGGTCGAACTTTGTAAACCTCAGCTTTGAGACATACCCAAAGGAAAACATCACATGGGCTCAAATCCGAGGAGCGAGGGGGCCATGGAACATCCCCTCGTAAGGAGATGAGGCGGCCGAAATATTTTTCTTGCAGGATTATGCGTGAACGACGGGCGGTATGAGCCATGAACCATCTGGTTCAAATCAAAAGGTTTCTGTGTCATATTCCTCGCTATACTCTTCTATTTTGGTGAGTAAAAAGTTCTCAAGCATCTCACAATAGCGCACAGAGTTCACAGTAATAGTTGAACCTAGATATTCCAAAAAGTAAGGCCCAATAATGCCTATGGAGGACACAGCGCACCAAACTGTCACTTTGGGGCTATGAAGATGTCTTAGGTGAAGTTCGCGAGGGTTGTCAGTTGCCCAGGAACGAAAATTTTGCCTATTTACTGAGCCGGAGAGGTGAAAGTCCGGTTCATCGCTAGACCACAGCGTCGCCACAACACTAACATTATTCTAAAAGAACGTTCCTACGACAAAGCCTCAATGCTATCCAGACCACTGTATGGTAACTACTAAAAATGGCGTAGTTTTCCCAGCTAGCGCCACTATTTCCACTCCGTTAGTTAACCTGCGTGTCTTCAGTGTTGTTTAATAACTAAAAAGTTTAATCCATCCCATTCTGTATCCATAATTTAACTTTAAGGAATTTATTCGGAGATTGTATTTCACTACGACCGATAACACCACGTTTATTGTCATAATATTCTTCTCCCTTAACGGAAATAATTTTTTTGCCTCAAAATGAACAAATTCCCCAAGTAATATGTAAAGGAAGTCTTATAGGTTTTGCCTTTAAATATGTTAAAAATGAATATACCTATCTCCCACGGTTTAATTACGATATTATCTGGAGGAAAAACCGCTAATAATCACAGGCAGATCGCCACTGTTAAAATTATGTGGCATTTTTTACACGACGTTTTGAAATGTTTATTCTTCGCTCTTCGTACTTTTAGCGTGTTTTAATACAACTGTTATTGTGGTAACTACCCACAAAATGTTTACATCCAACAACCACCTCCATGAGAGGCATGTCCTGTTTGTCTGAAATATACACAAATAAATAGATAACGCAAGAATCGTAGGGCTTTGTTTTGCATTATTTTGCCACGAGTAAATTGCAATTTTTTATTTAGAAATTCATTGTTTTCACAGAAAAAATTACCATCGGAGAACGTGTCGTTTCCACGGCCGTACTGAAAAATTAGCATCGATTATTACATTACAAATTTTATTTAATAAATTTAGCTACGTTATGGTAAACAAAAATGATAATGTTATCGTCTTAACTAAATTCCAAGTGAAAAACCTTTGCAAAATTCAAGGAGTGTGCCCAATTCCTACAAACACATCTTAAAGAAATATAACAATCACCCTTCAGACGAATAAATATATTATATTTAATCAAACGAAATAATTTTCTTTTCCGTTGTTATAGTCCTAATTATTAAATTTTATTGATTACAGGATATCACATGCACCTTTTGAGTGTAGTCTTGGATTAGGAGAAAATTCGCTTGCATTACTATAATGCTAAGTGCACATAGCATACCATTCAGTTCTTCGAGTCTCGCTGTACCAAAAAAGAATTTTGTGGCAACATTCCCCATTAGGTGGTCTTCAATGTAAAAAATTCAAACTATAAATTCTGAATCTGGTTGAATTGCCTCAGCTCACGGAGAATGGAGCACGAACGACTTCCGCTAGCTCGTTCTAAAGAATTTCCCTTACTTGAAAATCACCCTGCTCGATACTGATGCAACGTGAGGGAATAAGGAGTCTTAAATATCTTCTTCTCTTATTTACTTCTTGAGATTCACGACTAGTCTTCCTGCTTCTAGCGATATCATTTACACAAACGCACAAATGATTCGGAATGTCAAGTCGAAGGGAGCAGTAAAAGATTACAAAGGGGAATTTGGGAGTTTTATCAAGTTCGTTGTTGCGTGCGAGGTAGTCGGTCGTTCTCAATCCGCCCATTTTCTCTGTAGGGTAAGAGAAGCCGTTTTTTTGTGCCTCACGAGAACACTTCCTGCTTGTTAATCTCACATGAGTAACCCCTGACCTGATTCCCTATGGAACTACGAGATTCTTTTCCATTCCTTAGGCACTTATCTCTCACAAACATTCTCTTCTTCATAAGGAATACTGAAATCTGATAATTCGCTAGCTGCCGCTAGAGTGTAACACACATAACCGGAAACTAGAAGAAGTTTATTTTTTCATATTTTTTTATTAATAGTTAACATGTCAAATTATAATCATATTACTTTCGCAAGAGTAACCTCTTCAAAAGAAGAAATTTCTCTGGCAAATTAAACTGAGTTTAACGAATGGAATTTTCTAATAATCACTACGAGTCCGGCGATGAAAGCAGAGACGATCTGTTTATTTTTACCCTTTAAATATCAAAATTAAATCAAGATTTTTAACTTAGGAAATAGATAAGTGTTTATTATGCTTTTCTTTATTTTAAAATATTTATGCGTTAATGAGTTTAGAGTGCTTATTATTCGTTTGCTAATTTATTTACTGGAAGTGCTATCTGTTATCTATAGGGAACGTTTCAAGTGGGACATTTCTGGGGACCAGAGAATCTACTGTAGAGGATACTAGAGTTTTAAAATAAATTTTAAATGAATGATAATCTCGGTGAATCTAAATACTCAGCTATTGTATGAAATTTTATTGGGCTACAATACAATTTACTAGCAATTCTCATTATATACCAATTTAAATTCATTTGCAGGGAATGCTAATTTCAATAATTTATCTCATGATCTTATTGGTAAATATTTTATCCACACATGGCAGCAGGAATAACTTTTATAGGGTCATTAGCTTGATTATTCATATTTTATTGTTTTCTAAGTGTTCATTCGATACGTTTAAAATTCCTAATTTCAACGGTGATGAACTATTTTATTCAAATGCATATTTTTGCAATTATCTCCACTTACTAGATAAGTTACAAAACCTCTAAGGTTTTATAGTACCAATTGGAATATCCATAACATTTGGCTTTTCAACGAATGCATAATTACAGCCACCGTTGAATATACTCGGTACTCATGTGAAATACATAAAAAGTATCTTTAAACTGATAGATATAAAATATTTCTGAACCAAAACTAGATCTCTTACTGTATCATAGCATGGAAATAGGAATGGAACGAAGTGACATAGGTACATTTTGGAAAACAATACTAAAAATCACGAAATACAGTCACCATAATCAAAGTAAAATGGAACGGATTACATTGCGGATAGCAGGCAGTAAACAAGTCATTCCTTTGAGGACTACTTGGATCAGAAAATTAATATACATGGCTATAAAAAAGTGTTTTATGCCAGGAGATGAGTGATAACGCATGAAGTGGTTGCAGTTAAAATCCAGCAATCAAAAGGAAACAAGCCAGTTATCCACAAGAATCAATTAACTCACTATAGATATTAAATCCTTCACGTAAGCCCATTCACACTATGAAGGAAGCAAGATGGCATGCCTCCGAAATTGCTAGCGTAATTCCCCTTTCACTGCCAGCCTGCTGCTCATTTCATTTGCAGAAATTCGATTTCGTCCCCGTGCACACCGGCAAGGGCTCCGTAATGAAATATATGAAATGGGATTTGTTAATTTTCGCATTATTCATGGATCGCGTGTCGCACATTGAAAATAACGGAATTTGGCTTTTGGGAGCAGACGCTTTTAGGCTCCGTCTCCCCCACTTCCCAATACCACTCACCCCCGCCCTCCACACCTTACTCTATGGAGCGTTGAATCAAATTTGCAATATTTTACGCTTTAATAAGCAAGCAAAACACGGAGTCGAAACACTATTTCACAGTTCGACGGTTCCACTAAAATTTGATTTGTAAATCGTTTCCCGCCCATTCCAATCTACGTGTTAAGCAAAGGCGTGGATGGCAGGGGAGGGAGCGACGAAGGGAGGCGCCTCGCTGAGGGGGTGGGGGGAGGACCGCTAACTTGGGTACACTGAAGCGAAAACGCGGCTGTGCACAATCATCATATTTTTTTGCCATAGTTTTCGCCCAGAGGAGGCTTACAATTACGTCTCCAAATAAAAATCAATGGAATCCCAGCCCATCTTTATTTGTGTAGTTTTCCTTCCTCTAACTTAATGGTTTTTCTTAAGAAGCGCTGCTCTCCCGGTTTTTTTTGCCGTCTGTTGGTAGAGCATCAAAACTCCGCAGCATTAGCGCCTCTTATCTCCACGGCTAAGAGACTTCTCCTGGGAACAATTATTTTTTAACGCCCGTCTTCAGATCGCGCCACATGCTCAACAAAACGACGGTAGCATCATGTGCGCACCAAAAGCAAGTGTTGCCCTATCAATGAAAAGTAGTGAAAAAGTCCAAACTTTTCACCCTTAAGAGTTGGAAATTTAATTAACCTTATATGAAAGAACCCAGCAGTTATATTTTCGAGTCGCGTTACCACCGGAGAAGGATGAACATTGAGTCTTGCATCTGATGGCCAATTTTTACCAGAGTAGAGTTCTCAATCAGTCAGTAATGCGACTCTGCTTACTGCTTCTCTAGTCAGATGGATTGAAATCATTTTGAAGGAGGCATTTTTCGCTTTATATCTACTATTCGGCAAATTGTGGCGATAGATAATATTGTTCGCACACATTTATTATTACTGTCGTTATTTTTTGTTTTATTATTATTAGATTTGCTAATATTATTTTTTTATAACATAAGCAATTACCATACTTAATATTATTTTAAATATGGTATAGGCAATGGACCAGGGAATTAGGTAGCTCTAATGAAATTCAACCGACCTTCGGGTTGATTACTGTGCTTATGGTTTTATAATGAAATTCAAAGTGCCATTTTCATTGTTTGTGCGATTAAATGCACCTATAAATATCTATTTTATTGGTATAATGAGAAGAAGGGAGCGGAGAAAAATAAAATGAAAAATAAATCATAAAATCTTTATGACATACCATTCATTGTTGTATTTCATTCATTCATCATTGGTATTGAAACACTGATATTAGAAGCCGCGAGGTAAAGGGGACCTATTTCAATATTTATATTTCTTAAAGCATATTTACTATAGATATTCCACAGTTATGCAGTTGGAGTGGTTTAGAAAGTACATTCTTATTTGACCTTTCTGTGTTGAAACACTTGATATAGTGAGTTTTTTAGATACGAGTCAGAAAATTAACCATAAAATCCATTAGTAGGACAAAGATCTATAACATGGCGACTTAAAAGCGTCTTACTATTTCTGAAGCCGATCCTCTTGATAAGGAAAGAGCCAGGATTTTGATACAACAAATGAACAGAAAATAGGTTATATATCCGAAATAAACTTACTGTGTATTTTATATGAATGTAATTACACTCATTCTCTCTCATTGTTTACATATAAGGACGAAGGACAAAGTTCTGCATGAACAGTTCCAGCGAGCTCTTATATTTACATAAAATATTAACGATGCCACACGTTTTTGATGATTTCTCGGAGTGGATTTATTTTGCAATTTTCAAAGCATAGATTATTTATTGTAAGGTAATCTACCGGTTAAGGTAAGTTTATGGATGGAAATCCATAACTACCAAGTAAATATTTTGTGACTCCTAAGAAAACACGATATTAGCTGTAAATGCAATTGAGATATATCGTTCTAACCACGATGTTTTTGTGACAAATTCATCAGAAATGTGTTACTTTCTCGTAAACTCTCATTTTATGGGACCTAGGGCCATTTATTGCGATGAAATGTTAAGTTTGAGGTATATTTTAATGCATTTAAAAATTACTATTTCATCGAGGCTATTATATAATTGCATATTGAGATATTATCTCACCACTCTATTTTACCATCGAACATCCTTATAGGTTTCCGTTGTAGGTACCCAAAAGGTTTTGAATTATAATCTGCCTAACATAGGGAGTCACAGCTTTTTAATTATGTGTAATGACATAGAGTTGCGTGTCCATCTAATGCTAGCATGAAACCACACAAATTCCTAGAAGGAAATTAAATATGAAGACTTGGCCCTAACGGACCATTGGAACTAAAAAAAAACACATAAGTTAAATTCATAAATCAAGGTAAACTCATTGCTGTTATTCCATTCAAATGAGCAAGAAGTGAAGAAAAACAAATTTATCAAATTTTGCATGAATTTTCATTTTCTTTTTGATTTCGGTCGCCAGCGAGAATTCAATTGCTTCTCTCTTTGAGATGTTCGTACAAATGAACAAGAGTTTGCTACGGCGCGGGAAATTTCCGCAATTAACCCTGGAGTTTGTGAAGCAGGAGAAGTTTTAAGGAAATTGTAGGTGTTCCAGAAAACTGGAAGACTATTGTGTTTTGAAAAGTTTCAGGAATCCAGGAGGGCTTTGATACACTTGGTCGCCTTTGAGGGGCAAAATGTGTAAGAAATTTTGCTGGCACACCACAAGATATTATACGGGTTTCTTTCATACAGAGTAGCCCAATTGCAGTACCAGAATACTATCCGTGGCCGTTTGCCGTATATATGGCCGTTTCAAACCGGTTAATTTGTTCGACTACCAAGAAAACATAAAAGCTATTTGAATACTGAATCACGTATGCCTATGAGGGATATTCCCTGTAGATATTTATCATTTCATTTTGAGGTAAGATCGGTATTTACCCAAAAAATACGGTAACTTTCGTATGCTGTGAGCTAAGTGTCCTATATGTACACCAAATGAAGAAAAAGACTACAAGAAGAAAATCCTTAGAAGAAAGAGGAGCTTAGAAAAACCGATGTTGTATAAATGAGCATGTGTGTGGAGTGTTTGGTATTTAATGAATATTTGAGCGCTTAGGTTTGATTTCAAGTAATTGGGTGTTTACTCTTAATAACCAACATTTTTACAAATTTGAAAGACAAAAACCCAATGACCGATGCAGAGTTAGAACAAAAGGTTATCTAGCTGACGCATCACTTTCCACTATCTTACTTTATCGGCCATTAATATTTTGAAACTAATCAGAGTTGCCTCATTAAAAAAATGATAATGGATTCAAGTCGATTCGAGGGATGGTCCGAGAGGACTTTCTGTTTTTCTAATTTCTGTTTCAGAAATATGAGAACAGGGTTTCAAGAAATTGTTCCTTATCTATTTTTTCAATGTTTAGCTTCATTTTGTGTAATGGTTAATTCTCTAGCTCAAGAAAGCATGACCAGCTTAGAGAAAAGATTAGGCAAAAACTGCAAAAAATAGGGTAAAGTGAAGAATAAATGGTAATGTAATAATATAAGGATAAATGGTAATGATAAATGATACTATATGGTAATGATAAAGAGGATAAATAATATATATATATATCCCTCCCATGGACTACAACCTTGTCGTGGTGGAAGGGCTTGTGTGTTCCGATGACCCCTAGAGCTGTGCTGGCGGGAGCAATAATAATTACTCCTGGAAGGGTCACCCATGCCAGATAGGTCGAAGGTTAGGAGCCAGACGAAAGGTAGTCCACGCAGCGTCTGTTCCTCAGTGAGGCGGCTGCAATGGCGTCTGACCCCAGTGGGGCGGCCATTAAGTGATGGTGTCACGTTAAAAACACTATTGAGGAAGGCAACGGGAAACCACCTCAATTATCATTCCCAAGAAAATATGATGGACGAAAACAGAAATTGAGTCCTGGCAACTGCGGGACTCGGCCCGAGGGGCCGGTTGTCGTGCCCGGCAGCGGGGGAGGCAAGGCTTCCGCGGTCGTCATCCCACAAAACCCTTGCAAGGAAGAAATAACTGCAGCAGGAGAGAAGACTCAGAAGAAGGCGAAAGTAGTTAGAATAGGAACCTGGAACGTCAGGACAATGTTGAGGAGAGGCAAATTAGAAAATATTAAGCGAGAGATGGAAAGAGGTAATATAGATGTTTTAGGCCTCTGCGAGGTGAGATGGAAGGATAGCGGGGATTACTGGAGTGACAATTGTAGAGTGATATACAGCGGCGGGGACGAGAGCCAACGAGGGGTTGCCATAATTTTAAATAAAGGGGTAGGAAGAAGCGTAGTCAACATAGAGCAAGCGACAGATAGAATTTTACTGGTAGAGATTAAAGCAGAGCCGACGAACTTGATCATTGTTCAGGTATACATGCCACCGAGCAACCACAAGGAGGAAGAAGTTGATAGGATGTATGATGAGTTAGAGGATATCATCGCGAGTGTTCCTGCAGGGAAACATTTGATAGTGATGGGGGATTGGAATGCGACGGTAGGCGAAGGAAGAGATGGTGGTGAGGTGGGGGACTATGGGTTAGGCAAGAGGAATGAACGCGGGGAGAAAGCAATTGAATTCTGCAGGAGACAGGGTTTAGTCATCACTAACACATGGTTTAGACACCACAAAAGGCGTAGGTATACATGGAAAATGCCAGGTGACTCAGAAAGGTATCAGTTAGATTATATTATGGTTAGGCACAGGTTTAGGAACAGTGTGATAAATTCGCACAGTTTCCCAGGAGCGGATGCGGACTCTGACCACAATTTAATTGTTATGAAATGTAATGTTCGTTTCAAGAAGATAAGGCAAGGGCGGCGGGTTAGGAAATGGAATTTAGAAGCAGTAAATGGATTAACGAGGAAGGAGTATCAGCAGGCTGTAGAGAAAATGATGGATGACGGTAAAGAACTGAGTACTATCGAGGAAAAATGGGAATGTATCAAGAAAGGGATATTGGAAGCCGCTAAAGACACTATAGGAACCGTTAACGGGAAAAGGATAAGGAAACCATGGGTAACGGATGAGATGATTGCAAAGATGGATGAGAGAAGAAGATGGAAAAACGTAAACACAGAGTTAGGCAAAATGAAGTACAAAGAGTTAAACAATAAATTTAGAAGGGCCACAAATAAAGCAAAAGAAGAATGGTGGAAAACGCAATGCGAGGATATGGAAAGTTTACAGAAGAAGTCAGTTTGAAAGTGAAAAAGTCAGTTTGAAGTGTTTATTTGAATGCACAATGTCCCTGCCCTTTCTAACTGAAAAATAGGATTCATTAATTTTAAAAACTCCTAAATTTGAAGCATAGTTGAAAAACCACTGAATGATGGACGCGGAATAATTATGGACTGTGACCAGTTCATATGCATCTTAGTATGAAAAGTACCAAGTTTGATAATCACCGTCCTTGTTCCAATATTGAAATAAGCTGACGTATTCGAAAGGTGGAACCCCTGAAAAAATTGACGTCTGATCTTCGAACACATCTGTCATTACTTTTTTGCGCGCTGGCGCAATCATTCTCTAGTCCCTACTGACGTCATCATTTTCACCTGTAGTATGGTAGCAAGTCATTTCTTAAAAAATTTCCATATTTTATAAGCATGTTGAGCACAAAATCATTGGAAGGTGTTGATGATGAAGTTATTTTCTTATGAGAGCTTCAATAATGCAATATCCTTGGATATTACATTATAATATTCCACTAATTTATTCCTAAATCACAAACAAACATAGCCTAACACAATATCCTAATAGTAACATGTAATGTTGAAAAAATTACTGGGTTCAAAAGCTTTCTTTAACGAATGTTCTCGGTTTATATTCTTCTTTTTGAAATTGATATCCCCATTAGATACAAGTTCTCTTTCAAATTAGCATCTTCACTAGGTAATACCAAAAATATTACTGATAATAACTCCCATTCCTGACCTCACCAATCAGCTATTCCTAATTTATTTGCATGCATTCTCTCTCAAGTTTGACTTAAATGACAGGATTTGAGGTCTCGTATTACTAAATCCGCACTAAAAAGTTTTTCTGCTATCCAGACGCCTCCACTCGTCCGTGAGCCACTTTGACTCCCAAAAAGCATTTGATTTGTAATCGGAGTTCCCAAGGACCGAACTACCAAAGTGAACTACGAACTACAGTACCAATGCCCGGATCTAAACTCGAACTTACGTCATTTAGCTCAGCAGACGAGCGCGTTATCTACCTAGAAAATCTGGTAGGCTTTTATCTTAATATAGATGTGTCTCCCATGAGTCTTTAATATTTTATTAGTATAATTATCTCTCATTGGTTACACGTTTATCGTGTTCCATTTAGCATGGTGCACAATTGTGTATTGCGCGCATATTTGCTATAATATTACGTTCCCATTTACAATTTATGATTCCAGATTAAATTTTATGACTGAACAAATCGGCATTAGTTGGATACTTCGGAAACATCATGTGCTACATATTTATAATGTGAAACTCCTTAGAACGATTGACACTCGGTTACCAGTACGACTTTGCTTGAGCTAAGTGAATTTATTGTAGTGTAATGCTAGGTCCAATCATAGTTGTTTAATTAAATAATTTTTTTCTACCAGAACTCTCGAAGATGACATGTTTCCGTCCAGGGGGTCATGGGTGTGAGCAAACGTTAGCATACATTAGAAATATGGGACTTCGATGAGAACAAGTACGAAAATTAGAATACAGTTCTGGTTTGAAGCGCACGTTCATACATTGAATAACCAAAGGGCATTGACTATTTTCATGAAATTCAAATACGGAGAAGAGTTCCATTCAGCACAATGTAACACGTTGAAAATCTTTTATATTAACTAGCAAGGAAGTTAAAAAAGCTCATTTTTATAATTTTAAGGGTTTCTTTTTACCATTACGGTCTTCAACAATGCAGAGAAGGCAAAAGATTGCTGGTAACATTCGTTCAAGGCTCAGAGACCATGCTTGACGGTATCCCATCTGCATTTTTCTTACCGATACGGTTTTTCTCGCATCGTGATCCCTAAGTCTGAGGACCATTCAATATTTCGCAATTACTTTTTTCTATGATTGCTTTTGTACATGACACCACCGTGAAAATTGTGACTTGGAATTTTAGGAGATGCTGAGGACAGGGATGTTCGAAAACAAACGGCAGATGGAGAGAGGAAGTAAAGACATATCAGGTCTGTGTGAGATAAGATTGAAAGAGAGATTATTGAAGCAATAGCATATTCATAAATAGCGGAGGGGCGGAAAGTCAGCAAAGAGTATCTTCGGTAATAAATATGAGACAGGGATGAAGGTTAATGAACGTGGAGTGGGTCAAGAACAGAGTATTTTTAGTAGAAATAAGACCAGACCTGATCAATCCAATGATAATCCAGGTATACACTCCGCATACAGTCATATAGAGGTAGTTATGTACAGTTCATATGATCAGTTGGACGAAATGCTTGCAAATGTACCTAAAAAAACACTTGATATTAATGGGGGATTGGAATTCGGTGGAAGGTAAAGAGAAATACAAGTGAGGTAGAATAGCTCGGTTTTGGAGAAAAGAACGACCCTGGGGAGGAAACAAGGAAGTGCAGTAGTTTATTTATAACTAAAAACTAGATTAAATGCAAACTTAGATGTACGTGGTATACAAAGAAAATCTTGGGGGATGAAGAGATGTATCAGTTGGACTATTTTATGTTTTAGGCATAAATCGTGACCAACTCACAATTTCCCGACATCAGATGCGGATCTAGATTACAATTTGGTGCTCAAAAAGTGCTGTATGCATTGTAGGAAAATAATGAAGGAAAACAAAATAAGAAAATTGAATGAAGGAAATATCATTGAGACAAAAAGGAAGGATGATCAGGAAGACGTACATAATTCTAAGCAAGGATGCGAGTACAGAAGAAAAAAGTTGAGAAAATCTCAAACAATGGATAGGAAAAGTGGCGAACGAAACAATAGGAAAAGTAAATAGGAAAATGATTGGGATGACATAGATTATAGATGATAAGATTCGGAATATGGGTGAAAGAAGGAAATGGAAAGTCGTGAGCACAGAATTAGGTAAGAGAAAGTATAAAGACTGCACAATAAACTGAGGCAAAAACTAATGCGGCAATAGATACGTATTGGAAAGAACAATGCGTTAATATGAAGAGTACAGAGACCAACAGAGTTCAAGAAAGAAAAAGCGATTTATACTATTAGAGATTTGATGGGTAAATTATTAATCAAGTGAAAGAGGCTTAGGCGGTGTGAAAAATTATGTATAACAACTACGTAAATGGTAAGCTGACCAATAAATTTGGGTGGAGGCTGCGGGAATAGATAACACCCATGAATAACTACTCAAGCATCTAGAAAAAGGAGGAGGGAACATATTTTATGAGCTCATTCGTAGCTTCTATGAGGGAGAAATTTCGCCGGATTACTTGATTAGATCAGTATTGAGATTCATTCAAAAAAGGGAAGTACTACAGTTTAGGTTAGAGGGATTATAAGTTCATTTTCAGATGGGGAAAGAGTTTCACATAGGATCATCAAAAAAAGAATGGAGAAGAAAACAAAAAAGGACACAGGAATAGATCAGTTTGAGTTGAGAAAGAGCATTAATATGCGTGATGCCATAGGTAATAAATAATAATGCCTAGTAGAATAATAAATAATATCACTAGTAGAAAGGTACTTGGAGTCCCACCATAATGTATTTGTGAGTTTCGAGATTTTGAGCAGGCATTCAACAGAATGACTCGAATATGATCAATTGATATTTTGCAGATAACAAGAGTAGACATGGCAGACAGACGAATTTTCCTAGCAAATTATTGGCACCTATAAAAAAAGTAATGCCATAAAATTTGCATATTAAGTGGTATCTCTGTGCAAATCTTTTAGAAATAGATAAAAATATGAAAACATTTTTAGTTGCTTGGAATGTGGTTGTGGAGAAAAATGGAGAAGGTGAAATGGACCGAAAGGAAAACAAATGAGGAAGTACTGGAGATGGTGGGTGAGGAGAGGGGTTTGTTGAGAGAAATCCTATGGAGGCAGGAAAAATGGATGAAAGGCGTATTGAGCGGTAGTGGAAAGTTGAAGAAGGTAATAGAAGGGAGAAAGTCGGACAAGCAAGGAAAGGGCAGGAACAGGATAGGAATGTTGGACGGGGTGAAGGTAGGAAAAAAGTACACAGAGATGAAGAGGGACCTGATGCAGAGTAGGTTGCTGGAGTGGAGTTTGGAGTTACAAAATGTTCATTTGATAGTTGTGTCCATCGAAAAAAACCTACCTTAACCGGTAGATTACCTAATAATAATAATATTGAAATGTAACATTCGATGAGACTCAACCAAATGATGTTTTTTGGCGGAAAATTATGGCTTATTTCAATGGTCTCCCCACTTAGACGTTTAAACATACAAGTAAAATACCGATCCTTTCATCATGGCACATAGCAAATGGTAATGCGGCCAGAAATTCTGATGTAACCTTTTAAGAATTATTTTTATTTATTCATTTCCAAATTTTCGGCCTCGCAAATGCGATCTGCATACTTCTCTGGATGCAAGTGCACCCTTGAATTCCATTCGTGGAATTTGTAAAAAACATTGGTAAATATTAAAGCATAATTTTAGAAGAATAAATGTAATTCTTTTAACTGAAACGCGCAAACAATACTGTTATGAAGACTTCATGAAAGTATTAATCGGGAACGCATATGCGGAACAACTTCCCGATAAAACTTTAAATAAAGCGTGCCTCAGTTGTTTCAAAAAGGAAAACTTACCATTCCGTTTCTTTATGAGCAATTCAGAGGTCATGAATGAGATTTTTCTGATACATTTTAAAATAATCAAAGACTGATACCAAAATTCTTCAAAATCCCATTTCGGTGTTAAATACGAAACATGTAATTCATATGAAGTATAATATGAGTAGAAAATGGTTAATATGTAATATGATGAAGAAAATAGGATGAATTATCGGAGTAAGTGAAGAAAAACTTTAATGAAAAGAAGCCTATGGAGAGGATTTAACAGCAAAAAGAATATGGCTTGCGTGCTATTTCAAATTTCAATCCCCTATCACCTGTTTTTCCAACAAATTTCATGCACTCTTAAGTCTTCAACGTAGTTGTCCCGCATAACCTCACAATTTTTTTGTTAATTTCTTTTCAACTAGACAATTAGCTAGGCATTTGCACAATTTAAGATTAAAGAATGAAGAATTCGACTGAAAAAAAGGATGGAGTTGTGAGTAACAAGTCTCCAAGCAATCGTCTCGAGCATCTTTTCCGCTGAATTTTCTCGATTTGCGCACTTAAGGGACATCGAACGGAAAAGAAAAAAGATATTCGATGTGATGTCACTCAAGAACTCCAAAAGGGTTCGCACGATCCAGCGAGCGAAAGTTGAGTTGAGTTAGGCATGTTTGCTATAGACGTAGTCACAGAAAATTTCAGTTCATTTCGTTCTTATGGTCCGATTACACACGTCGAGCGGGCCTTGTACTTTTTCTCGTGCTCAATCGTCATTCAAAGGAATTCATAATTTGCTCATATCTTTCCGAATTTGCATATCCCATGCATGTTCCGTTTCATCTGGGTTTATTTTAAAAACAGCTTCAAAAAAATGTACCCTATCGGCAGTAGAATGACAATCACTTTCATCATAAAAGTGCACGTTCATGAGACGATGCACCCACGAGGTTAAAGCAATGTTGGAGGCTGCCGCTGCATTAATGTATTAACGTAAAAGATTGGAATTCCTTATAATTTCATTTTAATCTATGCCACAACCGCGACTTTTGCAGCTATTGTATTCACTGCGGGGTCCGTTCCAAAAACTTAAAAAAAAATTTAATGTAACTGATTAATTTTTTAAATGGATCGGTTGAAAGTAAACTTTGGTCAAAATATTTGTTTTTACTTGTTTCAAATTTTAACACCCGTCAAAAGGGTTGACATTTAACTGTTTAAGCCAATTATAAGAATAATCATATGTAAAAATCATTGGTATCGATACCTGACGCGGCATTGATCAACAACTGTTCTATTCACCAGGGCATGAACCCCTCGCGAAGTATGTTCCCCGAGCTGATCTTAGGGTCGACAATAACGGCAATTTACTGATATATTTTTTCGAATATCGAGACCCAGTACCTTATTCATAGAATTTTAACAGTGTTTGAGATTTTATTTCTCTCCAATTTAATAAATTAGGATACAGTCATGTAAAATTTTTTTATTTTACCTGCGATGAATTTTACTAATGAAAACATCCGGCTTCATTGGAAAAGAGGCAGTATTTTAGAAATATTTTGATTTTTAAAAATTTAATACTTGGTATAATCGATATTTAACAAATATTAACGCTAAGATAAACATCAAACATGCATTAATTACTTGCATACTTTAAATTCATGCATACAAATGCATTTTCATGCTCGCATAGTTGACAAAAATATTTTTTATGCATGTAAAGGAATCTTACCATTCATAAAATTAGAAAAAAAGACCGCAATGTTTTGACTACATGTTGTATTGTATTGGATGTTGAAATTAAACATGTTTAATTTAAGGATGGCAAATTTTTTTATTAATATTTTATTTAAATCTAACGCTTTTATAACTGCCATATTTTCTCTCCTCCTCGCTTTTCCGTTTTCCATTAACTTTAAGAATATATATATATATATATATATATATATATATATATATTATTAAGTAATCTGCCGGTTAAGGTAGGTATTCTAATGGACACAACTTTCAAATAAACATTTTGTAACTCCAATCAAAACCCAATCCAGTAATCTAATCTACATCTGGTCCCCCTTCATCTCTGTGTACTTCTTTCTTCCCTTCATCCCGTCCAACAGCCCTGTCCTGTTCCTGCCCTTTCCTCGCTTGCCTAACTTTCTGACTTCGTTCCTGTTTTGACCTTTTAATCACATAGGCAGACTCGAGGATGGCATTAATTTAATAAAGGGCTACGCACTTCTGACACCATTATCCAAGAAGTAAATTCTATTTTTTATTTTGTATGTAAATAATGAAAAAAATTCATTATGGAATATTTTGCTAACAAAGGTTTAACAAATTTTCGCTAAAACTGATCCAGATTTCTAAAAGCCATTAAACATTTCTTTTTATTAACCTGAAACTAGTGCTTGACATTACTTTCCCAAGAATTTAATAATCTTAGTTTTCCGCACACATCCTCTCTAGAGGGATGCACCGATTCCAAAGGCTGCAATCGAATTTGTAAGAATTTTGAGTTCCATCTTAAATTTAAGAAATATTTCATGCACGTGTATTGTCTAATTCGTATTGGTATACGTTTACAAAAGTATCGCACCATTGTTTACCTTTTGCAAACTCTGAATTACCGTATTGCAAATGCTTGAGTTGTATCGTTTCTAGAAACTGACCCTTAGTGGCTTACCATTGAATTACTTTTTACGAACCTCTGGTAAAGCCAGCGATTGAGAAATTTGGATTTGCAGCCGCCGGTAAGTGCCGATGAACCTAGGCCCTAGAGAAAGATTTAAAATTAATGATAAGCTAACACAGAAATGTTTTACTGATTGTAGTACTCCTTACAAAAAACGTCTTTGGTGCAAGTAGCCGCTATGCGTCATCCACGAGAAGGCAAACTTTCGAGCGATGCTTAGGAGAAGTTTCTCATCTGACAATAATTTTCATTTCTCAGAAACGGATCACGGGATTCGAGCACTGGGAATTTCGTCCTCAGGATTTCCATAAGTACTTTTCTATGGAATTGGGATTGAATTCCGGATCCATGGCTGCCAGGCTACAGATCTCAATTACGCATTCGTCCGCGTAACTTCTGCGTAAGTTACTTGGCAGGTAAGGTGATTCTTATTCACGCGTCTTTGAAGGAATTTCAAAATGAAATTCACATGAAACATTGTATGTATAGCGGTCCAAACAATCGTTTTACAGCTGATACTAAATTTAAATAGTCTTCGGACATTTTACCCTAATGCTATTCTACTGTACTTTTTATCCTGCTGGTCTACTTTTCCTACGGCTTAGTTCATATTGTAACGTGAACTAGGTCCCATTAGTTTTTTGAAAGCAGAAAAATATACGATATATTTCTCAGACCGAACCCATCCGAGTCCCCAACCTTCGGATTAGATGGCGAGGGAGTTTCCAAATGGACCAATGTGATTGATTCCAGCAACCGTCCGAAGGAAATAGGTATCAAGACAAGAAGACGAACTTGGCAACAACTCAACTGAAAAATTCAACAAACATTACCATCGCAGATTGTAAAACGGACCATATTAGTATTTTCCGGACAATTAATATTTTTTCAGTAATATTTTTACAGCCTCAAGTAAAATGTGTGTTTATAAAAAAAGAACTTGCATCTGGTGAACGTTAAAAATAATTACTCAAACTTCCCACCGGACAGAATTGTTCCTTTGATTTGATTCACTTAGTCCGATCATACTCTCCTTGCTAAATTCGCCGACTCCTTTTAAGTGAATCAAAGCCACAGGTAGACCCCACAGTATCACTTCCAGTAGAGGCAGCAATTATATAGAGATGAACGTGAATACTTAGGCCATTTCCATCACTGGGAAAACCTCACTATTCGAGGCAAGTTATTGATTTGGGGAACTGGGAAGCGCGGAGAGCAGGAACTCAGAACAACCATTAGCTCTAAAACTAACATGTCTCAAACTAGCGTTAGCCCTATGGCTAAATGCGCTGGCGTCATCCTACTCAACATATTCCCTATTTCCACGCGACCATATCCCTAGTCCGATATGTCATTCGGAAAATTTTTATTAACAAGGCCGAACTATCAAATTAATTCCAGAAAATCAGCCGACGCTTTAAGAGTTTGCATCCAAGGTCCCCCGTCCCATACTAGGCCCAGAGCCTACAACTGATTCAAAACCAGAATTTTTGATAAAATATTGGCAGATTAAATTTAAAATTACTAAATTTCATCAATTTAGCACCCTTGTGCAACTACGAACCAATGCCGGCTCCTCTACCAGTCGCGACACGCTTCTTGGAAGATATCGATTCGGGAATCTTGTAACACCTCTTTGGATTTATCCAGCGTTCCAAAATGGTTGCCTTTCAAGCCTCTTTTTCTTCTGGGCAACTAAGGAAAATCTGACGGTCCACGTCGGAGCTGTAGGTGAGAGGGGTAGCGTCCAAAGATAACATGAGATTGTCACACGAGCAGCCCCCTAATCTTTCGACAGCATCTTGTGAACCATTTTGCCTCACATCGTTCTCTTTGCTAATTCGTCATTAGGAATATACTGTGATTTTTGGAATACTTAATTCTTCTGTTAGTATTCTGACACTCAGCGTCGATCGGAATTGAGTATGCCTTGAACTTTTTGTAATATTTCGTCGCACTTTGTCATTGACGGGTGTCTAGGGACGAGAGCGGTCGACGACGGAAGGTAGAGAGGAGGTCGACGATGAGGAAGTTCACCGCCTTCGACCTCCTCTCATCCTTCTCGAAATATCTTGTACCAATTGAAAGCCATGCATTGGGACATTGAATAATCTCCGTAAACGTCCTAAAATATGCAACAATTTTAGAGCGTAAAAATCATTCACCTTGACCGGGGTTCGAACCTGGATCCCTCGATGTCCGATCGAGTGCATAAGCCAGTTCAGCTACCGAGGCGTAGTAAATATCAGAGTTTAAGAGGCTCTCGGTCGGACATCGAGGGATCCGGGTTCGATTCCCGGTCGAGGCGGATGATTTTTACACTCTGAAGTAGTTGCATTGAAATACATATTAACGGATGACTCCGTTAAAAGTTACTGTTGCGGAATCTCCCGCAGTTTCTTGAAATCGTAAAATATGGTCATGCTCTCTGGACCCTATTTTTGGAACTTAATATAAAATTTTATCGGGTATATTTGCTCCATTGAACGTGAATTCGTGAAGCGGCCTTCGAACAGGGGTCTAGTCTAGCAGCATCTGCAGGCTCTAAAGGCCCGCAGACAACTGACGCGGGTTGTTTTCCCTTCCCAAGTCCTCTCACTACCTTTCCCGCCGAAAATCACCCCTCTCCAGCCGTCCTCGTCGGCGGGGAAAAATAATTCTACTTACTTTTGGGGCAGAGCCTCTGCGTCAAGGGAAATGCTTTCGTATATCCTTTATCAAATTCATACAGCTACTAACTGATGATTCCGTGTTGCTTCCCAATTTTTACATCTCTCATGGGGGTAAAAACAGAATATTTTCCGTTTGTTCTATCTATTATACGGATAAATAAAACTTGACTTTCTGGGAGAAGTGTTAAACGTATTTCGGTGAAAATAATTCTTAATTAATTCGTTCAATCAATATTCTGTGATTTTTTTCTCCCAAATTACATGCATAGAAATGATTTGAGAGCTCCTAGGAATCTGTTCTATTCAGCCTACTTTTCGCGATTTTCTGTCCATATTAAATTTTACAGTGTTTAAAAATTATTTCCTATTCACGATTATTTACTAGATTATAATTAAGAAACCTTTCCAATAAATTTCCTGTAAATTAATTTTTTTAATGTAAATAACATTTTATTGAGGAAAACTAGTTTAAAGTTGCAGCTCTCATCCATGTGAATAATCACACTAAACATGTGTGGAGACACGGTTTTCATTTTCCGTCCTCAATAAGTTGTGTTATTAAATTGAGCGATGAGAGTCAAGTAATACAGGCACGTAGCTTACTAATTTTAAGGAATAATTATTACACAGAAGAATGTCCTCACAAATGCTAAGAGTTTCGAGGGCATAAAGTTTGGAAGCATCAGCTACAGAAATAATGTTTTTATGAGGTCACTCTTTTCATGCTAGCAGAATTCATTTCACTTATGTATATACTGAACCTTGGATGTATGAAATGGATTAAATTTTTGAATACCCGCACTTTCATCAGTTTCCCAACTGAAACATAAAAGAGGTGGTGAAAAACTTTGAAGAGCTTTGTTTGACCGGCAAGTTGAGCGACACGTAAGAGTGACAAGTTAGATCGAAAAAGCCGATAGCGGGCATGAAGCTTTGGGAGGTCGGGTGGTGCGGAAAGGGGAAGGCGTGTCGCAACACCTTTTTTAGCCGCCACTTTTTCGAAATTCTCGAACTTGTTCCTCGCTAAAAGGGTCTTTGTAAACCTTCCCACACTTTCTTCACCTCCCCCCTCCCATCCTTTTGTCTTTGTCTCCATTTTCTAGGAGACTCCTTTCCTGCACTCCAAATACCTTATGGCACCCCAGAGTTCATGAGGTTCGATCGACCTCAAGCGAGAATCTCATGAACTATTGCACTAATCGGTCCATTTAAAGCTTTGGAGAACGAGCGGCGAACATTTAAGAATGATATTCATTCCATCATCCAAAAAAACAAGGCTAAATGACGTAATTGATGGAGGAGCACGACAATACAAAAATTTCCGGCCTAAGGGTCCTCCAAAGGAAAATAGCTGAGTGCATTTTTAATATGTTCTCCGCAAATGGTGTAAAATTGTTTCATAATTAATTTGTATGGATACTTGAAGAAGCAGTTTTAAGGAGTTGAAATGAAAATACATGAAAATGGCAGGAACAAAACAGAATAGAAAAAAAGGTCACTCATGTATTGCTTGACGTTTCAACAGCAATGTAAAAAGTACTTGCAATGCTGTCCTAACGGAAAGCAAAGTATGAATTCCCTCTCTTTTGGCTTCTGGGTTTAATTTTAAAGTTTTCATGCATTTATTTATAGTAAAATCAATAAATCAAGCCATTTGGCGATACGAATGATGCCCTGAAGACGGGACGCGTAGCATGGAGCACACAGAAGAAACATGAGGAAGCACTCACCTTTAAACGTTAATGGGTGGGTTCATTTTAGTTTTCAAATTTCTTCGAATCCTTCTTCAAGGCGACGAAGAAGGCTCCTCTACATACCCTTCTGCACGAAGAGGTAATGTCTGAAAATTTACATGTGAGTGCGTCTATTGCTGTATTTTCATTGTGTATGCACAGCTGCATACACACAGAAAAAAGAAAACGAAACCCACTCACATGTAAATTTCCGGAAATCTACCCCTTCGAATAGATGGCTGAGAAAAAAAACCTCATATATTGACAAAATCTCTCCAAAAAGTAGTAGGACTAATCGATTCAAAAAATGTATTGCTAATATTGATACATTCGCTCAAAAATCTTTAAAGCAGCACCCTTGTGGGTCCACACGCTGCGCTGCTAGAGGGCTTTCCACGCCTCCTGCGCCTTTTGGAAGACCCGAATGCATCTAAGCTCCCTAGTCACGGTCTACTTTAACGCTTTCACCGAGCCGTGGTGACGTCCTTTCAGGGCGAATTTGAAGCGGGATCGAAGGAAGAAGTCTGGTGGTGCATTGTCTAAAAAATTCGGATCCTCTCTCACATGGTCGAGAAGCTCTTGGCAGATCCGCGTGCGAGTTTCCTCTTGTTTGTCCGAAAGCACTCGTGGTACCAGCTTCGGACACTTCTCATGTCCATGTTTTCGGTCATGAGTCGATGCACATCACTTATAGAGATACCAAGTCCATCATAAACCACACGAAAACTTAATCTGCGATCTCTTTCCAAAATATCTTTCACTCTTGCAAGATTTCGTCACTTTTTGGGGTCGAAGGGCGTCCTGAACGATCGGCGTCTTCAATATCTTCTCTATCCTCCCAAAACAACTTTTACCACCGAAAAATAGCCTATCTACCAATGGCGTTATCATCACAAGCTGTCTTGAGCATTTCATGAGTCTCTATCCCGGTTTTGCCCAGTTTTACGTAAAATTTGATGTTGTAGGGCTGTTCCAATAACTGGTTCATGACGGAGTGTAACGAGGTCATGTTATAGAGATGTCGCAAACGAACGATTCACTCTACAAAAGGCTGAGAGCCAACTGCCCATGGTCTCCAGCCTTTCCTGAGACCCCTCCCTCTATCCCAGCCAGAAAAACCGCAGCTCGTCCCTCTGTCTATCCAGGAAAAAATAAGTCATGTTACTTTTGCGCAGATCTTGTAAATATGCGTACATTACAAGGATCACCAATGGCTTTAGCGCTGCATCAACTTTATTGGTGTGTACACATATTACGCGCAACTCACCCAATTTTGTACAGCAGGCTGTGCAAGAATCAATCATATGCATTAAATATTGGCGATCACCCATTCGGGAAATAGCAAGGCCCAAAATCTGTATCTCTTAGAGTTACGTTCCGATTTGGTGATTATTTGCCAAGCTAAGAATAATTAAATGCCCGTCATGAGCGTTGCTGTGAATAGTATCCACTTCCTCGCATACCCGAGTGATGAAGTGAGTGCTACTCTAGGATTGATTCTTTTAAATCTATTTTCCTTGAGTGCATCTTTCATTCATTTATTTCCACACTTTGTGGCTCTTTAAATTTACGGACTAAGATTAGTGATATGCCTCATGATAAATGCAATCTTCACAAGCACTTTTTTCCCAATTCCCTACTCTCCAGTAACATTTCTTTAATTTCTTCCTCATTCTTACAAGTATGTTTATGCATAAATAAATTAAATATATAACATGGTCCAAGTTGATTTAAAAACATAACAATTCGGTGTGTTGAAAAAAGTAATGATTCTCTGGAAGTTTATTGTAATCTACTATTTATCTTTAATGAAGCAACATTTTCAATTCAAAGATTAATGTGTAGTTTTCCTTAAGCCTTATATTATGTCTATAACACAATATTCAACAAATTGTCCTATTCTTTCAGTAGGTAAATTAAAATTAACGCTCCTAGATTAAACCAGGAAATTTAAGCAGTATATTTCCCTAATTTCTTACTTGCTATGGTGCTTTCATTTTCTTTGCTTCCATTTTCTTTAAAAAATTAATTAATAAAAGCCTTTAATTATTCAGCTAAAATAAATTTTAATTATAATTTTTGGTCCAAAATTGGGTTAAGGTATTCAAATTTTATGTGATGGAAAAATGTTTCGTCAAAATGTCAAATTTGGACTCAAATTTCGTAAGTGTGAGGAAGATTAAGGTCGACAAAACAACTTAATAATGCTCAGTTGACAGCCATTTTTCCCGCTGCTCCTCACTCACTCTCAGCTTCTCAAAAACTAAAAGAGGGGCTTCTACTAAAAATCAATTGTCATATGACCGCTAAGGACGGTTTATATGATTCGAGACTCAGATGATCTTTGAGTATGCGACTGTACAGAGCACGTGTAAGAGTCGCACCAAACTTAAGTTTAAAATAGATATCCAAATAGATAATCTTGGACTTCATCGCTCTCTCGGACGAGTAGTAATAATAGAACTGGTCATCGAGACATTGCTCTTCTTAACTCACCCTATCGAATGACGTCAAAAATAGATTCGAACTTCAGCTTCATTGCTTTAGACAAGAGATAGAGTGCAGCTCAGTGTAATTATATTATTTGGGAGGCACTAATGATTAATTATTTTTCCAAGCACAAATAATCAACCGTCTCGCTGATTACCGTAATATCTTCCGCCATTACTCAATCGTTTCAAATACAATGGCACAGCGAAGGAAATTAAAGGCCTTACCTCAATGAAGAAACTTCATAGCACATCAGTGTGCTTCTGTATATCTCCAAATGATAAAAGCATATACTCGTATGTGTATATATATGCATACGAGATCATAAAAAAAGCTATTTTATGCATAAGTCACTCCGTTTCATTATTTCTCAAAGATTCATTTAAATAAAAACTATCAGGTTATATTCTTGAAAGGAACACTTTGATTTTCGGGGCATCATGTATGTTTTAAAATCAGCTGATTTGCGTAAGCAACCGATTCCCATTCAGAATTGAATAATTATTTAAATAAATCTCAATACAAAAAATGGGCTTAATCAACATTCACTCCAATCTATTACCCGAAATAATATTTGTAAAAATTTATGGAGTTCCTAAGTAAATTTATTACTAATTTAAAATATTTTCAAATCTTCTGAGTACATAATTTGAAGTAACTTTTTGCCTTTCTTTCAAGTGAAATAAATTAAATAAAATTAAAATGAATTTAGAATTTTTATCCTTGCTCTTGGTGAGTAATTTTATCGTTCTTTTCCAAATGGATGCATTCTCTCCTCTTTTTCTGAGAAATGTCAGTTGAAAATATCCACCAAACCAAATGGTAACCAAATGTAACTCTAACTTAAGCAAAATCAATTTATAACTGTTACTTTCCCAAACTATGGTTTTGACTTTAACGACTACCGTCTTGGCGATGTTAATTAAAGACCATAGGTTGGCTATGGCTGTGATGGAGTAATGCCTTTAGCATAATAACCTGAGTTGTAGCAAATTATTTGCTTCAATAAATTCTAATTTTCATTTTTAATGGTACAAATTGTATCTTCATTCTGCTTATGTCTTTTCAAGCTACTCTCAACTCGGGTGTAAATAATGAACAGCACATTTGTGACTGTTTCTTCTTTATGTCAACCCAGTCAACTGCTAATTTTCTAAAATTGTTACCCTCACTGGAAATTATTACCAGGAGTATATTTCGACATTATTTAATATTAAAACTGGAAATTCGTCAATGGACAATCCGAGGAGGTAGTTTCCTTTGGTCCATTCTGTTTATAGTATCCATGTATCAGTTCTAATGAATCCATTCTTTTACAAGTATTTCTTACACCAGACGTACCAGTACGTTGTATCTATGTAATTAACGGCCATATCTTAACGATACGACTTTATTTACGTTTTTACGTAATCTCTGATCTACATTAAATCAATATCATAAGTTTATATCAATAAATAAATGGGGTCAATTAGTATTCAACCGTTCAACATAGGTTATAGATTAATATTAATTAATATTAATTACACAACGGTATAACGATATATTTCTTGATATTCCCAGTAAAACACAACCTGACATCCGACTTTAGGATAAACCCATCTTCAATTTTGTATGATTCCTTCTTCCCTCCGTCCAACATGTCTTTCCCATTCCAACCCTTTCCTGATTACCTAAATTTCTCCTCTATATCACAGTCTTCCCATCGTCCAGCGTAACGCACTGCATCAATATTTCCTGCCTTCAGACTTTTCTCAACAAACTTCTTTTACACCTCCACCATGCCTTTTACTTCCTCGTTTGTTTTCCTTTCTACCTATTTTACCATTTGCATCCTTCTACAAATCAACATTTCAAAAATTTTCTTACAATCTTCCATCAAAGAATATGTCCACGTCGTAAAAAACACGCTTCATATCAAAAGTTTAACAAGCCTTTCCTTAACAACCCTACTCAACGTCCCTGACATCAATTCCCTCTTTGCGAAAACTTCTTTGTCCTCTTCTGATGTTCCTGCTACTTTGACCATTCTGGTTCAAAACACTTACGAGATACAAAGGCGATTGAAGTTTATGAGCTCCTGTTTTATTATTTAACTTAGCCATCTTCCATCTCGAAAACATTATAACTTTTTTCCCGTTTTCATTGTTTCTGATCTCTCCTATTGTCAGAGATACATTTATTAGTTTCACCCAAATTACACAATCGAAAGCCTTTCCAAAATCTAAGCAGCAAATAAATACATCCTGGTATATTTCTATAATCCTGTATATTAGTGGCCTCATCTCTGCGATGACATCAAACAATCATCTCCCAATTCTAAACCAAAAATGATCATCCCCAATGTAATCTACTTGACCTCCTCTCTATCCTCTTGCTGATGAATTTATGTACCACTTTATATGTGTATAGAATCAAACTTATCGTTCTATGAGCGTCAAATTTGGTCGCCATTCCCTTTTTTGAATGAGAACGAAAACTGATCTGGCGAAATCTTTTGAAAAAAGTCCTCTCCCATAGCTGCTACGAATCAACCCATAAACACTATTCCTCCCACGTTCTCTTAAGTATTTAAGTAGTTCTGTGGAAAGCTTATTTATCCCTCGGCCACATTTGAATGCAATTCTCTTATTACCCATTATATCTAGCCATCAAGTACTTGTACGCCTGGTCCTGAGCTATCTTCATCTACGTCCTATTCTCATTCTATGTCTAAGATTACCTGCCTTATATCTTTACACTACAGTTTCTGTATGTTATTTTTAACTACCTCTTGAATATTTTCTCGTTCAGTTTATAATTTTTCTGATTTATTTAGCTATCTGGACGGATTTTTCTTTCTGCATTCCTGACTGGAATTTTACTATTCTGTACAGTACACCATACTCATCTATCCTCTGTAAACTTTCCATACCCTCGCAAATTGTGTTTTACCTCGCTTTTTTCGCCCTATTACTTATCCAGACTCCGTTTATTATTCAAATTTTTTACTTTCTTCTACCTATGTCTGTGATTAAATTCTTCCAGATTCTTCTCTCATCTATCTTCTTAACCTTCTCGGCTGAAATCCATGGGCTTTACCTTTATATGTTTCTTATTGTTTCGTTTGCGGCTTTCAGTATTCCTTTTTTGTTATGCGTACCATTTTTCCTCTATAGTTCCAAGCTCCCTGTCCTCACCCATAATTTTGTCCACGATATGCTGATACTCCTTCCTTGTGGTTCCTGGTAATTCTTCCAAGTTCTATTTCCTACGTCGTCTTCCCTGATTTATATTTTTGAATCAGATGCTACTCTTCATCAATGCTAAATTATGATCTGAGTACGCATCCGCTCCCGGACAACTCTGCGAATTCATCTGCATCTACATAAATACCCTGCGAGCCACCAAAAAAGATGTGTGGCAGGGGGTGTAGCACCATGAGGGAAGGGTAAGGGATGAGAGGGTTTGGGGTTATCATATAGGTGAGGAAAGGTGTGGGGAACCTGTAAGAAAAAATATATATGTACACATACATACATGTGTATATTCACATTTTATGTATAACTTTTGGACGGCATAATAGAACACAGAATAAAACAGATAACACGTAAAAGGACACTCACACTGTAGATTATTTGAGCTTTCGGCCTACTCTGAGGCATTCTTCAGGTCAGACTGAGAGGTTTTGAGGGGAGAGTGCCTGGGGAGGGAAGAAGGGGGGCGGAAGGTTTAGAGACTGCTGGGAAGGGAATTAAAGATGGCGGTTAAGGGTGGGTATTTTAAAGGATCGGAAATATTGGATGTATGCGGATTCGCGAGTTCTCACCTCTAAGTTGGTGGCTGAATCAGGTAGGGATTCTAGAACTATTAGGGAAAAGCATTTGTCGAATGATAGGTTGTGTGAACTTGCGTGTAAAGGGATAGGAAGAGATGAGAGTGAAGCAGGATTACAGGGGTAGCGGTGATCCATTCGAATGAACAATCACCGCATGACATCCTTGATGTTCTCGGAAAAGGGCCCATCTTTAAATGTTTTTAATTATTTTAAACGCCGCTGTGTAAGAGAATGCCAACCTAAATTGTCTAGCAAAGTGGATACGCTGCTGCGTTGGTCATAAAAATGTTTGACAAATCTAGCCCCCCTCCGCTGAACTCGATCTAATTCCGAAATCAAATTTATTTTATGAGGATCCCATATACTGGCAGCATACTCTAGGTGGGGCCTGACCAAGGGTAGGAAACATCGTTCTTTTACTTTTTGTCGCATTTACCTAGCACTCTTTTCACAAATCCCAATTTTTTATCAGCACGATCGCATATTTCTCGTTTGTGCTTTCTCCAGGATAGATCGTGAGTAATTGTTACACCCAAGTATTTAAAGGAATCTACCCTCGCGATTTTGGTTTATTTCACTTTGTAACTATAAGGGAGGGAATTACTTCTTTCCCAAAAATGTATTACTACGCAGTCTTTTAAGTTAATTCCAATTACCATGTATCGCACCAATTTTGAATTGCATCTAGGCAGTGGGCTAACACGACCCTGTCTTCGTGACTTCGAATATCCCCATAAATTACTGCATCATCGGCGAAAAGACGGAGCTTGCTATTAACTACGGTACTGAGGTCATTTATGTAAATAAGGAATAGGAGGGGGCCTATGACACTTCCTTGTGGTACACCCGACGTGACCTTGACAGTATCGGATGATACACCGTCCAGGACGACTGTTCGGACACGATCACTTAACAATTGTTTGATCCAGTTAATAATACTCTCGTGTATTCCATAAGTTTCCAATTTCGCGAGTAATTTGCAATGAGGGACTTTATCGAAAGCTTTCTTAAAATTTATCAATATTGCATCAACTGGAATATTACTTTCACCAGAGTTCAATATATCATGTACAAAGAGTGCGAGTTGAGTTTCGCAGGATCTACCCTTACGGAAGCCGTGTTGGTTATTAACCAATAAATCTTGGTTATCGAGGTGCCTCATTATGGAACTAACAATTATTTGTTCAAGAATCTTACAGGAAATGGAAGTGAGCGATATTGGCCTATAATTACTGGGATCCTCCCTGTCTCCGTTTTTAAATATGGGTGTTACCGAAGCTACCTTCCAGCCGTTTGGCACGCTTTCTTCTGCTAATGATTTCTTAAATATTATATCAAGATAAGGAGCAATTTCAGCCGACAGTTCTTTATACACGCGCGCCGTTATCTCATCAGGTCCCGGAGATTTGTTGGGGTCTATGTTTTTAAGGAGTAATTCTATTCCGCGGGTGGAAAAATTGATTGCTTGCATTGACTGCTGAAATGTTTTCGGAAGGTTCTCGGGAATATTTTGTGAGCATATGTTGAAAACACTGTGGAAGAATGAGTTTAATATGTTGGCTTTATCCAAACTACTCGTCACTTTATCCACATTTTCGTTATCCAATGAGTTTACGGTGGACTTTTTTCCCTGCACTTCCTTGACGTAGGATTAAAACATCTTTCAAATTTTCGCCTAATTTTTTCCTTTTGAATTCCGCTAGCGCCTTCCGGAAGGTCTTCTTGGCAGTGGACTTAGATGCTTTGTATTTCTGTATGGTTTCGTTGATTTTATCAGGGGAGGAATCTTAAACTGCGTTTTTCATTCTGGCATGGTACACACTTTACCGCCTAAGAGATTTCCGTAGTTCAGAGTTGTACCATCGGGGTTCCTTTTTCTCTTTTATATATTTATTAGGTATAAACCTCTGTATTGCTGAACGTGTTATCGTAAGAAAATCATTCCAAGTATCCTCGACACTACTAGTTTTGCTTAATTCGTCAAATATAAAAAAAAAATTAATTCACATTTTAAGCCATCACAGTCAGCTTTATTGAACAAATAAACCTTTCTCTTAGATTTGTTAACTTTATCTACGCTTAGAGAAAATTTAGCGTTTACATCCCTGTGATCACTGATTCCGTCAACAACTTCTATATTTAAGACCTGTTCGGGTATATTTGTGGCTAACAGATCAAGAATGTTCTTTCCCCTTGTTGGTGAAGTGACTAATTAATGTAGAGAATTCGAGGTGAACGCAAATAAGAGGGACTCGCATAGATCCTTGTCTTTACCTCCATTTATAAAACTGTACGAATCCCAATCTATTGTGGGAATATTAAAATCGCCTCCGATAATTAGGCTATGCTCACTGTTGTGGGATGTAAAGCTTTGTATCGGTCTTTCATCACACTGTTCCTAAATCTAAGCCTAACTGCTATCTTCCTGAGTCCTCTGCAGGCTTTCATGTATACCTACGCCTTTTTTGGTGCTTAAACCATGCATTCGTAATTATTAACCCTTATCTCCTTTCTTTCTCTCCGCGGCCATTCTTTGTTCCAAAAACCGCTATCCCCCACATCAATACCAACTCTACCTTCGTCTACCGTTGCGTTCCAAATCTTCTTCACTGTCAAATGTTTTCCTCTAGGAACAGACGTCATTATGTTCTCTAACTGATCATACACCCTATTGATTTCTACCCCGTATTATTGTTTGATGGCATGTAGACCTGATTAATGACCAAGTTTGTTTATCCAGCTTACACTTCTACTAATAATATTTTTTCATTCACTTACTTTATGTTTCATCATTTTTTGACCTTCATATTCATTACTATTGCCACCATTAAACAATTCTCTTCTCCTCTACAGTATATAACTCTATAACTATCACTCTAGTAATCCCCGCCATTCTTCAAACCCTGCTCGCACAGGGCTAAATCATCTATATCCTACTCCAATACTATATCTCTCTCCAATATTCGCTATATATATCTAACTGGTCATCTTCTCTGATGTTGCTGTCGATTTTTCTTAGCAGAGATTCCATGAGATGACGGCCGCAGAAACAAGTGGAATTGAAATTTTTCTTAAGCGTGAACAAGTCGTCAGCCAAGACCAATGTAATGCATTTAATGCTTCATGGGGTTTACGATTTTTTTTCTTTTCATCAGCACACAGAGAAGATAGTTTTTGAAAGAGTATGGACAATCTATTTCAAGGGGTGGGGCCAGAACTCCATTCACTGCATTTTATGGGGGTTAAAATGATAACCTTTTATATATTACTATATTATGTATTTTATATTTATAACAACGTTTAAAAATTTTAGGAAATAAAAATGATGGTCGAATTTCTACCAGAATATTATGAGACATATTTCAAATTACATTATGTGCCGCTTAAGTAGGCAAAGAAAATTTGTATATAGCATATATTTTCGCCCGGTGGTTTCCGCGAAACCCACTGCGAAGTCGTAATTACCTCTAGAAAATCAATGTGAAAAGTGAAACTCATCATTCTTACTATATTCGAGAACTATCTCCGTGTGATATTTTCCTATTCTCCAATGACATGAAGAACAGTCGAGGGTATTGTATTTCATCACCAGTAGCTCGTTTTGGCAGACTGAACGTGTTTTTACTCGCAAGGGCTGCGACACATGCAGACCCGGAGCGAAATCAATTTGTAATTTTGTGCTACATATACAATATACATGAAGCTATTGCTATGATATAAAATAAATGTTACGGATAATTTATGCGACTAGAAAAATTTATTGTTAATATTCATAGGGTAGCCTATGCACATTTAAAATATGGCTGCTAACATTATTTGGCAACTTTATATTAACAACAATATTCGATATCTAGCAGCTTTGAAAAAGAAATTTGCACTCATCAATATCACCGGGTAATTCTTTAGAGCTCCTTGCATTAAGTTTTTCATCTGGCTCAAGTAATTTCGTTGCCACTATTTTTTCCCTTTACTCTGATCCTTTCATAACGGTTTTCAGAAAAGTGCTCACCTCAGAATTTTCTAATTTGATTGCCTCTTCTTCGTATTAGCGTCTCTACAAATTCGGTGTTCTCCACATGCGCAGGACTTCTTCATTAGTCAGATTATTTACTTTCTTCACTTCTCGATATAATAACATTTCCACTGCAACAAATGCTTGCAGATATTGTCCATGTTTCACCGCTAAAGAAGATTGACGTCGATGTATAAATTTTTGGAATATTTTGTGGATGTTCAGGACTTGGTTATTTAATTGACCTCCTGTACTTTGCTGTCACTGCCATTCTAATTCTTCATCGGATAAAATTACAGGTGTCACATATGTCTCCGACCCCTCCAAGTTACCGCTAACTTCAGAAATAAATTATTTACTCTGTCTAGTTCAAACTCACATTTGGGTAAATCATCCCCAGACGAGCAAATATATCCGGGCTGTGATCTGTATTCCAACTATAAAAGATATCATTATTATAGCGTCACGCATGCTCCTTCCATCCTGCTCCTTCTAAAATCAAATTGATTTTCCCTTAAGTAATCACTTGCTCTCTTCACCACATTTTTTATGATCTTCAGTATCACCTTTGCTGAACACGAAATACTATTTATCACCCTGTAGTAATAAAAATAATATTGCTATTTTCCTACTTTTGGGATAGAAATTAATACCTACGAAAAATTTCTTCTGTGCTCCTAAAACTTTAGTATTGTATAGGAATGTAATTTAATCCCACACACTTTATCGATCTCAATTTTTAGTGCTATTTTTCTTTCTCCGATCAATAACTTCTGTAAAAACAATTGACATCAACATAACCTTCTATTTCTAAATTGTTTGGCCTAATGATTTCCAACATAGTTCTTATATGCTCCATCCGTTTTGCCTGAATATCTTCTGGATGCGGACGCTTTCTCTTAGTATCTTTGATATTGTGATAGGATTCTCCCTCCTTGCCTTCAAATAATTTTTCACTTTCCTTTAGCTCGTCACTATTCAACATTTTCTCTCTAAACAAGTCTAGTCGCAAATATTCACTGATCACTCTATTAGTTTCTTTCCTTAGAGTATTATTAATCAATTCAATCTATTATTGCCTTCCCCCATTTTTTTCTATGTTCTATTATTTTGATCTACTCTTCTATAGCTGGTTCTTTTTCATTCTTTTTCACTTTTTCTATTTTTTCTCTAGTTTTTTGTTTTAAGGTTCATTTATCCCTAATTTGATTTGTGCTTGCCTTTTTCCCACATTACCAATCCTCTTGTCTCTACTCAAAATTTTACAATTCCCTTCTTGTCCCCCTTGTTTTCTGTGACAGTTATAAATTTCTAAATTCCATTTTCATATCATTCTTACCGCTTTCATGTTGTTGAAAAGGACATTACATTTCATGATTAAATTAAGGTCTGAAATCGCTACCACTTCAGGGAAATCGCACCAATGGATGCTTTTAGTTTATAGATACCTAACCTTAATATCTAAACTTCCAGGAATTTTCAACGTGCACCTACGTACATTGTAGTGTTTAAGCTTCAATTTATTACAATAAATATATTCCTTTCGCAAAATTCTACTGTTTTCTACCTACGAATATCCACACTTCTTCAAAACCTAAAACCCCCAATTCACTCTCATTTCTTTCTGTGATCGTAAACGCCTAATCCCCTTTTATAGCAAAATTATTTATTTTATGAAAACCGACAAGTATTTCCTCTGCTTTATCTTAAATAATATTTATTTTTTCTCTCTACTACTCACTGACGGTTGAATCAGAATCAGAGGCTCCACTCAGCCGAAATGTTGAATCAATATATTTTCTAATATATTCTACTGTTTCAGGCTTCACTTCCTGGAAGTATTTATCATCCATAATTAAAGACTGTACTTTTCCACAGACTTTTATTAAAAGGTGCAAAGTCGGTGAAACGCGTTGTAACTTATAAAATAAGTCTGTGGAAAAGTGCAGTCTTTTAGTAGGGAGAATATATTTTCATAAATACTGATATTATCTACAAACGATAATGATTTCATTCATATTCTCTATATTTCTGCAATTTTTCTACCTTTTTAAAACTAAAGCTACGCAACGCAGGCCCTATACTTACACCCCTATGCACTTAGAGCCGGATATAGGAATTTTGGCGACTGTAGTACGTTAAATACTACATCAACTTAGGATTTAATGACTCCTTGCAACCATACTCTCTCTCCTTGATTTAGTTCTTAAATACTCTGAGTATTGAACCTAATAAAAAATGATATCAGGTGAATTTCAATTGTTTTTCAATGACAACATATTTTAATAAAGGGCGTAATATTTATGCCTAAAAGCTGTAATTTGATAAGAATATAAAAGTCTGCGTATAATTTTGAATTTACAAACTCTAAACATGATTGAAGGAAATGAGTATAAAAAATGGAGAATTAAAATTAAAGTAAGCTACCCCTAAAATTCAACCACCGAGCTGATACATTCATTTATATTAGATGCGTGCGTATTAACAGTTCGGCCATTTCCTTTTCAGTTGCCGAAAAATCGTGGAGCCTGGTGTATTTATTCTTAATTATTTGTCTTTTCATTGAATAAATCGTTTTCTCTACACTAAATTTATTTCCTGTTTTCTCTCCTTTTACGTTTTTGACTGAACCCATGCTGAAACAGTACGTAAAAGCATAGTAGATATGGAATTGGGATAAACGAGACATATAGTTGATTACTTTAATTTTTTTTGGACTCGTTCGCTAAATCCTCTTGCAGTCCTGAGGAAATTATCGTGCATAAAAACTGTGATGAGACCGAACCACAACTTTTCCATGCTTCTGATCCTACTATTTTAAAGCTAAACTTAATTTAAATTGTAATAGAGAAAATGTGGTTGTCTTTGAAACCTTTCTTTCATTTCTCTGCCTTTGGTACTACCCTTTGATGTAGAGCATATAATTCGATAAAAATTGTGGATTAATACGTTTTTGAAAATGTAGTAGACGTTGAAGAATATAATTTGTGTAGGAATCAAAATTGGATCCACTGCCGCAATCAAGTTACACCACATATGGCGTCAGGTAGGTCTGTCAAAATTTCTGGCACGTGTAAAGTTATTCCGGAGAAGAATGAATTTTACAGTACAGTATTTTAAGTACATGCCAATAAAATACCATGTAATTTCCAAACTGTGGTATTTTTCTCTTTACAGATTGCTAGTAAAATTATTCTTTTTTGAAGTGATACGGTAGTGTCAAAACTGAAGCATATCGCTTGTAAGCGAAATCGACAATGGGGAAAACAGCTGGTGCGGCCATCCATTTTGCTTCAAATGAAAAATCCATTTTTCTTATATTAATTCTTTTTCAAGTCAATTGATGCTAAACTAGATCGTTAATTGGCAATGAGAACGTGTACTTAAAATGGAAGATATATAAATTAAATTTTATGGATTCAAAAACATTCAAATATTAAGTACATTACTGTACTATAAAATTACTTTTATGCCACCCTCCTCTATCACTACCAAGGTAACGGTCTCTTTTCAACTTCTTATATATTTGCTTTTGCCTGTCTTGAATTTCTATCTCTATGTTAACATTTCCTATGCTTCTTCCAACATTAACAAATTATTACACCAATAGTTGTAAATACACTGTTGAATTATCGAATGTAACTTTACTCTGATAAATAACTAAAGATATTCCGTGCTGGATTTCCTCGTGTTTCTCTCGCACAAAGGGTGAATGCCACTACAGACCACGCCATCCCGAAGTTGCTCAATAGGAAATGTCGCCAAGAGCTGAACTATGGTTCTAGACTGTTTCATTATAAATACGAGTATCAACGCTGAAGAGCCATGCACTTGCACCAGAATAGTCAAATTACATACCGACTAGTACTAAATAGCTGTAATTTATTGTTTATTCATTAGTCCTTGTCAGAAGAAATAAATTTGAAAACGAATCGAACCTGAAATTTGGAAAAGAGGGAAAGGTGCTTACCTACACTTAACATTCTAGGTATTTAATTTCCAAGAGATTTGGGTGTTTTCATATTTTGTGTAAAAGACAGAGTAGACCTTTGTAGGTAATCTAATTAAGAGAAACAACTAAACATACACATATTTGTGGAGTTTGAGAAATGGGAGTGGCAATGAGGTATAGTATACTTTGCAACTGACCCATATTCTGTAAAGTCATCCAGAACCAGAAAAAAAACCCTTTTACTATGGGTCGCGGCACCCGTTTACTACTGTGGCCCGTCAAGAGTTAGTCCACCACTGCATTTACTATTGCCCCGCGAGCACCTAATCCTCCACCTCACTCGCTCTTTAAGCTCCACAATCACGACATTGTACATGATGTTGATTATTAACAAAATATATGTGCATATAAGTATTGTCAGGAGGCACACAAGTCCCTTGAATCGCAATTGATTTTACACAGAGCGCTACCAAATGCAATCGTTAAAAAATCAATCGTTTAAAAAATGAAAACTAATAAAAAACTAAAAATAAATACAATACCAGACATGGCCCAACCCAAAACAATACCATATGTGGCCCAGCTTTACGCCACGTCCAATTTTACGTATTGTCCAACCAATATCGAAAGACTTTGCAAAGTTTATCACCCGGTCCTTTGCCCAGTGGCTGCCCTACACCTGTTCTTCAAACACCCAACGTTTGATGGAAAGGGCTCCAACAGCTCTCCAGTTAGCTTGCTCCATTCAACAATGCTTCAAAAATGAAAACTTTTTCTGCGTTCTTATTTTTCTTTTCAAACTACTTTTCCCCTCCATCAACTTCTATTGGCATTATTTAATGTGGACACATTTTAATACCTACTGATTTATGAGACACATTCACACTAGTGGTTCTCCATTTTTCAGGGTATTAAAAACTGAAAAATAACATTCACAACAAAATAGCAAAAATATATTAGAAAATATCTATTTTAATAAGACTTAGTTCAAGTCATATTATGTTGAAATGCATAGGTACTAAATTAGTGTAAAATGGCTTAATTATAATATATTTTTGTATGATTGCATGACGTAATATATAGGGAGTCAATGTTTTAATCATACATCAGGGAAATTTGTGTAAAAGTCTCTCTGGTTCTCCACCGTGTCACATCTTCCATGACCGACGTTTCGGACAACACATGCGTCCATTCTCCTCCTCAGTGCGTGGAGGATATCCATTCAACAGTCTGAGGACGATCTATTTGCTGAAAATTGAACAACGCATGATACCACAGGATGAAAAACTTGTTGCGGGATTATTTCTGAGGGAAAAATCGCACCTGTAAATGTGAAATCTTTATTTTTCCATTGTTAGTTTATTTTCTCTTGAATTATCGCATTTTACTCGTGCGCACTTTGATTTCATGAAACCTTCGATAACTCACTACAAAATATTTAAAATAGTTACTTTTGCCCATCATGCACTTTCAATAGGTTTAACCTAGGTTCCGAAGGTTAGCTTTAAATTTAATCCCCGCGTCAAAAGTAATCTGTGAAGCTGCAGCAGTTTTAATCCACAAGTAAATATCTAGTTTAAATCACGATTAAGTCCTCAATTGAAACTAAGTAGCTGCAACCGGTCGATTCCGCGACGTCGTTATCGCGATTCCTTCACTTTTAACGGACGCCTGACTGAAGTCAGACACTTTTGCAGTGACTTCACAAAAGATACAGACGCTGCGGGAACTACCTTTTGTTCGGAACTTAACCTTCTAAACCCTACCTTGAATATTTCCCATTATTCCCGTTAGCCCGTCTGTAAGGTTAATCATGTAAACACAAGCGCTTCCGCTAAAAGCTTGATTTTCATTAGGAGAATAAGGCGGGAGAATTTTGCTTAAGTTTTCTTACTGGTGGTTGAAATCCAAATTTTTTGCGTAGTGTACGCTCGAAACGCTGGTCGTAATCGAGGGGGCGGACAGAAAAACAAGTGACAAACGGATTCAAAAAGGCATGCACTTCCCTTTGTAAGAATGGGATTTTGGGTAAAAAATTAATGCAATTTATTATTTTCCATTAATTTCAGAAATGGGCATTCTTCATAAGAATCTAGACGATTTAGTAATGGTCTACTTCAAAAGATATTGAACGAACAATCTAGGCATGAGTCAAGTGCCTTTTCAGAACGGAATCGTGTACATTCCTACCTTGAACCTCGCCAGGAACTGCTCTCCACTTATTGCATGGCGCCATTCCCCTCAGGACAGAAAATAATTCAGTTGTTTTTGCACTCTACTCGTGGTTATGAAAGAGATGTTGGTGTAATATCATTAACGGGGCCTTTGGTCGAATGACTTAAATGTGAGTATACTATTTAATGCGTGTATGCAAAAAGTTTTCCAATTCGCTACTTACGAAGAAACCAATTGCTAGAATCAAAGAGAGCATTGTTCTCCCTTGGGTAAATGGTTTTCAGTTGTTTTTATTCAACCATAATTAAAGAGATCTCTAACCACTGAAAGAGCCAACCTGCGTTATGAATGATAAATTATCTCATGGGAAATACAATCTCCATACGTCGACATAACCCAAGCCTAAAGACCAAATGGAAAAATATTAAGTCAGGAATTTATGGCTAACACAATCAACTCTTAATTACGCTCAGAAATGAGCGGTTAGAAAATCGGGAATAAAGCAAAAAGACAGGAAATGGAAAAGGGTAACATTTTCCATGAATACCGTTTATATTAGCCAAAATTGCAATTTATTATAAAAATTCTGAAATCGTACTAAATGGCAGTGCATAAAAATCAAATTTGGCAATGAAAGGTTAAAAGTAAATAGGTGAAACGATATGTTTTATCAGTCAAGACCTTCGGGAAGAGTTTAGCGTAGACCTTTCGCATCGCCAAATTTTCAGTGATAACGGTACTGTCATCTTATCAGTTTCAATACGATTTGCGATCGTGCGC
This sequence comes from Hetaerina titia, assembly GCA_037158775.1. Classification (NCBI taxonomy): domain Eukaryota; kingdom Metazoa; phylum Arthropoda; class Insecta; order Odonata; family Calopterygidae; genus Hetaerina; species Hetaerina titia. The sequence continues at coordinate 38,848,851 of CM073779.1, forward strand.
ACACTTAACCGACGATCTTAATTTAGCACTTCACGCACTCGTTATGAAATAAATGTTACAGATACTTTTTATGCAAACCTTGTAATCTTTCTAGGATTTTCATAGTCACTGATATCGAGAAACCACCCCAGTTCCTTAGCAACATAAAGCATTCCATCGCAAGTCTTCAAATGCTTTGGCACCTGTTCTAGACTAAGCATAGGCACTTACATGAAATAATATAATATAATGGAAGAGAAGACGGTAATTTTAATTTTAAGAACTGGTTAACTAATTTAAAAGTTAAAAAATTATGACTAGTTGTTTGTGTACTATACGTCACTGACAGTTTATTGATCACTCCTCATAACATATATTACTTTCAAATGCATTTAGTTTTAAGATGACATTTATTTCTTTCCCTAGTTCTCCTTTTCCTAAGTAGAAAATAAACGGCCATAAACGTCATTGTAGCTTCACTGAGCAAAGATTTGCCTCCAACACATTGGAGAACGAATAATAAAAAATGTGGCCACGGCGGAGCAGAGTTACAAAACCTCCGATCCTAAACCTTAACGTATAATTAGTTTATAACGGTTCTAAAGCCACAGTGGTTACACCATCATGCTTATTTTGCAAAAACTACCTCGTATACTCATGCAAAACTTAATGGTGGACAAAAACCACTGTGACCTGAAGAATTAGGAAAATAATAAAAATGGAATACGAATAGAAAATATAAAATGAACGAAAAGGAAAATAAATGACGAAGTTCTGACGCATGGCAGGGTAATACACACGGTTGTTGGGAGAAATTTGAAGAAAGCAGATCAAAAAGATTCAGAAGGTACGAGAAGGTTATGAGATTCCAAAGAGGAGAATAGAGGAAAGAATGTTGGAAAAGCGAGGTATATGAGGAAACACATAAACGAGAATATGCATACTTAGAATAAGCTTTTTGTATTAAATTAAGGGAAATAGGAACTTTGTAGAGCTTAATTTGAGTTTTTGCAATACGTAGTATGGGTATGTCTGGTTATTATTATATTGGGAATTGGGTTGTGTGTAGAGCCAGGGTTTATCAATAAGAATGGTATTCTAAGTCGGTAACTACATCCTAAAGAATAATGAAATAAGAATCTTCTAAATAAATTTGGAAGAAGACAATTCCATTCCGCTACTTCTCTCTACCATAATCTAGGCCTTACCACTAAGTTTGAGACAACAAGGGATCCGGGTTCGAATCCCAGTCAAGGTGATTTATTTTTACAATCTGAACTTTATGTGGCCTTTTTCAAATGGAACACCTTCACTGAAGAAGAGTAACACGCATCATCTATTAGAAAAAAAGAATCTCAAAGGAACAATTTCACGATGCTAGCACATTAGTTTTTCAATCATATGTGGTATCACATGTTTAAAAAATCTAATCATCTAATAATCTATCAAGTAAAGTATTATTCAATTGTCGTGAAAATTATATAATCTTAAATGAAGAATTATTAACCAGCAACTATATTTCCCAAGCTTAGTGTGCAATTTTTATTAATAATACCACCGTCGACTGGTTATTAATAATAAGTAATACCACCGTCGACTGGTTTATTGCCTTCGTAACAAAATTAGTTATCTTATTTTAATGATGTTCGGTAAAAATAAGGAATTACAAAATGTTTATTTGATAGTTGTGTCCATCCCAAAAACCTACCTTAACCGGTAGATTACCTAATAATAATGTCAATATCCTCTTAGAGTAATAGTATATATTTGTCTTGCCTTCCTGATACACATGCTTAACACTATAATCAATTTTTAACGAGTTAATATTCCAATGACAAAAGATAAAGTCGAGTCTCATTCTTCACGCAGAGTGTTTTCACCGATAGTTTTATTTTGCTTGAACTTGGCCTCATTTGCGAATGGGAGTCGTGATGATAAAGTACTATATAACGGTGATTGTGGAAATGTATCCGATACCAAGTCATAGATATTTATTCCGAAAACTGAAATCTCCAAGCATCACTCATTTTGAGAATAAAGAAGTTGGTTGACATTATTCCAAAAATATATATATTTAACTTTGACAACAACAAATATTATAAGAATGCATAAAAAGAACACTCATACGTTATTTCTTGGTAATTTCGACGGAATTCATCTCCGTCTTCATCTTCTAGGAAATATGTAATTTGAAATAATAAGTGTTCTTTTTATGTGCTCTTATATTGTTTGTTTTTGTCAAAGTTTTTTATTCAACACTTCCATATTAATTCGACGAAATCATGTATATAAATACGTATATATTTTTATTTATATATAACTTAGACAGCAACACACAACACGAGAACACGTAAAAAGAACACTCACGATAATATCTTGATAATTTCGACGGACTCGAACTCCGTCTTCTTCGGAAGATAAGATATGACTCCATCATTCATATCTTATCTTCCGAAGAAGACGGAGTTCGGGTCCGTCGAAATTATCAAGAAATTATTGTGAGTGTTCTTTTTATGTGTTCTCGTGCTGTGTGTTGCTGTCTAAGTTTTTTATTTAACACTTCCGTGTTACTTCGAAGAAATCATCTATATATATATATATATATATATATATAGTCACTTTCTTGAAAAACCCACGAACGTGCACAATAATGTAAATTCACTAACTAGTCGACACAAACACAGAAACTAAAACATATAAAAGAGGGACTCACTGGTTCTCGGAATTTCGGTGGTGCAACCACCTTTCTCAAGAGGAATTAGGAACAGAACCGAAAATTCGATAACCAGTGAGTCCCTCTTTTATATGTTTTAGTTTCTGTGTTTGTGTCGACTAGTAAGTGAATTTACATTATATATATGTGTATATATATACATGTATTATATGTATATATTATATATATGTATATATATACATCCATTTATGTGTGTATGTATATTTCTTGAATGACATATTAAGGAAGAAGTGTGCAGATAAGGCTTAAAATTTTGTTACCACAATTTCAAAAAATGTATGACTCACCAATGTTTTAGTTGCTACTTTCAAAATCGATATAGCAGTAAAATAAACTTCAGCAATAACTGACATCCGGTAAGTCAATTTATTTCATAATGTAATAGGTTCTTTAACGCTTAGCAACATTTTTAAATTCAAATTCGTGTTTTTATATTAAGAGTTTTCAGGCTAACAAAATCCGATAACTATAAAATCCCGACACCACGTAAGAACCCGCAAATGATATCGGAAAATTGATCCAAACTCTTCTCAAGGATTTCAAAATGTGTATTTACATCGTAACCCCGAAGTTATTTTGTTAAATTTTGACACTGATATCTCCTAAACTAAGTGTGGAAAAAGTGAAAACTCTCACAAGGCCAACTAAGTACAAGGGGTTGTCAGTGTAGGCGGAAGCGGTATTCTTTTCATTGACGATGTCGAATTATATTTCCACCATGACAATTTAAACGCTTATCAATGTCAGCTAAAATGTAAATGTTTCCAGAATGTACTGAATTAATAAATTGAAGACAAGAATGTCCGAAAATAATCTAAGCTCTTTCGGGGAAATTAGTGACATTGTATCATTTTATATTAAATTGCACTCTCTGGTGGGTTACTTTTATTTTAAGGTAGTGAAGTACGATTTGGATTCACCACTGCACATAAATGTTGCCTTCTCTTTCCCTTACAAATTAGCATTCCAAAATAAATTTTTTAAATCTCATCTTAAAAAAATATTCACGCATAAAAATGTTGCTCAAAAAGAATTTTAGTAATTTCCAAAATTCTCATTATCATCCTTGATTGTCACATGATAAAACCATTCCTAGAACTAGTCAAAATAATTCGTAGTAGTGAAGCCTAGAATAAAAAAACAGGTTTAAAAATTTGTAAATACTTTGACGGAAGTACGTCTAAAATTATGTTAAGTGCATATTATCTATCAGCTGTGAATATTGGTGACATTTAGCCTGATTGTTCCACTCTCCTTCTTTTCCTCTCTGTCTTGAAATTTATGTAATAAACATAAGGATTCATATTTAAAAGCAAATATGTTGTCACTAAAGTAGTTAGCAGTCGTTTTTAGGACGACCGACAGACGAGGTAATTTGCGCATTTAGGAATACAAAGTTAATTCAGTAGGGGAGGGAATGGGGGATGGCTGAAGAGAAACCCGATGTCGGCATCAGCCTACCAGTAACAAAAGCCATCGAGGTGTCCACAATTTAACGTTCAATCCAACAGATGAGCTCTCCGCGTAGCACCTCAAGTAGGGATTTGGTACATTTGGATACCACTGAAAAAACTGCCTCTTTCGGGGTTCGAAATCGGTCTCTAGATGGTGGAAGTTAGTATTAACCACCGTGGTATCCCAACTCCTTTATTAGTCATAAAACGTTTTCACATTTATATCAATATCATGTATACGCATAATAGCCTCTAAGACTCTTGAATAAGACCTATGTTCTGCCATGATTTTAATCTTATTCCATGATATTTTATAGTCCCTAGTTTTATTATGTTTTAATTCCTTAATAGGTGTTTCTTCATGCTGTTTCTATGATTGCATTGATTATACCCATGTGTTATTTTCCTGTGGAAATAAATTGATTAATACAAACGGTGATATGAATGATCTACAATTTTCCTTTTACAAGTGAAAATTCATAAACTCTTTTATATATTTCTTCTCAGTTTACATTAACTTTTTTTGCAGGTACAGCTATTCTCCTGATTTTCAAAATCCATTGATGGATTTTTTGCGCAAAATGAACATTTTGCATTACCAAATTACCCATTACATAGTCTCCCTGTTATAGTCCTGTCAATTCAAATCACGTAATTACCAATTATGAAATCCTACCGGTGCCAATTACTTTAATGTCGTTGACCAAACCATTCATGCAAAGTTTCAAGCACTCGATAGACTTGCTGACTTAAAACGAGATTTAAAAAATTGATATGGCCATTATTTGAACAAAACACCGTATGGTTTAAACTATTCATTGAGGAAATTCGCTGACTGTAGAGATTACAAAAGACGGAACCCCTTGAAAGTTTGCAAAATATGATTAAATTGGACAAACTTGTGATAATCCACCTGGTTACCTAAGTTAAAAATATAAATACAGGTTAAATCCAATAGTTATGCGTTGGGATAGCTTTGATATGGTATTATTTTGTTAGTGTGCGCAGTTATTTCACTTCAGTATTTGTGTTACGTGTTAATTCATCAAAATCAATTGATTGAGTTCCAAATTTACTCCAATGGGAGAACTTCATAAATGATACTTGCGTCAAATAGCAAAGTCAGCAGAAGAAGCGTACCAAATTCACGTATTTTTGACTCATTGGACCATTGAAGAGCCACCAGTACTATCATTGCAACAAGAGCAAATTGATCTAAAGTAAAACCAATGGACGAAATCTCAGACGGAATCATTAATACCATCTCAAGCACTTCGGCTCCGAAAAATTATACCATGAGAACTGCCCTTTAGGGGATTGTCGATATAAACACGAAGCCTGAAGTATTCATCAATCGCGATAGCGAGGGAAAGGAAGTAAGAGGAGGAGAATACATCGAAAGGGCTTTGTAGTCATCGCGCAGGTGATCGCAAACGCTTTCGGAGGGAAGTTCCCCTTCCCCCTCTTCTCCCCCCCTCCCCAAAAAGTTCCCGTAGTACGAGAGATGCCCTTAGCGAAGCGCTGCTGTCGCTACGCTTAGCCGCCGAGCGCGCGCCTACTCCATCCTCAGCCAGTTGCCCTCCTCCGGCCTTCGCGGGAGTGTACGTCCGCTTTACTAGCTGCCCGCCGTGGAACACGCTCGTAGTAACCTTTCTCGTCTGCCACGTGAGGGTACAACGCCGCCCCATGATGCAAGACTTACTGAGAGGACTCGTCCTCATCCTCGTGTTCACAGGTGAGGAAGAAACCACACGCACTGTCATATCCCCCACCGTGTGTGACGAGAGCCAGGGTCTCTTAAAAAATTTCCCTGGGTTATTTCTGTAGTCTGGGCAGAAGGTCCCATACTTGCGGCCTTTGACGCAGTTGACAAAGCGAAGGAACGATTTGGTGTCATTGGAGCAGGAGATAGATCGTACGACTGTGGTTCAACCAATTGTGTGGCGGCTGAAAGTGAAGCGCCACATTACTTCTGCAGCCCGCGGGCGCGCGTATACGACCCGGGAGGCCACACTCGCTCTCTCCGCGGCCGGTGATGGCAAAGGCGCCCGAAAAAGCGAAACATGGGTATTCTCCGTTTTTGGCGCCAATGTCAGATGGCATACGTAAAGTAAATTTCTCTGTGCAATCGATTGTTGGACCGTCTACTCAGTTACACTTTTTCGCCCTTTTTCAGTCGTGTTTGCTCTGAGTGTAAACAGTTTCTACGGGAGTTGATAAAAGTTTTAGTGAGCCGAGTTATCTGAGTGCGAGTAAACCCACGAATTACTGTGTAAACTTTGCTATTAAATCCATTTGTAGAGATAGTTGCGAAATATTCGGACGATTACGTGATATCCATTTTCTGTTAAAAAATATTTGGATGTGATATCCACTTCCTTCGAATGGAAATTTGAATTCGTTCGTAGGATTGGAATTGTCGACCAGCTACCAAGCACTCTTTCCAGGGTGGTGATAAGTTTTCCAATTTCGTCGCAAGTGTGCAGTAATTCCAACCGATTTGGGTAAAATTCATCTACGGGATAAAGTGTGTAAATGTTGGCAAATCAGCTAAAATAAAAATCAAATAAACTAAAATTCTTAAATTCTCGTGTACAGTATTTACGATTAAATTTGCTCACTCGCTTGAGTTGTGATGTGGATGGTCATTACTGTAGCTTAGTTTTTCATCAAGAAGTGAAAGTTGTTTGTAAAATCTGAGAGAGAGAAACTGCCACCGGTGTCGGCCGCGTTTAACGCCGAGGTCGTCCGCGCGACCGACCAGCGGTGGAAGCTCGCGCGTCTAACTGAACGCGATCGTGGACTGCTACTGCGCACGACGCATACCTGCTTCTTTCCCGACGCAATAAAAACAAAGAGAAATTAGACTTCATATCCCAAAAATGTTGTTGAGCGGTGATTACAAACGATCGTTTGGTAAGGAGCCTTCGTATTCCGCCGAGCAATTTCTTTCTTTACAAATCCGTAAGCGCCGGAGAGAATCCACCCAACCGTGCCCAAGACATTATCTCACGCCCGCCAAATCCCACACCCACTCTCCCCGTCCGACCCATTGGCCCCAAAAACCGGTCGTCCAGTCTGAAGGTGCGCTCTCTGGCACACAAACCCGAGGAAGCACACAGTACGCGCGCAAGAGACACTTTAACTCGCGCGCGCGCACACACACACACACACGCATGAAACAAACTTGATTCTTCCTAGGTAGATTGATTCGTCTATATTTAGTGGAAAGAACAGAAGGGAGTGGAGTTCCAAAATGGGGAGGGGGTCAAGGGTGTGTATGGGCGGGTCCGAGGGGGGGAGGGAATGGGGCCTGGCAGGAGTTCCGGGGGAGAAGTCTCGTAAGGGTTTGGGGAGGCGTGGGGCGGGATGAGCCTCTGAGGAACGGTGGGTGGCCCGTAGGAAGAGCGAGAGGGATGGGCAGGGGCAGGGAGGGTGCAAAGCGTGTTGAGTCGGTCGGGTAGGGCGGAGGAGGGAAAGGCTGAGGCGGGGGAGAGTCGGGTCGGGAGCGTTATATGTTCTCGTGTCTTGAGGTGCCAGGGCCTAGGGGAGAATTACATCGGGGGAACACATCCTCCCCACATACACAACACCAATTCTCCCGTCCCCTCTTCGCCCCCTCATTTCGCTCCACCCCTCTCGTGGCAAAATAAAGAAATCGCCCGAGGAAAACTATTTGTGCCATTGTTACGTGAAGCACGCACTTCAAACTCCTGTGCGTGGTGCTCTCGACACGGAAATCACTATGGGTAGGGGGTAAGTTTATGTATCGCAGTGAAGTTTGGAAGTGGCCTGTGTGTTCTTTATACTCTGCGTTGCCCCGAAGTGGGCGGGCGCCTTAATCGAAAATCAGACCGCACTCGCGTGGATTATGCCCCTAAATGCCGACGATATTTGTGAGGAATCTTAAGAAACAATCATTTCCATGCCTGCCACGGTGTTTTCTCTTCAACCTCCTCTCGAGTTTGTCGTTTCTATTACGTGAGTCCATCATTTATCATTTCTTCCTTCTAAATAATTTCCCCAGTTGAATTAATTGAGTGATCATCAGTCGTCGCCGCGCTTAATGTCGCACCGTGTACTAATCTAAATAATGTGATAGCATTCATGGGATATTTCAGGTTACTCAGCTTCCATATAAACTCCGATCCTTTACTTAAATAGCTAGGTACTTCCATCCAAAGAGTAGAGATGTGAAAAAAAATTCCTAAAATTCCAGTAACGTTATCCTCTTCACGAGGTAGATTCAATTGATGTTTTGCGGATCGTCGCACTTTCTCCTACTGCGCTTCGTAAGTGCTGTTCTTTCATATGCACACGATACTCCGTAGGCCGATGCCTGTCTTTCGGCAGGGGGTGTAGAGACCCTGGCCATGGAAAAGCGGGGTAAGTCTGTAATGCGGGGGGGGGGGAGAATAGGTTGTATCATATTAGCTACTCTTTCCCTCATTTTGTTTGTTGGTTATCAATTGTGGAAGGGAAGGAATCCTTGAATCTGCCTGCTCGAAAGTCTCTCTCCTTAATGGTGTCCATTTCTAACCTACCCGCTTAGTGCGGGTCTTGGATTTTTTCCTTGATGTCGCATGATTGATACCATTGGAATAGGCTTTAGTGTTCCAATGTCGAATCTTTGGGTCTTCGAGGAGTTGCGGCGTTTGTGTGATTCTTCCCCTTCCACGACGACCATTCACGAAGCGGACAGCTTTCTTTTGCATTTTATTCTGTTCTTTATTAGCTGCTTTTTTTTCAGTTGGGTCCCAAACTCTCGGAGCAAATTTGACGTTTGGGTATGAGGAGGAATTCCTTTAATCCTCACTTTTTTATCGCTTCATTTTCCATTCACGCTTGTGGAGATGTTTCCTTATGGCAAAGCACATGTATAACGACTTTGGCGTCCCATAGCTAGGGCATAAAGTTTTTGTCTGACCGGCAGCGATTATTTGAAGCCCAGTGTGTGCGGTGTTGGGGGGGGTTGTAGTCTTTTATGTCCGAAGTGGAATATCACATCTTTTGATCGTGTAATTTTAGACCTTTTGCAATATACCAATCTTCTAAACGAATCATATGTCGCTAGTCGCTGTTTTGCGACGAGGAATTCGCCCCATTATGTTGGTCGAAAATTCCGTTTTTGATTTGGTTCCATTATGCATGCATTCAAGATCCGACTTCCATTATGCTATCCTGAGGATGACAAATATGATTGATATGTGAATGGTACTCGAACTGTCGCGTTACTACCTTTTGGTGCGTTTGAGTGAAAAGTCCAGTTAAATCCAGTAAAGAATCAAGTTTTATCAATCATCTCTTCATTCATTCCACGTCTTTGTGAGTAAAATTGGCTAGTGTGATTCATTCAAAGACTTCCTAAAATAAAAAAATGCATATGAAAAATTAAATAATGTAGCACTATCTTCTTTGTTTCTTTTCCGGAGTTTTAGTGCATCATACAGCTCAAAAAGACCGTATTGAATAGCACGAAATTAATATACCTAAAGCCGTGCTGGTTGCAAGGACGTAAAGTAGTGACTGCAGTGCTACATATGTTCTGAACTTAAACAAAATTTGAATGAACAAATGAAATTCGTCAGTAATTTCCGAGATATTATTGTATTGCCATCCTTAAATAAAATGCCAGTATCAACGATATTCCAGTCCTGGCGAATTACGAGCTATTGGCCCCACTATGCATGTCTTCTGTTAAGGATTTTTTGAATGATTAATAGGCAATAGTACATTGTTGGACGATGTCTTAGGAAATTTTGTCGGCATATCCAGTTCCGAGAATTGGGTTGATAAAGAGAATGAATAGGTGAACTATCCACGCCCGGGATTTGGCATTGTCGTTCATTCGTTTGTTAGGTATAGGCACCCTCCACTAGACTTCCTAAAGGTCCACAATTTGGACGCTTTGGGATAAATTGTTTAAAAAAATAGGTCTTCGTGAACTGCTTGCGATTAAGTCACCATTGTGATTATTGGGGCGGAAGATTAAAGGCGGACCTTCAATCCGGGAATCACTTCATTAAGCAGCAAGCATTGATTTTTCACCTCGTTTAATTTTTTCATCAGTGTTTTAATTTGCGCCTTATGCCACAAACGGTGTGGGATCTTAATTGTGAATGCAATAGCAAGGTCTCTGTGACCAAGCCCTCTAGCTTGGTAGCCAGAACAATACCCCAATAGCACAACTTCAAATGAAGGAAGCAAAAGTATTTACAGTTAATATTTCTGCTCGACTAGGATTGGTGTGAGTCGATATTATATACACGTATAGTTTTGATTTAATACCATTAAGGATAGGGATTTGCCTGAGTTACAATTAACGCTATGATGATAATGTCTGGGGTGAATAATTACGATGGATAAGCAGGGTCGCTACGAGAGTGATCAGGACAAAGAAGAAAAAAATGTTATGGCCCACCAACAGTAACGTTGGTCCTCGGGTCTCACTCTGGACCGCAGGGCCACGGTGGCTTGCACCCATTACACCCTCACTCTCCCCTTCCCCTCCCGTGCCTGCTTCCTGAATTGCTTACGTTCCGGAGTGTTCACTTGGGCGAGGGGGGAGGAATGTATGAATATCACAGTAATCCCCCTCAACCATATAACATGGGTGTTCCCCCCTCTGGCAGGAAAATTATCCGGAGGAGTGCGAGAGCAGTGAACTTTGATCGACGCAAAGGGGAGTGAACGAGAAACCGAAATACATTTACGCTGAAATTGTTGCGAAAACTTGTGTCGATAGATATGCGCACGGCAGGTGTAATGAGTCGGTCTCAAAATTCACAAAGCCACTCAGCCCTTTAAACATTAACGCTGCGTAATTTTCCAATCGAATTTCCACGGTAGCTGCAAGAAATTATGGAATTCACTTTACGCGATTCGCGTGAACAATAAAAACGTTTTTCTTCCTCGAAATTTGCTCATGAGTGGAATTCTTCGTTAGATATCACCGTTAAGAGCTTACGTTTTTTTAGGTGCGTAGAGGTAGCTGTAATCAATCGTCGCATAATTAAGAAGGCATCTCATTCTATTTCATATTCGTTTGGTTCAGTCTACAGAAAAAAGCACAATTTTTATCCATGATGCCCTGAAAAATATTTCACACGAATTCCGTCCCGCTGAGAAAACAAGTGAAACTACAGGGATTCTTAAAGCCGGACGCCATTACTGGTGAAAAAAATATCGTCCCGGAGATTTTCATTGAGGACCATGAGGTACTTCCGAGAGGCGCTCCTCTCAATGGCTTAAGAGGTATATCGGTCGCCGTGTCCATGAGATTCAGTCGGCAACCCACCTCTCGCGTCGGACCTCACCCGCCCGCCACACAGCCGGTGAGTGGCTCGCGAAAATCCCGCCGAGTTTGGCCTTGGTCGACGAAAAGACCAATTGACACGACATGAGGACATGCACGCCGGGTGAAAGAGTAGCAAATGTAAACATCTTTAGTTCGGATACTATGGGAGCGTTGTGTGCTCATGATACAACCGCGGAAAGTATTTTGGGGGAATTCGAATTAGTAGAAAGGAATGAATAATGAAATTTTCACACAAAAAACAATTTTTGCTGAAAAATTAGATTAATTAAAAACTGATCGTGTTAAATTTACCCGAGGATTTCGACATTTTTATATTTTATTTTTATATAGAATTTATTGAGGAAACTACGGAAGTTCATGGAGACAAGTAGGATTAGGTTTTCCGGCTAACTATAAAGCACACAAATTTACCGGTGGTACCAAAAGAATTTAAGCCAACCCTGTTGTAAAACTTTTATGTAATTTTAAGGTAAATATTTTAGATACCGAGCCAGGATTTAATATCCCTTGTATCATTATTATTATCGAATTTAACATTATGTGCGAACAATAAATATCTGACCATAAATTTTTATTATGGCGAGACATACAAATATTAATTACGCCTTGATACGTACATTGGAAGATGTTTTTATCTTCATGTTTTACACCTTAGGTGTAAAACATGAAGATATAAGCATCCAAGCTGATAGGAATAAATATATACCTACTCGTTTTCCTCCTTACTATTCCTGCTTATAATGATAGCAAGTACCATAGTATTTTTAGATCGATCACTGTACATAATACAAATGATAACAACGAATCTTAAAAGAAGGGATTCCAGCTGGAAAAATGGGATACACAATAAGATCAACTAAAGATGAGGGAAAGGATAGAATGTAGGAATTTTAATGAGATTTCTCATTGGTTTTAGAACACTGGAGATCTGTGAAATGTGGTGTCAGTGATGAGACTACGACTATCTTACTTTTTGTCTTACAAACGCACGAGAAAAATATTTCTCGACCGACAAATCAAAGGTTGATCATCTTAAATACCATGTCGCAAGCACTTCGGATACCTTTTAGTGCTCCTCTGTTGAAGAGGAGTAGACGTTTTGGAATCATGTTCAATCGGCATTTACTCTCGACGCCCAGTAGCTTGATGGTTACGGCGGAAAGCAGCAGCGTTCGTTCTGTGAGCTCAGCGGTGTGTACGAATTTCCTCCACAACGCTCTTCCTTGGGCGCATCTTCTTCGTCGAGTTCTTCCCGAACACTCCCTCCTCCTGGCGTCGTCGCTTCTTCAAGGCTACCCGGACAGAGATAGTGAACGCGGACACGCTCTCGAGAGCATTTCCCTGCAAAATAAATAATAAAATACCTCAGCTGAAATCTTCCTTCCGCAGTTGCTCTTCCCTCGCGATATACTGCGTCTTTAGGAGTTCAACATACGCCAGGGAAGACTTACTCAAACAGGAAGTGCTTATTCTAGGTTAATAAAATCAGTGTGATGAGCCCAATTTCGCCATATTCCGCGGAGCATATAAGTACCTCGCCAGCGTGATGCAATCATAAACAGTGTTGATGAGCAAAATTGGGAAATGTCAAAATCAGGTAGGAATAAATAGCCAGAAACCCACAAAAAACGTAAAACAGACTGTCAACCTCAACCTTGAGGATACATCATGAGAACAATATGTCGATATTTCTGAAAGACTTTTAATTTTGCATTGTTGTTTAAATTAGCGTAAATGATACGAATGAGGTGATATTTTATAAGATGTGTCGTTTCATATAGTTACGCCTCAAAGGTGTAAAGCATCCTTTGGTAACCTTTGGGGAAGGTGAATTTTTGAGGAAAGTGATGAACTTTAAATAAGAATCTCTGCATTTGTTTAGAAAATCTAACGAGATACAAAGTCACAGAAAATGGAGAGGAAATAGAAAGGAAGTAGATTCATTCACGAAGGGTTTTATTTAAACTTTTACAAATATAGGACTCCCTCGGGTTTACTTATGGCACTGAGAGAGTTTATCAGGAAGCCAAATTTTTAGATTAGGTAACCTGGATGAATTGAGAGAAAATATTTTGGGGCAAATACATATTATTCGTCGTTACCTTTGTCATTCCAAGATTTGCGGCCAAAGCAAAACATGGTAATTGTCTCCATTAGTTATAATTTTTTCATTTAGCTTTCTCTTTAGCGAACACTATACATGTATACAGTTATACTTATTTTCATATACTTCACCATTTCAGGCTTCACTTCATGGAATTGTTTGCTGCCCATATTAAATAAATTTGTATTTTCCCACAGACTATTCTACGGTACAACGCGTTTCACCGACTTACGGCATCATTAGGAACGTGTCGTACCGTAAAATAAAGTCTGGAAAATTACAAACTCATTTAATATGGACATTTTTATTTTTATTGTTGTCTAAAAATTTCCCATTTAGCGGTGACCTTATGATGGCCTAAAGTGCATAAACAAAATATAGGTAATACAAATATGTTCGGGAATCGCGATATGAGAATTGGAAAAAAATTGATTAATGAATTAATTACTATTTTAGTGTGCTCAAAAATGATAAAAATGGCTGAACTATGTCCCCAATCACAACAACAGCAGTAGTACTTTTTGCAAGGATTTATTAAGCTACGTTTCTGATGGAAACAATTTGACGCAAGTACGATTCCACAAAGGGGATTACAGATTATCCTTTGTTATCAAACTTCTTTAAATGTTATTAAAAATACGACGGAGGAGCCAGCTGAAAGTATCGTAAGAGTTATATACGATATTTCGTATATAACTCGTTCGACATTTTTATGGAGTTCACGGCTCACTAGTGCCTTCCTGGTGGCAAACCGGTTGGGGAGCTCTGCGAAGAAGTACCCTGCGGCACACGATAGGGAAAGAGTGGGGCAAGGGAGGCTCTCGGAAAATTTTCGCGACGAGTTACCAAAGCCTTTCGCTATTGCGGAGACTGGTCCGGCGTCAGTCTGCAAATGCGAGTCGGCAAGCAAGCGTCCCACAGTGTCCACACATCCACGGAGCACACGACTTCGTGAGCGTGGGACGAACTACCTGTCCTCCCTTCCACCGGGACCTGTTCAACCCTTAAGAACGCCCCTCGACCGGTGCCTCGCGCCCCTTTCACACGGCCCTCGATGCGTCAGGCACCCCCTCATCCATCCGCACCGCCGTGACGGGTGAAGTCTTTCCAGTAAGGAGACGGTGGCGGCGCGGAGAACAGGACAAGGGGTGCAATAATTTGTTTCCGTTGAAACACCACGGATTTCATCGCTATGGACGGATACCATTGAAACCCGCACTATGCTTGAGGAGGATTAAGTGCGAATATAGCGCGAGAAAGGAGATATTTTCGGGCTCGAGTTGATGCGGTTCTAGACTGATTAAGTTTTTTAATTACTTTACTATTCGATAACGTAAGTCTGTACTGTCCCCACTGACCACAACACCGTCGTGATAAAAATAGTATAACCCATCTCGTACATATGAACTGCCGGAAAAATAAAAAAAAATGGAAGTATCTATATTGAACTTATACTACCCCAGAATCCTCCTCCGAGGCAGCTTGCAGGAGATATTATTGACGTAGATGCACGCTGTCAGGAACGGAAGGTTTTATTGCAAGGTCAATTCATAAACTCGTTGATTTGGATGGGGAAAACGACCTCGAATTATCCGGAATGTTAACAAATCTCCTTTATTTAAGCGTCCCTTGTGATCCGAAGAAAGCCGAGTTGGGCATGATGCTATACGTATGCCCTCGTATTTAGGAAATTCAGCTTTTCCTCAACTAATGGTTCGATGGAATAAAATGAAAGGTTTCCCGGTGAACGTATGAGATAGATCTTACAAAGACACATCTTAGCAAAGAATTTGAATTTTGTGAGAGCGAGTTGATATGACTCAGAATGTCATGCAGCAGTATCCTCTGCAACTCAGGAGAATTGCAAGTCGGATAATTTTATTCAATCTTATATTAAGACAAAGGGACGCAAAAGTGGTTCAAGAATAACTTCAATCGCCGGTTCGATGCCCAGAGTTGCCAAAAATTTTCAGCCTGAAAGTGTCTTTTTTCGGAAATAGGCAAGGGGAAAAGTGTATCCTGCACAAAAAAACTACTTACTCCAGTAGTGAAAGGCATTAGTTGAACTATTTGGTGCCGATTGTTCAGATTGAGATGATCGATCCGGTGTCAACCTTGAGCGAGCCCTCCGCTATTCTCCCCAGACACTCTTTGAGGGTTAATGGGTTATTTGCAAACGTATGAGAAGGGAGAATTGAAGCGAAGGCCTCGCGAGGAAGATCATGAGACTAGTACATGGAAGAAATTAAGAAGAACGCAGAAGAGAAACGCTATCAGGGGGTTAGGGAATTAACATTAAGTAGAGAAGAAAGAAAAGAGAATATGGTTTAAGTAAAATAATCTTAAGTTTGGAATATTAATTATGAGGATACTAATCCAGCTTCATGAGGAAGGAATGGCAATGGTTCCCATAGATGTTACAAACTTGAAAATGAAAATGTTGAGTCCTTTCTATATATTTGTCAAAGAAGAATAGGTCTCTCATAGATAAGTTATTATGGTTCACTAATTTACTTTGTGAGCTTTTGCATAGTATTTTCAATTCTTGCATGATTTTCAATTTGCATTCAATTTTTCAAATAGACGAAATTGTGAAATTTCAAACAACCCCCAAGTGGGTTAAGTTGCCCCATAGATTCAAATAGGAATCGTAAAGTGGTCGTTCGAGGAGAGATTTGAAAGAAGCGGCAATCTTCCCATCCTTTGTGTCTGGAGGAAATAAAAGTTTCAGAACTCAGCAGGATAAAGCATTTAAAATCTTAATACTATAGGTCCTTGGTAATTTAATAGATCGTCATTAACTCCAGCATGCCCACTCATAATTTTGACGTCATTTGAACCCTATTATCAAACTCTATGTTAGAGCAAAAATGCGGGCAATAATCGATCTCATACACTGCTGTGTTCGCAGTTTTTGTGTTCGGTGATGGTGAGCGAAAATAGGTCAGGCACAATACAAAGACTAGTTGCTATTTCACGTTTGAGTTTCCTGCCTAAACTCAGATTTTTAACCGTTATTTCGGTGAGAATCCGGAAATAGGTTTTTAACATAAGTAATTTTAATGAAAAATTGAAGAAGTTTCTGTTCCAAAGGAATTGGAACCATTGCTCTGATTCAGCATAGAATTTCCATGAACTCGGAAGCCATTACGTAAATCACAATGATGGTTACACCAATTGAATATGCATTTACGAGGCTCGCTCCCACGGACGAGTTGCACGCTGCCTCCTTCCGGTAACTCGACTAAAGCACTCGGCGGAGCAGGTTTGCCCGACCAGTGATTAAGACTCTTCCGACTACAACTGCATCACCTCACACGCCTTTTATTTCCGAACACCCTTTCCTCACCTGACTGTCACGCCACCACCACTAGCCTCCCATTCTTATCCCTTCGCCCTCCCCCATGTCTCACTCCTTGCCAGCTATAATACTTCGTGCGTTTCCTACTCAATGTGCCTTGCCGCTGTTAAAAATATCTATCGTCATTTCCAAGGAATTTCTTTGTAGTGTAACAGCTAATGAGTTGATCTGCCGTTGCTAAATTACTTGATTCGATTCCCAGCCTGTGCACTTTGTGGGAATAGAATCTATTGACAATAGACGATGTTTATCAACTGAATAGTTAAGAGGATGCGAATTCTTAGTAAATCAGGGATATGTGGGACATTATTATTCCTTGATTATTTGTTTGTGAAACGCAATGAGGTGTATTAACGAAACAGGAAACTCATCCAGAACCGCTGAAATTCTGAGATGTTTGTAATGAATAGTGTCTTATGCATTCTCATTTGTTCCCTGTACTTTTTACTAGCTATAAAAAGGGAGTAGTAATGTATCCTCCAAACCAGTTGTGTACTCAGTCTTTGTCCAGTCCGTGTGCCGGCATTGAAGTATCAGACGAATTACAAAAAGGTCAACTTGAATTCTTAGCGACTCAGTAACTTTGAAACTTTTCAATTAAAACCTCAAATGATACACCAAGGAAAAATTCTTGAGCGCTCTTTGGAAAACATCCGCAAAAACGTGGCCAAAATTTCGCCTTCCCCGTACGCGATTCCCTCTGTTACGCAGGGAGGTATTAGCCGAGGAAAATACTGGTTCAGCTCTGGGCTCATAAGATTAACATCAATGAATTAACTCAGCAAAGAGAATGCCTATCTCATGAAAAATCAGCGATTGACAGACGGATTTCACAAATTTCTCAATTCTGTATTCATATCGTATTTCGAGGAAATTATTTCGATGCGGATAGATTGGCCGCATTTTCCCATGTGACTCATTTTTCAAGACTAATATTCTCTCATTATATTCCTGAATGACGTTTTTTAAATTATACATTGTCACTGGATGTACCTGAGATAGTAATTTTTTTAAAGTAGTTAATAGTATCGCTGCTTTATTTTCAAATCCTTGGTTAGTTGAACTGATTTCTCGATGAGATTTCCTCTAAATGATATGGGCTTTAAACTTTGTATTTCAGTGATGTATTATATTCCCTCATAGCGACTACTTAGATTTGATGGCTAATGCCATTGACGACGGGCATTTTTTCTGAACTGAAGCTTCCCATGGGTATTTTTTATCTTGCCTCTATTAACGTAAGAGCAATACGATAACCAAAACGGTAGGACTGAAGAAGCTTTTATTTCCTACTTAACGACCTAGTAACGTTCATGTTAGTCTCTCTTAGGAACTTGTTATAGGATACAACGAAGATTTATAATAGTAGCTTAAAAAATGCTTGAAGGGATAAACATGGTTGGAAACTTGGCTGCCTCTGACAGTTTATTTTATAGATGAACGTCTTCTTCTGAAAAGGGCAAACAATAAATGTGATCCCTGATAAAATTCAATTATAAATACAATTTTTATTTCTTCTATTACTAGCTCCTCCCCTCTGCAATTGCTGACGGTGTGAGATGTCTTATCCTTGACTGGCGTTCAGCATCTGTTATTCCGCCCACACAACAAAAATCACAATCGGAGACCAGGAACTTTGAATCTGTAGGGGTTTTTATAAATTTTTTATTGCGACAACATATATATTATATTACATGCACAATGATATTTTCTGGAGCTAAGAATTAGGTTTAAGTTATAAATAAATTTAATTAAATTATGGTCAACAATTAATATGTGGATTCATTGATGGCTGGATGAGTAAATTAGTAGTTAGGTACGAGGTTTATTTTTTTTATCTATCGCCATTTGGTCACAAATAAATATATTAGTTTTTATTGACGGTCTTAGTTTCCCACAAACCGTACGTCACTTTTTCTACGTAATCCCCGTTCACGTGTGAACACTTTTCGTGACACCGCAATCAAGCTCTTTAATCCTTCTGCATAGAAGTTGGCCGCCTGGAAATTAAACTAGTTGATAACGGTGGTATTGAGTTCCCCGTCTTCATCAAAATTTGGTCCGTCAAGCTACTATTTCAAGTGCAAGAAGAGGAAATAGTCGCTAGGTGCAAGGTATTGACTATCGATAGCGATCCAAAAGCGCTCGTTCACTCAACTTTCTTTGCTTTTATGTTGGTCGGTAAGCATTTAGGCACACACAATTCGTGATATCCGAGATTTTCCTTAGTAATCGTGTAAATAATGGTTCATCCAACAAAATAAAATATATAAGCCAGGACAGTAATCGTCAATCATTGATCAGATCGCAGTTATCGGTCCACTTGTTGAACGATTTTATCGGTCTGGATACTGGGTTGCTACTCCACTCTTCATCATGCAGATTTGTGCGGCCATTTTTGTAGTGCCGACGCGATTGTCTAACCTCTCCTTCACTAACTGCTGTAGTTTCATAACCTAGGCACAACTACCGATAAATGTGGGCAGCTGATGATCCTTTCGCACACAAAAATCGAATCACAGAACGTACTTCGCCACTGACCGGAGCATCGATTTTGGATCTCCATTCACCGACAGACAAAAGACTACCTAATCAACACAATAAATTTATTTGATTCGTAAACAATCAATATTGGCCCTGTATACATGTAGCATGTGCGTACAACTTGTTCGTATAACTTTATTCTGACCCGCCAATATTTAAATGCAAGAAAACGGCCCTTACTTTTCGAAAATGCCTCTTATCTTATGCAACGTGAGATATCATTGCAAGCGTGTATAATCTTTCCCTTCAGTGGAAACATCTTTTTCTGCAAATTTCCTGTATTTACTTATTGTAATTCCAAGAAGTGCAGACCCCTGCTGGGCTCAATCTATCACCCATATAGTGGCATTCAGTTAGTGCACAAGGTGACAATTGGTGTCAGTGGTGTCTCCGGCAGAAAGCGTGGAGCTTGGCGTGGCGAGGGCCTAGATGAAGGAAGAGAAGAGCGTAAAACTTTCATGGGACCGCCTTTCTCATTCTTCTATCGCCGAGAATGCAACTTTTGGTCGGTCATTGAACCCATTACCTTCCCATACCTTCAATCCTCGTTCGCCAACGCCCTCCTCGCACAGCCACCGTCAATAGGCCGCTGTAAAATCTGTTTGCAATATTATAATTAGTCAGTGGAGCTTTGTTTTTCCATAGCAGGGAAACCATACGCAGATATGTCACAGAATTCACTTCTATAATTTGAATTTTTTTTGGAAATGTTATTGGCGTCGATTTAAGTGATTTTCTTCCTTAATCCTTACGACAGTCTTCGTAATCAGTAATGTGTTTGGTAGTTTCTTGAGGTTTTTTCGATTTATCACTTTCACTGGAATATTTATTCCTAATTTCAGCTTTCCATTAAGATTTTGGCTTTTTCAATTCTTTCTTAGGATAGTAATTTCTAATTAATTAAATTCAACACCGAGAAAGGGTATGGATGAGAGTGACAGAGGTAGAAGAATTTTCTTTGCTCCGCTCATTTCATTGGAACTTATGTAACGTATAATTACTATAAACTGTAATTTATCGATTTGGAGATTGAATGTTAGTATTTCCGTCTGTTCACAATCAACTAAACTACATGTATATTTTTAGGTTTGTTTCCCCGATAACTTGGACTCTCTACGTGTAAGACGTGAAATCGTGTTTTCTATCACTCTTCCTCCCTCTCACTTGTGGTTCGTAGGCCCTCCTCGTCTGGGACCTTGGTTTGAGTCCCGGTCATGTTAGAATGCAGGTTCTGCTCGGATCCTTGCGTGAGGAGGCGAGTAACGATGAGCCTTGTCGACTTGAGAACGCGAGGGAGCGTGTAATTTCGCCATTTCCGTGTGGGAACAACGTATGAACTGAAATATTTGAAGGGTTAATAAACATTGGCGTCAGTATTTCCTTTTGCACGCAAAGGATTTTACACAAATCAAAGTTGTACCGGAGGATTTAAAATCGACAGACATTTCCAGGTATCCACAATTGGGGAAAAAGAAGTGTATTCTTAATTCATTCACAATGACGTGTCAACACATAGTGCAAATCCACGAAGAGTTTATAGAAAAAACCGAATCTCATATAGAGGTTTTATAAACCGTTCGGTGGAATAATATGATAAATGAAATTCTATCCCTTTAAAATTTAACTTATAACTTCATGCCTTTCAATCGCGTAGGCTACTTAAATTCCGGAAGAAATAATACTGTACAATAAGATGTGATAATTATATGGAAGTAAGTACGGAAACTCGGCGTTCGACTTCCATAGGGAAGACAAATTTTGTGGGAAAGAGAAACCGTAATAAGATACAGCTGAAAGGTGAAGAGTCAGGCGTGATGTTGTGGAATCGAGACATAATAAGAACTTTGTTGCAATTTTCCACAATTAATTAATCGTGGAAAATTGCAACAAAGTTCCTATTAAGATACAGCTGACCTGTAATAGTAGAATAAAACAATACTTTGGCACAGCTGAATGTTTTCTAGGTCATCATAGTTATTGAAACACAGTTCTCGAAAACTATGTAAGAGAGTGCTTCTCCTTAATCAACATTCTTTTGAATACATAATAATAATATTACTAGAAGTACTGTATATAATAATAAGTGTTTTGTAATTGCTATTTTAAATGGAACTCGTTTCTGAATCATTTTTATGGATGGAACCCTTAGGTTGTATATTGACTTTTGAATTCAGATGGTTGATCCTCCGACTTTTTATATTACCGTTAGTGTACTACACATTATATTTCGATTAACATTATTAGCAATTATAAATCTTAGTGTAACCATTCATTATAATAACGTATTTTTCAACTACTTTAATGGCAAAATATCATTTACTTTGAATCTTGAAAGAAATTCGTGAATTCCTGCAATCTACTTACTGCAGAATGAAATATGAATTACGTATCGTCAGCGGCGTGGTAGTATCTCCATTCACTTGCCCGGTTGAGTCCTTTGCTAGAAAGTTAATAGTTTTCCTTACACTTGATATTATTATTTCGTAGCGCGCTGTAGTTGTTATCATTATAAGGATTCTAATTAATCTCTATATTTAATTTATTTATCAACACAAAGAACTATCAAACATCAATGCGAATTATTTGGCGTTTCATTAATTGCTAGGAGACTGAATTTTTAAAATTTGCCTGCTAGATTTTAAAATCTTGCAGTAGGAACGTACTCCCAATTCAATGCCACACCCAGTTTATTAAATTTAGGTGTTCAGTTAATTTTCGATGGTTGTGTAAAAATATTTTTTTTTGTTTTTCTTCAAACAAACGGGACCTAATCTACTTAACTTGCTTGCTCTTATGTTGCGATTCATACGCTACGCGCGTCATGATAATATGTCACGAGATGCTTAATGTAAGAGTAACGAGATGCTTATTGTTTGGCAAGCCTGTTTTATAATCTGGGGAAAATTTCAGTAGACCTTAGCCACGCACCACACAGAAATGTCGATAGTATATTTTTGGATGCATAATGTATTAGTGTATCTATGGCTGCCGAAGATAAACATAGTTTGAGCTCGTTTAACGGTAATCACTGGCTAAAAGGCTTTTCCCGGTGATTTCTTCATAGAAGAAATATTCCAGCATAGAAATAGTTGAATTTTTCCATGCCCATGAAAGCAACTATTTTATAATTTACATGAGTAAAAGGTCCGGAAACTGACCGCGTCGATACAAGTTTCAGGCACTTGATAAGGTATTACTGGGTAAATTAGAAATGCAAATCCAATATGGGTGTTTCCCTTGCCGTTCAAATATAGTAACCCAGGAAAATATATCTGTATTTATTTCGGTCTGTTTCTGATTCAAAAAGATCTCTTTTCAAAGGCGAAAATCAAATTTAATGGAATGGCTTTATGTTTGGGTCGGAAAAGCAACAAGGGAGATTGGAGTGCGAGAAGAGGATTCGAATTTGCAGGTAAAAGTACGATTGATTGGCGACGCAGAAGGCAGAAATCACGAAACTGTATTAATGGACATTGATTTTTTCATCAATAACTCTTAATCATGTTAGAATTTTCATAGTTTTACTGCTAGAGAGTGAACGAAAAAAACCTTGTTGAATTAATTTAATGCAGTTTACGTCCAACGTATGGGACACATAAGTACCTGCACTATATTTATTTCATTCTGAAATTTTAATAGGTAATTAATCTCATATGTCCCATGACCAGAGGAGCGTATTTGTTCAGGGTCATTGTTTTTGCCAGGCTGAAGGGAGGCTGATTATTCTTCTGGTTTCCGCCCGACCTAAAACTTTCCTTGGAAAATCATGCCTACTCCTCCTCATATTATTGCTCTTACTATTGCTGACCAACTCTCGGGAACCCTTCTACAAATCCTTATAGAAGTCTTATTTTAGCAATCTAGTGTGGAAATCCCACCCTTATGTTAATGGCTACGGTGTTGTTTCACGTGTTTACCTCTCTTGGAACTACACACAAAGAGTAACACTTTTCCGATCTGGCGAAAGGTCTTAGGAAAGGCGTCCTTACCTAGTGGGAAGTTCACCAAAAGATTTAATTCATTGTGCGTGACGTGTGATTGCAGAGTTGCACCATGGGGGCATTTATTTCAACTGCTCGGGCATCGTAAAAGAGTTAAGTACAAATGCAGTGCCTAAGGACTCGCGAGTAGTAAAATCCGCGTGATTTGCAATAAAGCCGTATGTAGTGATTTGTAGTTTTTCTCTCGCTTTCTCTTCGTCTCGTATGAGATTTTGAATAATCACACCTTTCAGAATCAAGGAGACGATTTTTTTCTTATTTCATTCATTACGTCTCCCTTCTCCCCGCTATCGTCGTTGCGCCATGACATTCATTCGTCTTACGAATACAGGATGCTTTAGATCTCTGTTCATACGTATATCCATGTTTTTATTACTCTGTAGGTTAGAGGAAAATAATTCTCATTCCTTTTACTCCACTTAAAACCATAAAATATCCTCCAGTTTAAGATCAGCCATAAAGTATTCTATCATCAGTTGAAGGGTCAGTCAGTGGAAGTACATAAAAGGTTACGGATTGATTGTTTAGAACTTCTTTCTGTGTATGTGTCCAGTATATGAGACCCAGAGGGGTCGCCTTTCATTCGCTCGACGATGCAAAATTTGTAAAGATAAAATGAAAAAAATCACCGCGATGCCGTCGACTTTTAAGATTTAGGATAATAAAGAAGATTTAACGATGGATTAAATTTACGTAAACAATTTAATGGGTTATTTATGACATTTCTGACAGGAAATTATTTGTTGGCCAACCAATAGGTAGCAGATCAGAGAGCAAGTATAAAAGTAAGGAATTAACTTCAAAATATATCAGTGCCCCCCACCTCCAATAAATTCGCTTATCACCCTCTCCCTTTTAATCGCTACTTGCACGATCAAGTGAACAACTTTAGGTCTGAAGCCATGCGTACATAAACTTGATGTACATCATTTTTCTCGAGTACGCCTAAACTATAGCCGCATCATCATCCGGACTACATTCTATTGTGTCACCCGTTAACTAATTACCTTAAACCCTGTATAGTACGACGAAAGGGGTCAACGTTATCATTCTATTCTAATTTTGCTTTTTTTGTTAGAAAAAATTTAAAAACAGAGGAAACGAAGCACAATTTCACTATCAATGTACTTTCATTTTGTCCAGGGAGGCTCAATTTCCCTTCATCATCATACAATGTAAACCCCACGTTTATCATTTACTATTAAGGGCATTCTCTATGCCCTGTTATCATGGCAGCTGACAATTCGATGGGTGGTTGTTACATCACAATTGTCCTAACTCAATTTTATCGTCAAATTTGGCGTAAGAATCGGTTATAATTTTATTTCAATGCCAACGTGTCTTCGAACTAACGAGTTGAGCATTCTGTACCCCGTATAAACACGGTGAATAAACCTGGAGAGAAGCTTAATGATAGGCGTTTTGTTGGTGAGAGTAACGGCGTGAATCCGTAATTTTGGTAGTAATGCCGCTGAAAGAGCCGAACAATAAACCGCAGAATGACTATTATGGGACTAATCCTGATTTTGAGGGATGGAAACTAGGCAGTGGTGCGCAAATGGGACCCAGCTGGATCCCATAATTCACTCCCTTAAAAGGGGCAAATAGACAATAACGATAAGAAATAAGAGAAATATATCACCGGGGTTCGTAGAAATTTGAATGTTTCATATTGGCGAGAACTGAATTCTTCTCTACACAAAGAGCACTAATTTTAAATCGTATTTCCCACGCTAGTATTCGATATGCATCCTGCTCTCCCTATCTCTTCGGTCAGCGGCAATTTGGACTTCCGCTCTCATCGTCAACGCCTTCTTACGTTAATTACACGCCACCAAGGGCAATGCACGCACCATTTTCCACGGAAGCGTGGTACATAAAGCTATATTTACTGCGGCTGAGGTAAATAACGTTTATACAGCGATAACCGCTGATTAAGTGGGTCGGATTCATGGACTCGGGAGAGGGTAGTCCTCGGAATACAAACCACCGTCCCCATTTCATTGCCCTATATTTTCGCATGGGTAGTAACGGAAGACTACTTTTAAACATCAAGGTTAGCATGACGCTAGAGCGTTTGCAATTGAAGGGTGATTATTCAGTGAAGGAAAGGTGAGCCCTTTCTCTCGGGATCAGCGAAAAAATAGTCATGGGTATACCATTAAAATTCAACATGCTAGGGAAGGGCTAGGGAATATTGTCCTTAAGTCTGGTCGTAATTGAGGTGGCCAAATCATCAGATGCTTTGGAAATATTGAGGGTGTTTTTCACTCACAAATGGAAAATCACATTGACTAGTAACGAGGACGAATATTGAGGGGAATTTTTAATTCTCCTCGGCCTTTTCATGTCGTTTTGGTGAAGCATTGGTTTCTATTTTGAGCGTAGTTTCCTGACAAAGGTTTCCATTAGAGTGACCTTAAAGTATCGCGTCAAAAACCACTTGGCGATCCGGATAGAATGTACTCCCTTGACCAAAGGCGAATGAAATTAAATCGTCCTAGCGTGATAAGGACGCAGGTTGCATACTGGGCTGAGGGCATGTATTAGATTCAGAAGAGCTTCCGCTCTTCTGAACCCGCAGAGAAGATTGTCCATGGTAAAAATCGTATCAAAATGCTGAGAGGACACGAAGGAATCTTGAAATTAAGAATCTTGGTTACAGTTACATTGAAATTCTATCGGATGGAAAAAAATGGAGCACTGACATCTTTGGCATGCAAACCGTCCTGACGACATTAGCCTATATAAGTAGATACATATGTGTATAATATATATATATACACGAAAAGAGATCATAAATATTAATTGAATAACATATAAGCACTAATATTTCGTTCGATTAACTAGAATTATAATTATAAATAACAATAATTAGAAGTATTGAGCAAAAATTGTTTTGGAGTTGATTGTCGTTTTTACTCTTAAAGTAAAGAGCGAATGAAATGTGTATGGTTATGCAAGCGTATTTCAGGTCATACTTCCTTAACTGAGTTCCCGTTGAAGGGTAAAAAATTCGCAATTCATTAATCGGCAGATCACTTGTTAAATCGTGAAATTATTTACGTTAGTCGTGAAGAGTCAATTTCATGCTGGCGCCAAACTTCATTTTCCTTTATCCTTCATTTTCAGCATACGCACACCTTTCTTCCGGGCTTGGAGTTCCTATTTAATGCAGGAAAATTTAATTAAAATTATTGCTTTGGTTCTTTCCTCATGCTTACTTAATCTTCTCAGTGATGTAACCCGTCGGGGAGCGGCGTCCAATTTCTTGGGGTTACCATCGTAACTGGCTGGCTAACTTACGATTGCCCACAGCAGTTGCCCTGCGTAATCGTTTTGCGTATATAATACGATTTCAGTTTCAAAAGGTTCAATAAACAAATGCACTCGAATTAAAATAAAATTTTCCCATCAGCGGTAACGTAGTGCCTATTCTGAATTCTCAAGTTCCTCCAGCTCTCTTTAGAAGATTATTGGGCTTTCTGCCCCAATATAAAGTATCCTGTGTCTTCCGGACCATAAGCGTTTTTGCTCGGGTCCGTCGACACACGGCTTGAAATTTGAAGTGACTCCGGTGATTTACACGAGTAAGTCACGCCCTTTTAATGCGAGCTCGGTGGTAACGTTAAGACAAAGGCTCCCTCTTATTCAAAAGGAAACCCGACATTATGACCTGCGGTTGCATGCAGAGCCCGTAAAGAAATTGTTTCGAGAGAAAACTACGGATTAAAATTCTTTACCTGTTACGACGGAATGGGGGAACTTGAAACGCCGAAAAAAGTCATTTCCAAGGTAAAACTTTTTACGCCCGTGCACAATTATTTTGCTCTAATGGCACTAACTTCTCTCTCCCTCCTTTGGCACGCCACATCATAGATAGTCGCTGATATTTGCTCCCGCCCCCCAACCACACGTCACCTGACGCGGCCTACGAAAAACTTCAGGTCGGAAACTCGTTATATTAAAATTACGTTCTCTTCCACAAAGGCCTCGGGGAGCCAAGCAAAGGTGCTCTCCTTCGCTGCCGCGGAGCGCTTTCAGTGCGTCGCGAAACGAGGGCCGTGGGGGGGGGGGGAGGCGGTTCTTAGGGAGAGGGAAGAGTAGAGGATGGTGAGAGGAGGGGTGGAGAAAGGTTGGAAAACAATTCGCTCGCTCGTCGCTCCCCATGACTCGGATGGCGTCAATCGCGAGAGGGCGCTCGCCCGCAATCGGACGGGACTTGTGAGGTCTCTCTCTCGAACTCACTGACTGAAAGGCGGAGAGCGAGTTGATTAGATTAAACCCTCACAACTTTGGCGCAAAAGTAGACGGCAAGGAAAAAAAAGCACGGGTCCGAGCACGATCCCTTTTGTTTTTCTCTCAATCGCCCGAGTAATGATTGAGCGCGAGGAACTTCACTACCCCCCCCCCAAACCCCCCTCATTGACGGTCGCGGCCTCCGATCCGCCCCACCTCCCCACCCGCTTGTGATGCCACCTTTCCCGCCTTCAGTGATACCGTACACGCACGAGCACTACACGATGTTTACTCCGCTTCCACGCACAAGGCCGCGTCCCCTCAACCCCAGACCAGTGCAGCAGCAGCTTTTGGCGTCACTCGCCTCTTGCGTCACTCGACCCCTTTCGCGAATCTTCAATCCGGGCTTACGCTCGAGTTTTTTTCCGCAGCAGTTCACGGCCCATTGTCCCGTAAGTGTGATGAACATTTAAATTGAAAAGCTTACAATATTTGACCCTCGGGTCACCACATTGGGTATTTGCGGGGAGTAACCGGGGTTACGAAATGAAGGAGGCTCAGAATAAATCTGGAAATGCAAGAAGCATATTTACGGAGGAGAGTGGGCGTGTGAGATTTTTGTGCGTCATTGGGTTGCTGGAGAGAGTCGTATGATTAAGATTGTTTGCTAGGCAATATGGATGAAGGTCAGAATAATGGCCATATGTTTTGGATGGCAAGAAGGGAGTTAACAAAATACGTGGAACTGAAGAGTGGTTTAGCGTGGTAGCATATTGGTGTAGTACGATGGCTAGGAGAGCAGCTAGAGATTTTTCTGTGAATCTTTTATTAAAAATTCCCTAGGGGGACCTCCAAATGGTGTAATAATATTTTTTCCTGGCCCCATCAAAAACCGTGCTCTTGTCAAAAGACCAAAAATGCTGAAATGTTTCTTTCTAAAAGCTTAAAAGGAATCTTTCTTTTCTTTAGCTTGTCTCGTGGACACAAATTGTGCATTCACTGAGGAAATGGCATTTCCTTTAGTGAGTCAGTTCGGTGGTTGACCACATTTTTTGTTACAATATCTAGTGCAATATTAGGTTTGAATTTTATTACCGTGGTATCCGAGGTAAATTTGAACTATTGCTATATTGGCCTCGAGTATAATGGTATATTTAAGCCTTTGCATTTTGAAAGGTACTCACCTCCATATTCCTAACCCAATGCCTTTGTGGTTCTCTATGATATTACCTAGCTGGTTTTCACAATCCGAGAAATTATCTTCATTAATTCGCTTGACGATTAAATTAGTTTTTATTGACGATATGACTGAAAAATATTCGGTGAGGTTCCTAAAATATCTACATTGTATTCACTTTTTCCACTCTCTCATGAATGTCATCAATGTGTTTGACAAATTCTAATTTCTTCAACGTGAATCCACACATATGTATTCTCCACACTAAAAGGTCACATTCATCTAATGCGCATAAATACTATGCTCGTAAATATTGTGACATTAAAATAACTTCAGAGACACCGGGAATCAAAACACTGTCCTATCGACGCCATCATGTTTGTGTTTTCATCCAACTTCAAGTTGACGGTATAAACCTATATGTTTACGTTATTGTTGCCACGGTAGTACTGCTGCCGTAACATTAGCACGGCAAAGTCGCCAGTAGATTAGTTCATCTACGATTGCAGTTATCACCAATGTTTCTGCAGTAAATTTGATAAGGGGAAAGGACAACAAAAACAGGATATTTCCATGAAACGATCTGCGCGAGAGA
This sequence comes from Hetaerina titia, assembly GCA_037158775.1. Classification (NCBI taxonomy): domain Eukaryota; kingdom Metazoa; phylum Arthropoda; class Insecta; order Odonata; family Calopterygidae; genus Hetaerina; species Hetaerina titia. The sequence goes on from CM073779.1 coordinate 38,878,357, forward strand.
GATCTTGTAGAAGCAGCAAACAATCATTGAAAAGACTTCCTTAATTGGGATTTTTTACCACCTAATTACATAGAAAATCAAACTTGGCAATCAGGCTAACAACATCATAATAATTAGTGATGCATCTGGGGAAATCCTCCTTATTAATCCATTGGACCAAACCCGTCCCCATAAATATATGGCTATATTCGTGCACGAAGTCTGCAATTAAATTCTCATACGTATTATTCGGTTCGAAGTTCGTTCGAGCTATCATGCGAAGGGATTCGTATCGCATTCGTTCCTGGAGACGAAGTTAGCAGCCTTACCTCCGATTGGTACTCATACACCGCACATTCATGCGAAATGGTAGTTATAAGCATTATGTTGTCACGGGAAAGTGAAATGCTTAAAAGGCGTCTAGAAAATGGATGAATGAAATTTTTCAAAGGCTAGTTATGTTCCATATTTTATGAAAATTTATGATCCACTGCATCCTTATAATAATTCTGTGGGGATATTGGCTATTTTAGTGTCTGGTATTGAGAAATCAGAGAATTATAGTCATACGTCACTAACTGTTTATAGTAGTCGGATCTCATAGGTAATTGAGGAACTTATTTTAATACTCAATTATGGACACGCTCTAGCAATGAGACCAGTTGCTCCGTAGATGCGGATGATTTATTAAGGAGAGGGGACGAGGGGAAAAACTGTTATGTGTAGTGCGTCAGCAACGCAAGGCGTAGGGCAGTCCGATTCTCAGCGTCCCGTCCGACATATGGCGCACTGAAGGTAAGGTTTTACCCGCTCAGCATCCGATTGGGAATCGGTCTGCAGTTTAAAAACAAAAACCACGTCCCCCTCTGCAACCCCTATAGCTCACAGCGTGGAAACAAAATACTGTACTCAATTTTTCTTTTTTACTCTTTTGTAAAGTTTCGTCTCCACGCTCCGGGCAGTTATTTCTTAATTGAGTGAAGTATGACGTATTGAGCTGTCAAGAAAAGGCAGTATCTTCTGCAGTGTCCAACTACCTTGAAGTTACCATTAAAAAGAAACATCATATGTGCAGCGGATTCTCAAATAATTCTCAGATTGGAAGGAAGTGGATGTATACTTAAGCAAGATTAGCAATATTCCAGACTTATCAGCGAATGTTTAAAGTTCTAAACGTTGGAATTCATATGGCTTAGGAAATATTCACGACGGGAACGAAATTTTCGGATGGTGCTGTGGCTTAAGTAATGACTTTCCAACCATAGGGATTCGGGTTCGCAGATTCGAACCAGAATACTGCGGGTTCGATTCCTGGACACGGTAGATTTTTTCGGTGATATGCCGACCCCTACTTGAGGTGCTTTGTGGAGAGCACTTTGAGTGAGTACGCCGTCCATCAGATGGGACATTTAACTGCGGACCACTGGGTGCCTTTCGTTAAGAGTAGGCTAATACCGATGCCGGATTTCTCTCCACTCTTTCTCCTTCCCCATTCATCTCTAATGGCACAGAAAACCTCAGCTGTCGGTCGCCTCCCCTATGTCTACTACTACTGCGAAATGTTCGAACTATTGATACTCGGCTATCATTCATGCAGCTCCCTTAAATACCTAAGTATTTAATGGAAATGCAGTTTGATTGGTATTAAACTTTGATGAGTCAAGGTGCTTGTATATCACTCAACGATAATTATTTCAATCTTTCACATTATAAAAAAGAATAAAATGACTGTAAATTTCATACCACCGGTCGATAAAGACCAGAAACAAATTAAATTTTTCAGATATTTTTATTATGTCTCAGTTAACCCTTTTATCTGAGATTCGAGATTTTCTTTGTGCGGCGGCATACAACGGAATATCGCATTTCGTATGCCCACAAATTGTTTTCATTTGAGTGCTAATTTTTATCGGCCTGATGAATCTAAGCTTCATGGTTCATAAAAATCATCCAAATCTTCGATAGATTTGTTAGGCAAACTTATTTCCATTGTCGTCACTCGTGGGACGTGTGGTAGTCCAGTGGATATAATGTTGAGCTACTGAATGGTGGGGCCACTTCCGATTCTGGCAAATGCCTCTGGGAAACCTCAGTTTCATTCAAGCCGTGTGATATTCTTGGCACTAAATCTTCTTCGGAAATCATATGCGGCACAGGGAAAAGAACAAATGGGATAGATGAGATTAGACTCCCTGACCTCACCTATCAAACCTAACCGGGTTGATAACTGTGAGTTTTGTTATTTACCCTCGTCCTTCCATGGGTGCCGACTTCTACTTGTCTCATGGATATTCCTTTGAAACGTAAGGGTTTAAATACAAGGCGTTCTGTTAGACCGTAAAAACAACGCCGCCCTACTTTGATGCCATTTTCTCAGTACTGGCCACTTCAATTAGTGTGCAAAGTTGAAGCTATTTCCGCCTCACGTGCAAGGTAGTGAGGAAGAGGGTGTATGGGGAAAGAAGGGAAGAAGAAACCAACGTACACATTATCCAAATGACAGCAAAATCTTTTCGGTCACATAGGGCAGGTTCTCCGCAGATGGATGCCGTGCAGAGGGTGCTCGAGGATTTCTAAGAAAATGCATAAATTACGACTCGACTAAGAGAGCAACAATTCCCGCTACGAGGAATCGAACGTAGAGTATAGACCTAATATATCAATACGCAAACCATTAGACAACACGATCGCTAATGCCTTGGCTTAACGCGCTATTTTTGTACTATTCTAGAAAAGTAAACGTTTGATTTCATAGTTTTTTCCTTAGTTATGGAACATGCTTCTCACACTTAGCCACGAAAAGCAATTTTAGCCCTTCAAAGGGAGATATGCAGAAAGGAATAATTCGCCTTGAGTGCAGTAATAATGAGAATGAAATATTATATATTTACCCTTCGTCATGAATCTCTAATCACATAGTTTGACTCCTACCATGAGTTATAAGAGTAGAATCGAAAATCCCTAAACCAGCGTGATCGACGGCTTAATTCTTAATAAATATTTTGGTAGTAACTATATGAGTTCTATATTAACTCGGAGTACATTATGAAATAGGAAGATTTCAGTTCCGTAGTTCACATACTGGAAAATTATCGGACCTGAATATCTTTTAAATGAATGAATTTATTTTACTCGTAAGTCGAAATTCTTAATTTTAAAGATGTTAAAAGTATTTACGTCTTCGACGCAATGCAAAAAGTATGGCAAAAAATCTTCAGGCAGCAGGGATTCATCAAACAGAGAACCTCCGTTTTAGAGTGACGAGATTAATGCATTAAATAATTCGGTACTATTCTGGTTCTTATTGTTATTTATTACTAGTATTTCATAATGGCCATCGATAGTGAAATTACTCCTAAGATCCAATTTAAAGTCACTCAAAATCGTTTCACTGAATATGTAAATCATCGAATAGCTAGTCATTAAACCGCAAGATTATTGATCATTTTTTCTTTCAGGTGCGATTTGCTGCTACACATAATTCCTGTTGTATTTGCATATTCATACCTTGCCGAATGAATCTTTGTGTTAAGGTGAGGAAAGGAGAGTAAAAGCGCCATCTGAATATACCATGGAAACTATACCTATCGATAAAGCCTGAAGTTCAAGGCTACCTAGTCATTTTCATCAAGTCGGTCGAAGAGTTTTATGAAAAGCGAAGTTTTTGTTCCCACCCAAAGATTCCATATTTACCCTCCATGAGCTGAAAGCTTTCAAATATTTCGTAATTTTTCCAGCGCAGTTGTTGCAAATACTCTTAATTAACTGTTAATACAAACCATGCCTCTTCAAAACATTAAAGCAAAAATGATAAATTGTGATGTATTTTCCAAATAAGAAATATTTTATGAGAAGTACGTTGATTCAAGATTTCAAAAGTGGAAAAAATTTCTGCATGGATTTTTAATGGCAAATTATTAACCTAAATAAACATTTAAAGTACTAATATAACCTAAGCTTGTGAAATATTATAACGTCGACCAAAATAAAATAATTAAGGTGTTAGTAGGACTAAGTGGTATGGTTTTGAACAACCATGAAATTGCTCTCCATGGGAACTCTCGGTAGTAGAATCGCTAACATTAGATAATGCGTGTGGTCAGGCAAGGAGACACGGATGTGGAGAAGTGTTATCAGGATGATAGAAAGGGAACTCAGTTCGACAGCATGCCTGCCACATTTGATATAGTTATGATGCATATGCATATTAAGCGAAGCTTATCTCCTATCTCCGCAAATGTGCACCCGAGTTTTTCCTTTTTAATATGCTTTAAGTTTTAGATTGACCTGGCAATTTCAAATTAAAAATTTATTTTAGTTAAATATTTCTGGCAGGCTCCTCAAATGTCAATTATACGGAACTATTTTTCTAATCTGCGAGAGAAATTCACGAACTTAACGGTTATCTCCTCGCATCCGAGCGAAAAGAGCTAAATGAATTATAGAGAATGGCAGATGTTTTTTTAAACTTTCCCTGCACAATTCATGATCATAAAAACATGAGTATTTTTCACGAATCCAAGGTATTTGTTTTTAGAAAATGCATGCATACTGCCTGATTCCGGTAATGTTGAAATATTTCTCGATGGATAGGCCAATCCTCGAATTCAGTCGAAAGAAATTTTATCAACAAATTAAGCTTGGTTCATCAAAGTCGAATAAAGATGGCGTATTTCTGCATGCTAATATGGTGCGTGTTTTTTTCTTATTATTTACCCCTAAATTATTTCTACTGGTTCTAGTAGCGAGTATTCATCACATTGTTGATAGCAGATTATAATTAAATGTAAAGTCAATTGTGTAAAACTGAGGGGTCGTTAATTGGCTTTCATGAAAAATGCTTTTCTTTCTAGCTCCAGAACTAATTGCATCACAATATTACAGCCTGCCAGATATCCTGATATTACGAAGAACTAAAATCGTGCTAAAGAAAATTTTATATTAAGCCAGAATCAGTCACTATCATTATATATCACAAATTAGTCCATTGGCTCTCGAACACTTTGCAGAGATAGTATCCTCACAATCTTCAGTAGGCAGGCTTTCTTAAGTTTCACTTTTATTATTTTTTATACTATACTATAGAGTTGTACTAGAGTAATACTATAGAGTTGTGGCCAAAAAGTAAAAATGAACTAATTAACCTACGACGAATTTTTAAAATTTAGATTTAAAGTTGAAAGTGTCAGGTCAATTAAAAATTCGTCAATTTTAGATGTTCTGTTCGTAGAGGTTTGTAAATTGCGGCCTTCCTGATCAAATGTAGATATTTTCTCTCTAACTGCTCTAAGTTAAAAATTTCGGAACTCGGTTCCGTCACCCCACCGTCTTTCATTTTGACTCGGTTATCTATCACTCCACCCCTGAGGAGTGCAATTTTTTATGGTGCTACCCCTGCCTGAAATTCATAATGAGGAGATAAATAAGCGCAAACAGCTCGTGGTAACTTGTGATTACCGATATGAATTCACTTTTCTCCTAAGCGATGTACGAGTTACTGTTCGGAACTATTCACTATCTTCTCCATCATATATCCATCAATATTTTATCCTACGAATAAAGTATACCTCCCATAGTTATGTTCCATAAGTATGCTATAGCTAACTTGTTGATTATATTTAGGTTTTAGCTGGCCCCGGATAATTTTTTCAGAGATTTTGTATTTGTAAAACAAATTTTTACAATATAAACAAATTCTACCCTTTTTAATTTTTATTATAAATTATGATTCATGTTGAATCTCCTTATACGCTGGGCCCTTTTTGTGACCAAAATTCTTATTCTCCTTCCTTACCAGCTTATCTAACGTCCCCCTTTCCACGATAGCGTCGAGCACCTCACTATCTCTTCTTCCATGTTTTCTTCCCCAAACACTTTTCTCTTATCATGTTTAGCAACCTATAATTAGCGCTAAATCATTTCCTTTCCTCTCTACATATCTACCATTCTTCTCCAAGTATATCCATTCCACAATACGGAAATCTGCAATTCGTTCTCATTCGTAAACCTTCAAGAAAATATTTTGGAAAAACCCTACGATATGCACGGAAGTATTTACGCATTTCTCTCCTACATCTTCACTAGCAGTTCCTCTCAATATTTTTACTCGGAGAATCTATCCAAAAGTTAGATGTTACGCGAGTTACGCAAGGAATGGTTCTAACGGCATGGTCGACGAAAGGGACAAGACCCACACAATGAATTTGTCGCACGGGTGTGGGATGCAGCTGGATGAAATCATAATAACGTAATGTTGCCAAGTAAAAGTGATTTCGGTACTATTTTTCACTTCAATTAACATATAATTTATGACTTTGAATTAATTGTATTGACTTTCAACTGGTTTATTTACTTGGATAAACCATAACTGAAAAAAGAATTAATGAGATATCTCCGGTGCGTGCATTAAAATCGGACAACCGACACATGCATGCGGCTACAAATAGGTCTCAAATAGATTACTTTTCAAATTTTTGAGGCCTTATTCGAAGTCCGACAATTTTACTATAAATAACAGATGTGAAATAATCATTAGTTGCCGTGCATAGTATTACCCTATGCTCTCGGCAATTTGATCTAGAAGAAATTAACTGATTCAACTATTGCGTAACTTTCTGTATCGCTTGATATTAACGTTAAAATATCTATATTTATTTTGTAATATCAACATTTTGATAACATATGTAATGCGGACACCTTTGCTGAAAACTGGTGATTTTACATTCACTCTCACATATTTATAGGGTTCAAATATCGGTACACAATTTGCGAAGTTGAAATGACAGTTCTATTTCATAAAATATTCTAGTACAAAAATAACGATTACGTTGCACATCATATGCAGTATTCTAATTAATCGATTATCTGGCGAATGCGTTGCACACCCAACTCACTGGGTCGTGAATTTTACCTTATTTTGTGATTAACGACAAAACTGAACTAATGACGCCCAATTTTGAGACAAAATTATCTTGTGTTTTGATGTTTATTCTTTCACACTAAATTTTGTTAGTTTGACGTAATTGGTGTGATTTTCCTAACACACTCATGTACAGGAGATAAACTTCTCACGTTTTAAAAAACCAAAACATATGGCAAAAACCATGTAATTATATAATTAGGTATCGCGCATGTCATTCGTTATTTATTATGTATAATGGTGCCATCTGTAAGGAAAGGAACAGTTAAATAATATTATTTCTAGGCTTGTGCTTAACTTCTAGACTCATAACTCGTATTTAATGCGGACATAACAGATTTTAGAATTAATGCCACCTTTCATTGAAAGTTACCGTGACTATACGTTTGGCTGATTGTGGATGGACAAGAGGAGATAACACAGAAATGAGCTTTTCATTACCATTCACCACAATAACCAACCCGCGCGCTGGTTTTGATAAGGCAGGGCATAGCTCACACCGAACTCAAACCCAGGCGCGTGTGAAATTCGCAAATTCAGAGTAAAGGGGGTCAGTGCGTCAATTGTTTGCTTTCCACGGAAGTGTAGGAAAGCGTCATGCGGGATCCGATCGTCCGCGGTCGGGAGCGGTCGATCTGGCCATTATTAGGTAGCCCACCACGTAGACTTCATTTCGAGAAGCTGTGCTCGATATCATACTCAGTAGGCGGTGAATGAATGCATTGGAATTCAATGAAAGAGGAATGAATATGAGTCATCAATTGTTAGGTCGCTGCCAGATAGCCTCAGTAGCGCAACGCAGTAGATACCCGTAGTGGACGGCTACAAGTAATTCCTTTGCCGAAGACCGCTCCCGTGCTTATATTTCGAGGGGGCCGACCGCCGGACTCGCAAGAAGATTCCCAAAGTCACCCAATTAACGCTTTACCCCCCGTTGTCGGCTCCCGTCATCCCCTCTCCTCCTTCCATGACATCATTCCTCCTCTTGGTCTCAGCGACGCGTCCTTCCTGACTCCCTTCGATCACGACTCATTCCCTCGTCCTAAACGGGACATCAGCTGTCTCAACGTCGTCTGTGTCGTGGAGGAGGTCTTTTTTTCTCGGTCCCTGCCCATGACGGCCCCAATCATTGGCCACCAACCTAAAAACACAGCAACCAACCCGAAGGTTGGTTTGGTAACTGAGGGTAGACCTCACCTATTACCCAAGTCCTACGCAATGTGTGAAATGTACACATTAGAAGGGTAGGGGAGCCAGTACATTTGCCTTGCCGCCTGTTGTTTTTCAGAAATGTCTGGCACCCGAAAAATAACTCATCTTGAGTGAAGCCGAAGGCACGCGGAGGCTCCCATGGGATTCGAATACAGGTCCCCTTGTCAGTAGCGTCTTTCGTTCCACCAGCGAGGTCTTGGCATTGATGATTTTGCCTTGTATTATTATTCACTCATGCATGAATAGTCCTAATGTTGGTATTGATACAAAGTGCTCCTGTGCCAACATCTCGTAATTATCGTAATCAGTATTTCAATCTGAAGGTTGATCTTAAGCAGCCCTCAAATCGTGTCTTTGTTCACCAAGTTGGTCCTTCAGTCCAGCCTCTTCACTTTATCAACTCTTCTCTAGTTCATATCCTACTGAAAACTTCATCGTAGGTTCAATTGTTCATTCGTATTTTTTGTAATACTTCCTCAGTATTTTTCATGCTAAAAAATATAAGTTAAACGTTAGATGAGTGCCAACTTCATATTGGCATCAACGTGAGGATGCGTATTTCTGCCAATACTCCCATAGCTAGAGACCCATGGATTAATTAAAAATAGAAAATGATAGTAGCCTCTGTTCACGTAATGAGATATTGTTTTGCAAGTAGTCAGACCTCAATAATGCCTCGTAGTCTCTGACCCTCGTGATTTATAGTGGCTTCCGAGTGTCTTCCATTAATATCGATTAGATCGTTATTGCAGTAAGAGGTTGCTTCATGCATTACTCATCGTCGAGCTCCGAAAAAATTTACACTTTTGAGGTTTTTTTGATGAATAAATAATCTCATGATACGAGTGACAAGCAAATCTCTTGAGGGCGCCATGAAGCGTTAAGAAGAGTCAAGCGGATTTCAACCACAAGACCAAAGAAAGCAATTCGAACCAAGCTATATGAATTAGTAAGAGGGTCAATGAGGGATCGACGTGACTCACTTGTGAGGAGGAGGGACCATTTCACCGTGACGGAGTGTGACAAGGGGGAAAGGGTTTGAAAGCAGCCGAAAGGAGCGCGACGTGATATGTAGACGGCGCCTTAGGAAATTGACTCGACAGTTTCAGGGGGCTCCGTTTAGAGGTCGGTCGGCGCTGGTGCTGGGGGCTGCAGGCCAGAGGGGGCTATGGCGCCACCCTTGGGAATCGAGCCCAAGACCCCGCGCTCTCTCTCTCCGAACGGTAGGTCCATCTGGACTCCCATCGTTCTCTGGAAAAACGAATTCCCATTTGTACTGAAATATCACAGATACCTAATTTGCGTTATCGCAATGAGCCATTTCGGTATCTGGTCATTCGTTTTCGGACGGCAGCAGTCGCTGCTCAAGACAGCGTCAATTTCGCAGGAATAAGGAATATTAATTTTCCTTCCATAACAATGAGTGCTGTGTTATAAAAATATGAACTTAAGTTCCTGGTGCTGTTGACGTCATGTTCAAGTTCGCCAACAGTTACGATAACCTTAACAACAAATGTCGACCATGACGAGTAAAATAGGGTGAAACCTGTGTTGCTGTCTTAAACAGAGTGACATCTTTATAAGATTATGATGTCCCGAAGCACTTGGAAAATTTTGAGTTAGATAAATACTCTGTGCTAGATAAATAGGAGGGAATATTTCTATTGATCTTATATCTGTAAACATCTCTGTTTTCACCATCACGATATCCTGGATTAGACGCACCCATTAGGATGGTCATCAATCACGACTGGGTATCTCAGGTTTATTGGGCATATCAAATACAACAGTGAGGATATAATTTCGTGCATTTAGCAGTCTGGCATTTTATTTGCGAGAAAAATTGTTATGGCTTGATAGTGGCAGTGGACCGGTCCCTCACTATGCAAGAACATAGTGTAAGTTTCGAGTTGAAATTTTTAATCAATATTTATACCTATGTCACGAACTTTCGTCTTGGATTTGAGAAAAAATATATGTCATTTGCATTCTAGCTCTTAATTTTCACTTAGCGGGAACATTAAAAACTGGCTATTTTCATGCGTGGACATACTACCACCATGCTTGACTATAGGTATTTCAGATTTGTGGGTGGAACAAATTGGAATAGCCATCTAAAGAATTTTAAGTGCAACTGGTGTAGTTACATGTTTAAAGAGAAAAATTAAAAGAAAGTAAGTTTTTGAACCATAATTTTTGGAAAAAACGGGATCATTTGGAGGTGATTTTCAGTGTTGAACAGAGATCTTTGAATGAATCCATTTAAAAATGGATACATTAGAGTTCATCGATTAGCTAAGGAAAATTCAGAAAAGTACAAACATGAAGGGCCATTACTTCCGCAAGGATTAGAGGTAAATATTCATAACCTTATTATTTCAAATGCTCACGGTGGTACACAAAATCGTTTTGTAAAATATTGGCTTGGAATGTCGAATTAGCCTCACAGTTGGTGGTAATTATCGCAACCTCGTGATTATATCGAGATTACCCCTCAATCCTCTGTTGATTTCATTTTGTTCGCTCATGTTCTCCAAGGTTGTCTTTCTGATTTGCGTTCATATTTACTTGTAAAATGGGTGACTTATACAATTATTCCCAGAGGTTTTTCGCCGACATTTTACTAAGATCGCCCGCATGGGTTATATGTTAACCATTGCTATATATCTTATATTAACTAAATTGGTGGCTACGGGGAACGGACTAAGTTTTGAGTTATCTCTCCAGTTGCGAAATTAGTGAATTAGAGTTTTCGAATAGGTTGGCAACCCCTAGTTTTGTATGCAATATTTCCTTTAACGGGCTTTCTTCGCTTGAAGATTAAATGGCACAAGAAATAACTAGTTTTGCACCGATTGGTGACAACTTACACTCAGATGAAACTTTAGTGAGTGTAAATTAGACTGTAGTGAGGCATTTCTAAATCGCTTGTGGCCAGTGAAGATTTTCCTAAGACTTCTCTTGGTCTCCTTTTCCAGGATAAGCGCGTGGGTAAGGTGTAGCACCTTCTGAAAACGTGTTACCAACGTATAGTTGACCTTGATGGTGTTTGAAACAGAAAAAATGAATTATGTTGATTTAATTAAATGACGCTATAAGTAATTTTATGTGGAAAATCGTATTTCACTTCCCCTGCAGTAAGATATTAGAGTGGTAAACATTTAAATCCAATTGCTTTAAAAAATAAATGAATAATATCACTGGAATTTTGATTCTCCTAATTAAAAATAAACATGCAACAATTTCAGTGTGTGAAAATCATTCGCCTTGACCGGGATGCATGCATTTGAAATGCATGTTAGCGGATGACTCCGTTAAAAGTTACTGTTGCGGCATCTCCCGCAGTTTCTTGAAATTTAAAAATAAAAACGTAATAAATCAATTACATTTTTCTACTCTGCATGATAATGAGGCCTCAGGCCATAATAAAATATTCTAAGTACGACTGGTTGCAATTTTCTTAATAGTTAGCAGCTTGTCACCCCAAAAATGTTGACCTTAATACAAGAGTAATATTGTACAGCAATTGGCATTGCACGGTTCCACTGCTCGAATGACTTTAAAAGCCATGTATATTTTTTCTCATACTCTCAAGCAATTTTGAATCAAAGAAAATTTTGTCTCGTTTTTTTGGGTTACGAAAACTCGTTCGTTGTAAGGAATTTAAATTATTCCCTTGTTTCAACATTTGCGTAAATCTCTAAGCCTCGACCGCATTAATGCCCATGATCCTCCTCAAGGTTACTTGGGAAACACTTTTCAAGGCGTTTCAGAGCACCTTTCCTTTCAAGAAACCTTCCATTAGTATCAAGTATTGAGTAATGCGGTGATTTATCTGCAAATGGTGTTATCCAGTGCGTATGATGCAATAACACATTCTATTATGTACTGTCAGTGGTATTTTTATCTTATAGCAAGCCTTATATTATAAAATATATAAGTATTATTATTATTATTATTATTAAATTTATAAATCATCGTTATTTCTTTTTTTATGTAGCTAGACACTTACTTGCTAATTATTTTGAAACAGAGCTGAAACTGTGGCCAAATATCATTGTTTTTTTGTATGAAATCAATTTCTACATCACCACAACTGAATAGGTAGCAATAACTTGCAAGCTCAATTATTGTGGGTGAGGAAATTCAAAGCATAAGGTGCATGAATCAAATCATTACGTCTTTTTCAAATATTATTATGCACCGATAAAGTAATAATAAAATGAGTATATGACGTAGATATTCTGTCGCCAGCGGCTTAGTCACGCTATATCAGCTAACATGGACGACTGAAATTGAAATTAACTCATAGTTAAAAAGAAGAATGCGTAGGTTTCGGAAAGAGTAATTTCCTCTGGATTTCTTACTTTTTCCTTTTCAGCTCTAACTCGAAGATATTCAATATTACAAGGAATATTTCACTACTATTTCCATAGTCCACCGTTGATATAAGCCCCATGTACCGTTAACCTAAGGCTAACGTGTAGGATAATAAGATGTTCTACCATTGTGTTCCTAGATATCGACAGACGGTTACACTACTAGCGCAAATTTGGCATGAGATAAGCATCGGAGATATATCGCATTTTATCATATGGCTCTATATACACCTATGACAGCAATCAGACGCACATTATCATGTTAAACTAAATGCCAGAAAGGATTTAGGTAGCGTATATTGATGAACAAAAAAATAAGTTTTTTCAATAGAATCGATTTCTTGAAAAAGGTATTTTCTTATATCCATAGATTGCCTCCATTGAGAACCTTTGCATGAAAGTGACCAAACGCCCCCACCCATATGATTCATATACTGAACAAAAAACGCCTGATCAGCAGTGGCGTTGGTGATCGTTCATTCCACCCTTAATGAATTGCTTACAGATTAGCGGGCAGCCGGTCTCTAGAAACCACCTGCCACAATTACATTGGCTTCGTCTAGCTCTAGTTGGACGACGATAAACGCGTCACTGAACTACCAGTGTTCTTCCTGTTGCTCCAATATCTCTTCCGTTGTTCTTAGGGCACATTGGAGGCCAGCGCATAAATCGAAGACTGCTAGTGTATGTACAGTTTCATCCCAAGCTTAATCTGTCACGACCGAGAGGAAGACATCGATTGGTGGAGTAATTTTTGTCTCTAATGAATGACAGAACTGTTTATCTGAAGAACATCTGCTATGTTTCACCAAACCCCGACGTTATTACCATTTCAAGCGTAGTTCCACGCCAATACACGCTCTAAAGAATATTGAATTTTTCCTAGCGAGTGCAATTAAAATGAAGGGACTTAGAAACCCAATTAATTGAGGATTTTCGGTAGATTCTTTCTCGGGACTCCCACTCAGCTTCTTAATACATGTATTTATTTTCTTTATTCTCAATTCCAAGAAGCAACATTAAGTTTATAGGACAAATAAAATATAAAAAATCGAGCGTCATTTCTTTTTGTCATGTATTGGTTTGAGGATTAAGGTATGTTGTTTGTTACTCACCTACAAGCTTATTACAACGAAAATATCTCGTGAACAAGTTTAGGCTTTGGTAGTATGAGTCACGTAAATGAAGTAGCAGATATCATCTGAAGGACTTTCCTCAAAGTTTCATGACCTGCGGTGGGTTGATTCTTAGATCTACCTCTAAACTTCTCAGTGACTGTAGCCATTTATATCCAGACTCCAAAAACTTAAAATTTTGCGGCGAATGAGAACATTATCAAATTTACAGAATGGAGGGTTAAAGAAGAAGTGACTTCTTTAGTGACTTTAATTTTAAGCAGGAGAGGACTCTTTAAAAGCTTTTCACTTAAATGCGTCAGGCGCGCTTTTTTCAAACCGTTTTCCTGCAGTCCTAAGATTCTTGGAGTGTAATTAAAAAAATACATCAACTGCAGCCACTATATGTAAAACCGGCGAGAGGAATTTCAATTATTCCTCTGATGTGTACTCTTAATGGCAGAGTGAATGAAGTAGGGAAAAGAAGCTCCATCTTTGGAATACGATGTCATACATATATGAAGTTTCGATATGGCGAATGAACTGAATTAACTCTTAATGTCATTCGTCAAATTGAGTGAAATGTTTGGCACGGTGAATTTTTTCTGCTTTTTGTAAAATTAAATGGGGGAAAGATATACATGTACCCTCACGAGTTACATCTTTCAATTACAAGGATAAGCAGCCTGAAACATCTTCATTTCTTGGCGTAAAGTCTGGGAGTCTGGGAGTGAGGCATTCAAAATACTCGTGGGTGTTTTTGCGTGAAATAATCGAAATCAGTATGCTAACTAATTTAAACTAACGGCATTAACTTTGGTTCTTTTGTCTCAAGTTTTTCCTATGGCCTTAACTATTTCCATGGAATCAAGACAGCTCCATTCATCGCAACAAGTAATTATGTTTATTAATCGTTATTCTCATTGCTTATCCAGATTCTCCAACACATTTACAGCTATATTACAAACGACTGCAAATGTACAGAATTTTTACGATGACTGTTTCAATAATTATTTTAAAAATAAAATTTGTACTTAACAGTAGAGTAAATAATCTTTGATATTCATTGTCAAACATTTTAGTGCGCTCATCTCTGGTGAGGAGATAGGTAATGTAGGATTCCTTAATAACAATTAATAGGACTATGAGTTTTTGCTCCCTGGCTCATGGTACTCTCTCTTGAATAGAGACGATGTGATCTTCGAAACATCGGTGAAGTTCAATGTCTAAGTAATTGGCGGAAAATCATGAGATCATTCGTCAAGTTGCGGTCTGTGCAATTAAAATAAATTTAATTCTTCCATACGAAATTGTCCTCTCTTCCGTACAAAATGATTGCTGTCATTTTTCATGTAGTTAAAATGTTCATCCTCACCCTTTTTCTTCCGCGTTTGTATAATATTGATTTCACTCAAATTTCACTCCACTAATCAAAATCCTCCCAAATGCGCCCATTTTCTTTTCTTGAAGTTCCAATTCCTTTAAGCTTCATGCTATAGTTTTCAAAGCATAATATTCACGTTTTCACTGATCATCTTGAGCATAATAATTGAACAAGTCTTCTCTATCCTCTCGGGAAATGCCTCCACAAACTCAGTCCTCTCCTTTAGGCGCTCACGGTATTTCGTTCGATTCCGATCAAAATAATATTCTCCAGAGATCCGATGCCTCTCTTCTGACGATGATGTTCTTTCGTCAACATCCGAGAGCCTACTGGAAACGTGTGAATTTCAAAGGCATAATTTCCTTTCACTTTAACGCAGTGATGTATAAGTGCGTTATGCTTCCGATTGACGCAGTAATGTGTTCCAATTATTTTAACCTCTTTGAAGGCGCACTTTTAGTGAATCTATATTTTGGAACCTGATATTCATTTTCTGACCAAATTTTATTAAAACGAAACGTTAAATATTAAATTCCGTAATGAACTTAACTGCAAACACCCCTTTATGCTGGTCAAAATGATAATTTTATTAGTGAATATTTCTTCGTTTGACACAAATTGAATTGAAAAAGTACTCCCTGAAATAATAATTGTTTATTCAGCCTTTCTACTGAAAATCTCAAGGACAATTCCTTCGAATGCCATGACTCAAGTTTCCATGGAAACCGATGGAAACTACTACCCTTTGTTATAGAATTCCATGGAAAATGTTACATGAATTTCAAGAACTGTTAATCGCATGTATGAGTGTTAATACGCTTAAGATTAAAAGCATTGGGAATGAATTCACCCATGCTTTGCTAACTATGGAGTTAAAATTCTCAAAGTAATAATTACTTGTCGTACTCATGTTAGGGCTCGCGAGGGTTTTCGTGTCCACAGATAAAAGAACCTGTTCTGAGTTAACCAGTTCCAATGAAAGGGTGATTTTGATTGCCGGAAAAACTTCTTGTTAAAACATGAAATCTTTATTTAGAATTATGTAAGTTATCACTTTGCTTTTCTTTGTGGAATATTCATGTATTATTTTTTCATTGTATTTCAGTTTTGAATAATGACATTTTCTCCAAATGTATGTCTTCTCAAGAAAAACATTATATATTCTAATTGAACTATATATCCCGTTCTTTAACCTAAATTTCCCAGAAGAGTCAGCTTACAAAGGAAGAATTTACACTTTTATACTGACCGCTGGTCCACCGTTAAGAAAATTCATAGTGGCCTGAATATTATACCTCGAACGAAAAATCTATTACTTTTTACACAAGAAGATATTTCGAAACATCAGCATAGTACACGTCTGTTAGTGGTATAATGGGTTCCGTGAATTGAACTTTTCAAGGATGACTGAATGTTGACTAAGTTTTTTATAAAACTATTAATGTACTTCATTGTGACTCAATGATAGTTTCGCCCCATTTCGGTCGTCTTCACTAAAAAAGCTTTCAATTTCACATAATATTGTAGCTAAATCTCACAAGTAAATTTATTTACGCCATTTATTCACATGGATAAACGCTATCCACAAGATTAGGGAAAATATTTAATTTAAAATCATGTCACGTGAAATACAGTGATATTTAACCTCGGTTACACGCAACCTTACCAGATACGTAACGAAGTCAGTACGAGCACCCGTTACAAAACGTATGTGACTTGACGTACGGAAAAAATTAACATTCGCCCTGTGGACTTCTGTCAATTAACAAGTCTTTTACCTTCTTATGATTCCCAGCTTGCACTACTATACACTTACCGTGCTGTATATGTTTATGCCTCTTTGACGGTCTCAAGTAGCGAGATATTTTAATAATTAATTTCAGCTGCAGACGGAGCCGGTATCTTTCACATCTATGCCTGTTCAGTGTTTCTGATTTGCGCAACTTTGCCAAGATGTGAAGCTCATTTAAAAGTAAAGCTGAAAAAGGTTTTCTTTTGTTTTTGTCTTTCCGTATTCTCGCCAATATACAACCATACAGAAGAGAAAAATAGCATGACATGATACGTCCACGGTAGCTCAAATGTAAATGCTAGTATCTCAGTAATTTTAAAATAGTTCCTATTAACGTCAAATTGAAAACATCTTTGACGTATCACGATTTTTATTGGGAAAAATAGAAATTTTGTAGGCTATTTGTAGGAGAAATGGATTGTTCGACTAAAAATAATATGGCCAAATGGAAAAGAGCCAACAGTCATTGACATTTACATTCTTTTAAGCAATGCAATGTTGACAGGGAATTATTTATCCCGCGAAAGTTACCACGGGAAACTCTTAAGGTGTTAATCACCAAACTTTAGTGAATTATATGGAATATTTTTGTGCAGTTAATTGGAAGAAATAGTTAAGGTATTTTTAATGCAACGGATGAGGATAGAATATATATATACATAGAAATATTTATGTACGAGGGTCATCCGGAAAGTAGTACCCGTTCGTGCCGCATGAAGTGCTGACGACGCGAGTAGCCGCTGGACGAGGTCAGATAGCTTCAGTGGCTTGTCTGCCTTCTCTGAGCCAAGTTGCGTGACGCTAGCATTGCCTGTGTTGTTTCTGTGATTGTTTACAATGTTTAAAAAAATTGAGAACGCCGCCAGTTGTGAAGTGAGGGCAGTGATTAAATTCCTCTATGCAAGAAACGTTCGCCCATGTGATATTCATCGCCAATTAAAGGAGGTGTATGGAGACAATGTAATGGACGAGTCGTCTGTTCGGCGGTGGTGTCGCAACTTCAACATGGGGAGGGGGAACACACACGACGATGAGCGTTCGGGGAGACCGTCTGTCATTACAGACCAACTGGTGAGCTCAGTTGACGAATTCGTGAGGAACGATCGGCGCGTCACAATTGATGACATCTGTGAGCATTTTCCCAATGTTTCTCGAACAATTGTTCATGAAATTGTTAAACACCATCTGCATTATGCAAAAATTTGTGCAAGATGGGTCCCTCGCATGCTTACAGATGAGCACAAAACCAAGCGTATGGCTGCAGCACTGACGCTTTTGGGACGTTATTCTGATGAAGGAGACTCTTTCTTGACTCGCATAATTACTGGTGACGAAACATGGGTTTGTTATGCATCACCTGAGAGTAAACGACAGTCAATGGAGTGGCATCATGCTCATTCACCAAACAAACCAAAAAAATTCAAGACAGTTCTGTCCACCAGGAAACTCATGGCAACCATTTTCTGGGATCGACGAGGTGTATTGCTTATTGATTTTATGGCCCGTGGAGACACTATTAATGCCAATGCGTATTGTGAAACATTAAAGAAATTACGGCGGGCAATACAAAATCGGCGGCGAGGTCTATTGTCTACTGGTGTCATTCTCGTTCATGACAATGCCAGGCCTCATGCAGCTGGGATAACACAAAAACTTTTGCAGCAATTCAAATGGGAAACTTTCGACCATCCACCGTATAGCCCGGACTTGGCCCCTTCAGATTTTCATCTCTCTACAAAGCTTAAAGACTTTTTGGCAGGAAAAAGATTTGACAGCGATGAAGAACTTAAAGAAGGAGTGACCCTGTATCTCAAGGAGCTGGCGGCGAAGGACTATGCAGCAGGAATACAGAAACTTGTCACACGTTATGACAAATGCCTTAATTTGCTTGGAGATTATGTTGAGAAGTAGTTTAAAGTATCCTCTTTCAAATAAAATTTTTTATGTTTGTTAATATTTACTTTTGTGTCTTTATTTCACGAACGGGTACTACTTTCCGGATGACCCTCGTATATAGGATATATATAGACATTGATAAAGACATTTAAACACAGAACATATAAAAGAGGGACTCACTGGTTCTCGAATTTTCGGTGGTGCAACCACCTTTCTCAAGAGGAATCAGGAACAGAACTGTTCTGTTCCTAATTTCTCTTGAAAAAGGTGGTTGCACCACCGAAAATTCGAGAACCAGTGAGTCCCTCTTTTATATGTTTTAGTTTCTGTGTTTGTGTTGATTATTTAGTGAATTTACATTATTGTGCACGTTCGTGGGTTTTCCAAGAAAGTGACTATATATATATATATATATATATATATATATATATATATATATATATATATGATTTCTTCGAAGTAACACGGAAGTGTTGAATAAAAAACTTTGACAATAACAAACAATATAAGAGCACATAAAAAGAACACTTATTATTTCAAATTACTTATTTCCTAGAAGATGAAGACGGAGATGAATTCCGTCGAAATTATCAAGAAATAACGTATGAGTGTGTGTGTGCGTGTGTGTATACATATATATATATATATATATATATATATATATATATATATATATATATATATATATATTTCACTTTCTTGGAAAAGCCACGAACGTGCATAATAAAATTCACTAAATAGTCATAGCAAACACAGAAACTAAAACATATTAAAGAGGGACTCACTAGTTCTCGAATTTTCGGTGGTGCAACCACCTTTCTCAAGAGGAATTAGGAACAGAACAGAGGCAGAGGAGAGCCCGAAAGCAGTGGTAGGAAGGAGAAGGGGGAAAATGGGGGAAAAATGAGGGGAAAATAAAGGAAAAGGGGGGAAAAAGGGGGGGAAAGGCATTCGAGGTGAGGGGTTTGGAGGGGTAGTGTATGGCGCGGGAATTTTAAAAAAAGGTGGGGATGATATGGAAGTTGTTGGGGGCGGAGGGGGATGAAATTATATGCATAAAGGGGGCAATTAATGTCTAATATTAATGCCTGGGTGATTCCAGGAATCCAAGAGCCAGATGAAAGCTAGCTCTAATGCTTTGAGTTTCAGTGGAGGGTCTGAGTGTGGGAGGGATGCTAAGACGGATACTTTAAAACATTGGTCAAAGGCAGTGTTATGTTCGGAGGCATGTTTGGGGATTGGGAGCATACCAATAAGGGAGGAATTGTTGCATGAGGCTCGATGATTATTGATTCTAATATTAAGGGGTGTGGTACACTGTCCAATGTAAAAGGCAGGGCAAAGTTGGCACTTGAGTAGGTAGAAAACATTGCTGGAGGTACACGAGGAGTAGGGAATTGGTCGGAGAGAGTTAAAGAGCGGGTGGGAGAGGGATGGGATTCTAGTTAGGAAAATAGGACATGTTTTGCATCTAGGTTTATTGCAGGGTCTGGGAGTGATTTTGGAACGGGGCGAGGATTTAAGAAGTGGATTGGTAGATTTTAGAAGATCTGATAGATTGGCGGGGCGTTTGAAAGTGACAGAGGGGCATTTGGGGAAAAGGTTGGTGGTGGAATTGTGGTTTTTGAGGATAGGATAGAGGTCCTTTAGGATAGAACGCAGAGATTCTAGGCCAGGAAGAAACGTGGTGCAAATTGAAAGAGGGTGGTTTTTCGCGGTGGTGGAAGGTCTGGGAGTGTAAGTATGTCTACGGATCCTCTTATTCAGGAGGGATTCAGGATAACCTCGTTTGAGGAGGGAACATTATTATTATTAGGTAATCTACCGTTTAAGGTAGGTTTTTGGATGGACACAACTATCAAATAAACATTTTGTGACTCCCCACCGAGCAAACTAATCTATATCAGGTCCCTCTTCATCTCGGTGTACTTCTTTCCTCCCTTCATCCCGTCCAACATCCCTATTCTGTTCCTGCCCTTACCTCGCTTGCCCAACATTCTCCCCTCTATTACCTTCTTCAACATTCCACTACCGCTCAATACGCCTTACATCCATTTTCCCTGCCTCCATACGATTTCTCTCAACAAACCCCTCTCCTCACCCACCATCTCCAGTACTTCCTCGTTTGTTTTCCTTTCTGTCCATTTCACCTTCTCCATTCTTCTCCACACCCACATTTCAAAAGCCTCCAATCTACGTCTATCCTCCTGCTTTAGTGACCACGTTTCCGCGCCGTACATAGCTACGCTCCATATCAGAGTTTTTACGAGTCTTGTCTTAACATCCCTACTCAACGTCCCCGTCATCAACTCCCTCCTCCTTGAGAAAGCCTCCTTGCCTAGCGCAATTCTTCTCCTTACGTCCCTACCACTTTGACCGAATTAGTCTAAAACACTTCCGAGATATGTAAACTGCTCTACCTGCTCTATTTTTCCCCCGCTTTTTTAATATTTAGCTTAGCCTTTTACTTTCTGGAAAATTGCATAACCTTTGTTTTATTAATATTGATTCTCATCCCATATTTATCGCACTGAACCTCCAATTCACTCAGCAATGCTTGCAACCTCTTGGCTGACTAAGCAACTAATGCTTGGTCATCAGCAAACCTAACCGATTTTACGAATTCCCCTCCGACTTTCATTCCTACCTCCAGTTCTTCCCATGCCTCTTTAATCATTTCCTCCACATATACGTTGAACAGCACTGGTGACAATGGGCAACCCTGCCTTACCCGTCTTCCTAACACTGCCCATCCGGACTCTCCGTTCCCCACTCGCACCTGAGCAGTCTGAGACACGTAGAGGTTGCGGATCAGTCTCCTATCCCTCCAATCCATTCCTATTTTCTGCAATACACGCATTAATGTTTCTCAATTCACTCTATCAAACGCTTTTTCGAAATCTACAAAACAGGCAAAAACGTCCTGGTTGTATTCTATATTCCTCTCAATTAGTGATCTCATTACTGCAATGGCATCACGCGTACCTCTTCCCTTCCTCAATCCAAACTGATCATCCCCTAACTAATCTTTTGCCTATATATATATATATATATATATATATATATATATATATATATATATATATATATATATATATATATATATATATATATATATATATATACTCGTTTTCTAGCCGTGTATGTTCCCTCTTGAAAGCTCCGTCAATAAGAATGGTCGGTTGTTTCATCATGATCTACCAAACCTTGACCTTTTTAATCCCTCATATGTTCACGAACAGATGTTTTCAGATTCCCAAGTCTCTGCGAACGTAATGGTGGAAAACTGCAATATGCATGAAATACCACTAGAGAGGAAATATTATGGCGTCATTTGAAATTTCAACAATCTTATCTATTCTACAGTAATTATATCCATTCTAATCTGTATATCCCTCAATCTGGCTTTCTTTTTCCGTGACGAAGAACGTGTAATTCCAGTTTTTCCAAAAAATACATAGCAAATACCTGGTTCTCATATTATTTTTCTCATCAGTTTATCGCGTCTTCCTCAAACCGTCCTTAATTCACTCTTTGATGGTATTTAAGATTGTTTTAGAAAGTTTTTAGAAAATATTTTTAGCTTCACACGTGAATGTTTATACCAACTGTATGACTCCAGTTTCAGGTTAGTGTTGTAAATTCTTATCTGGTACCTTTAAATTCTATTAGACTTCCCAACCGTTTATGTTTATAAGGGTAAAACGCCATAGAGAAGGCGCGGTCCGATGCATTTACGATACATCGCCAAAGATTTTGGTGGCATTTTTTCCGGATGTGTTACAAATGCTTATTTTGCAGGGATTTGTTACTTACATTAGATGGGCAATATAACATTAGTAGTTTAGAGTACTTCTTAACCGAATGTTCCAACATTAAAGGCATGCGGTATTTCCTCCCATTCTGTATTTGAACAAATATGATGATGCGTCCGATATAATGATATACTTAGTAAGTGAGCACGCGTTCGTGTTCTGCCTTGAGTCACCTCCACGCACGCTGCAACGTCATTATGAGCATTCGTCCTACTTTCGAAAACGTTGGATTTTGTTCCTCATATGAATGGAAAAAATTAACTGTTTTCACATGACCACCCTGACCGGTGACAAGAATGACAAAGAACGCCTCAAGGACAGGCTGATTATCTGAGAAAAACGGACTTCTTAAGAAAAAACACTGTCCAGCGTAATAACTTACTCCTAATTAGAGTACCTCGAACTTACTGGCAGGCACGTATGGGTCGAATATCAAAAAGGTATCAAAGAGATCCTCGGTTCCTATTTTAGGAATGGACGAACTTGGATTTGACCTAGGACCCTCCAGTTGCCGGCGAAGCTTTCTGTAATCCCCGTTACTCCCCCGCTCCACTAAGTGGGTGTCAGTCTTTAATCGAGTGGTCATAGAGAGGCCTTAGACAAATTGATAATATCCATGCTAAAAACTTAGTTAACATTGTCGCCGATCATCGTATTCAGAAGGTAATTCACTCACCAAGTCAGGTGAAGGTCTCAGATTTAGATTCCTCTCCAGGAGTCAACGTTTTTTGCCCTATAACCGATATTCCTGCACAGAATTTATGTCGCAATAGAACGCAATTCGTCTAGGAACCTCAAAATAAAATAACTAGATTTATTCTCTTATCAAAAAGATCACCATAACTTCAAATCGAGTACTGGTAACCTTTTATTCATTGAATACAATATTATTGTTTCATTGAATGTTGAACATTTGTTTACTTTTTGTTTACCAATCAACAATCATAAACTTTTTTCATCTTTTTTTATTATTTGTTGCATTGCGTAAAAATATTCATTGATAGTTTGCTTGATGTTAGAAAGCTCAAGGATATATAGTATCTACATAGCCTTGGTTCAACAATTTCACCACTGATTAATGTTGATTTTTGTTAATGAAACTCACAAGATGATCAAATCACAAAGTAATGTACAGACAAGAATTAATTTATAGTTGAATCAAGCCATAACATTTCTTCATTGTTAAGGATTAGGTTTCATGTAATCCTTTATTTCAATGCATCGAATGCCCATTCGAATTCCCCAAATTTCTGTGCATTTGTTTTACTTGTGGCATTAGCCCTGCTTATCCATTACTAAAACCTTTCTTTAATTGGTTGCAATGCTCCGAGTTCTATACATGGCAATAATGTCAAAAAATATAGTAATCCAATTAAATAAAATATCGCGTTTCAGGAACTGAATTTTTGGCATACACATTTTATACTGATACATTGCTACTGCTGCGTAAATCACGGAAATTGTGAATGTCTTTGCAATACTCTTGGTTGACTGCTTACGAAATGGACCCGTCAGTTCGCTTGCTTCCAAATCTTTCAGTGGAAAGCTCGTGGACCCAAGTCTCACTTGTCTCTCGCTCATGCAAATAGACGGGATTAGCACAATGTCTGTACATTAGACTCCTCCTGCGACTTGCACAGGACCCTTGGTGGTGAACGGCCGCCTTCAAGGACGAGCTGCCGCCTTGGTGCACCTTCGCGTGGAGCGAGAGGCGGGGACGATGGGACGTTATGCGAAAAAAGAGAAGGATTCCGACGCTCGTGGGAGACTGCTATGACCATCCCACATGCCAGAATCCACTCTCACGAATTAAAACGTGACCAGTGACCTTGAATTACTCGCCAACGATTGGCTAGGAATACCTAACGGATTCCTTCGACGTAGAGTCTCTCCGGAAAGCAGCATCCCTAAACTACTCTTTGTTCTCCGGGAGGATCTTATACCTTGGCCTCGCCTTGAGTTCGATTTTCCACCAGACTACGAATACTGTGATAC
The DNA here is from genome assembly GCA_037158775.1 of Hetaerina titia. Lineage (NCBI taxonomy): Eukaryota > Metazoa > Arthropoda > Insecta > Odonata > Calopterygidae > Hetaerina > Hetaerina titia. The sequence continues at coordinate 38,902,843 of CM073779.1, forward strand.
CAATGTATCTTGAGTGTTCCAAAATTGATTCAATATGAAGGTAGCTAAGAAATATAACTTCGCTCAGTGAATTGGTCTTATCAGGGTAGACGGAGACGAAGTATTTAATTAAAACTTCAGGAAAAAATCCATGTCAATATAAATATTTCTCTGTTTCAAAAGGCTACAGCCTGTTTAATTCAGTTAGTGCTAGCGAAATTTCCCCACGAAAGATTTAGTCCACTCATAAAAATACCAAAATCATAATGAAATTTTTTGTTACCCGCAAATAACATTAAAAATTATAATTAAGCATGTAAATGACGAATAATGTTGGACGTAATTCGTCAATAATCATGACGAATAGTGTTTTACAAGCGAAACTGACTTTGTCCCCAGGTGATTATGCTGTTCATATTGGCATCCCGTGGACCAAAATAAGTTTGTGATTGCTCGCGCCTGCCCTGTGCTTTCTATAATGATGAAATGGTATCCATCCGCCTGGTGCCAGCAGAATAGCAATTGTGCAAGAGACATATGATGCCAAATGGGTATATAATGTTTTCAAAGTAACCGCAGGAGATCGACACACGATCTTGCTTGGGCTGAGTTCGGCCAGAACTTAAAACCTATAATCGATTTTAATACATTTCTTCGTACTTCCTAATATCTTAGAGTGGAAAACGAGTACCCTACATAATATGCTGAAAGGTAATTTTTCATCATTAATGCGGCATATTTTAATATAACTCGAGCCAAGTAGTTTCTCTCGGGTGCGATGACTTATTATTACCCCTAACCACGTTCTCCCACTACTGGGCCAAGGTTAAGAAGGTGCCATGTGGTTTTCGTCAATTCACCCGAGATGAAGCCATTCTTTACCTTCCTCCCACGCCCAACCGCACCCCAGGTCACCACATCTTCACCATTCACATTCACATCTTCCCCACTCCTCTCAAATAAGCTAGGGCGCAACTTCATAACGCCACCTCAGAGCACATTGCTAACCAATAATTGCCGTCCGGCATTTTTTGAAAGTCTCAATGTATGATACTCCGCACCCCTTCCAATATATTATTTAATGAAGGTCGCCCTTTTTCCTGAAAAACATATCGGATAGTAATCGAGAGATGAATTGAATTTTAAAAAAACTTCTAAAAGATGGTTTGGTTTTTTGCTGGTCTGTGTTCGCTCCATTCACGTGTATCGACCCATTTTCCTGAGAGTGAAGGTGGGTGGTGGAAAGTAAAAAACGCAATTTTAATGTTGCCGCGAGAATTGATTCACCATAAAACGTCCGTCCACAACCGAGTCCTAGTGAACCACTTCATGTTGGAGCGTTCTTTAGAGTATTTCGATTGGTATTATATTCGACATCGATGAAACGATCATCATTCTTGCCACAAATAAGAAGAGCGGTTATCGCATCTCAGTTTCTTCAGGTATCTTGGTATGCACCTACGTAAAACGCAATGTCTTATATGCCTAAGGGAAGGGCTTGTAGAAGATCCGCCCGTATCTACATAATTGTGGTGTGTCATTGATCCTTGTTATGAATAATTCGTTAGGAAGATTGGAAACTGTGTACCATAAATGCCAAAATGCTTTGATGATCGATTTACTGTCTTCATAAATCCTATGATAGAATTACCAAAATTGAAGAATGCTAAAATTAATGAAAATTTTACTTAGAAAGAAATCAAGAGCTCTACGGCCTCAGGTTAAAATAATAAGGGGGAACAAACTCCAATGGCCGTAATAAACAGTCGCATGAACAGTCGCACGCAGTCGCGTGAAGAATTACATTTCCACCTAGAATCTTTAACGGGGTCTCAAAGCCTCGTGAAGGATTCTAGATAGGAAAGTGTGAGTGTGGTCCCTGGCGTGGATTAATTTCCCGTAAACCACCACAGAGGGTATTCTTGGTTGAGAGGTTGTGTTTGGTCCCTTTCGTGGTTTCCGCGAAAACCAACACAGCAATTAGTCTGACGAGAGTTGCGACTGTTTATTACGGCCATTGGAGTTTTTCCCCTCTTATTTTTTTTAAATTTTACTTGCTGATATTTTATTCGGTTGTGCTAATTAGTCTATTTCGTCGAGAGTCTTTCTGATTCCAATGATGACAAAATAATGGACGGACTTTGAAACTAGACTGCCTTTGCATTTATGAAACCTTAGTTTTTCTACTCTCCTAGGGACTAAAAACTCCGCCTCCTGGTTTACCTAAAAACCCAGAAACGCTTTCTATCCCAAAGTTTTCTGACAAATCTCCTCATTTTTTCCATAATGTTATCTAATTCTTACAGGTCCCAAATGTCTGCCAAATATTCTATACGGGACCCAACCATTGCGAAATAATAACTCCTCTTTATATTTACGCTAAATTATACGTCAGTGGGTCAGTGAAAACAAATAATTTAGTTTTAACCACATTCCATGTGTTCATCATTAATGTTTGAGGCGATTCCTAAATTCTTCACGTTTCAAATTGTATAATATCTGAGCCCGCCTTCGTCATTTTTTATATAATAGCCATTAACCATTTATTGATTACAAAGTTTTATTACAGCACGCTTGAATCTATTCCTCAGAACTGTAACTGTCGGAAATGTTATTCTTAAAGGGTGAAAATAGCCCACATTCTCCAGATAATTTTGTTTACCTCTCTGTGTATCTTGTTCTATCGCGTAAAATAACGTAATATTACTCCCTATGGATGGATATACGTCTTCCATGTACATTATGAGCAGGTGTAACCTCTTCTTTCGAAGTAAAATCTTGGATCACTTTGCAAGAGTTCTGAAACAAAAGAAAAATGGTGGTCCTACAGTGAATGTTTTAGGACATAAGAGAGTAAAGAATCAATTGCCAAGGTAGCGTTCGAACCGCAACATTTTTAAGTTATACAATGGCGCACCTTCCACCGAAATGACTGAGTTGACTCCTCAGATTACATGGTAGCTTGCTTCAAAAGATAGAACGGTAGATTAGTGTTACTTGGTAATCAGTCAGTTAATAAAAACCTTAGTGACGTTGCGCCGTGGGAAATGCCATGGTTAGTCTTGAGGGACTGAACGATTTTGGCGTATTTTAAACTTGCCTCCCGTTCGAGTGCATTGGTGACAATTCTGGACTTTCTTTTGGCAATCTGCGATGGAACTCCTTCCGCGACCACGAAATTCATTCCTACTCGCTGGCCTGAGCCCCTCCCTCATCCCTCGGGACCTTAAATTTCCTCCTCCTGATCATAGGGCACACCGCCCACGCCATACATCTCAGAGCCCTCCACGGAACCCTAATACCTTACCTCACTGCCGCTGCCATCTCCATTTCCACTCCCTCGATATTCCCTGCACCACCTCGTCACACCACGTCCCAATGCTTCATCTCCCCCCCCACACACGCACTCCTCCTTCATTCGCCCATTCCCCCCTCCGCGACCTTCGCCCGATACCCTCCCCACAGACCTCACCCCACTTCCCTCCCTCCCCACTTCCCGGAGGATTGGCGCGTAGGCCGCAGGATGCTTATATCACCAATGCAACCTGCCAAGGTTTGGTTCCAAGCGGGGGCGCCCCTCGGGTAATCGCCATGAGCCCACCATTTAATTACCTACGCACGTCAGAAGGAATCTCCCCCACCTCCTCCCCCCTTAAGGATGTTGCGTGCATGCCGTGCGTAACGGGAAGCCCGGCGAATGCGAGACTCTGGGGGCGGATGCCGTGTTTCGCGGTCAAGTGAGAGTTAAGACTTCATTTTGAAGCCTCTCCTGCTGCCACCTAACCCCTCACCTCAGTTTTGGGAGAATACATATCCTATAAATGTCGCTTAATATGCACAATATGCTAGAATACGCGATTTAAAATGTCATAATATAGAAACAACTGGTGTATGTTTCATGTACCATAATATACGTGTGAAAGATATGTCTGTCTCGCTCTCTCTGTATGTATGTGTTTTATATATATATATATATATATATATATATATATATATATAATTTAAACGCAGAAGCGAGATAGCGCTAGCGAACAAAAACACAGTGAATCAAATGAAACTCACACATTTACCAATTTTTTTGGGGGCCATATTATATACTACCTTCCTCTGGCAGTTTCTTATTTCGACAAACCAAACCACCAATTTTCCTGGCATATTGTCTCTGAAATCCATCCTAGAAACCACCTCTACCCCATCCTCAAGAAGCACAACTTCACCACCAACTTATTTCCAAAATGTCCCTCTTTTACGTTCAGACGCCCCACTAACTTATCAAAAGTGGTTTTCAGAATAATCAACAATAGGATGGAAGGTAGAGCAAATGATTATTAGTTGATAATCAGTTTGTAATATGTAACATACATATGTATCAGATTGCTCAGGTGCTAGTGAGGGATGGAGGGTCCGGATGGGCGGTGTTGGGAAGAGGATTTGGGAGGAGGCAGAGTTGTCCATCATCACCTGTGCTGTTCAAGGTATACATGTGTAGAGGAATTTATCAAAGATACATGGGAAGAACTGGAGATAGGAATGAAAGTTGCCAGGGAATCCACAACATCAGTTACCTGTATGTTTGCTGATGACAAATGCATGTAATTTTTATAATATTTTAATACAAAGTCGTTTTACTTATGTTATATGTGAAAAAAATGGAGAAGTTGCTTATTTTTATTTACGTTTAAAAATTCTTGAAGGTGTCAATACACCCTTGCGCCCCATATAACCTGAATCCCTAGGCAGTGGATCGTATTGATGCAGATTCTCAGAGGCAATATACCCCACAATTCAAGAACCCATACTCTGTCGAAGCAAGGGAGCGATATTAAAAATCTGTTGTATGTAATAGGTTTACCATTCCTATAATTGGATATGTAATAGTGTAATTGGAAATGATGTGCCTGTCGTAATCGATTCCCTCCGTCCTTCCCTTGATGTTCATGCGGTGGCGATAGTGGTAAGAGTAGTAGTGATTAGTTGACATGATCGGCAGTTTGATGTCTTCACTGTTACTTGTATTGTACACGCAGCTCTTGTATTCCACACGCAGCACCAACTTGTGTTTGGAATTACACAGGCAAGTTATGTCCACCGGGATCCTAACTCGAGCCTTCAAGTAAATGTTTCATGCTTAATCATACAGGTCTCACCAACCCATTTCCACTGATTTCGCCATTGTTTTCTTTAGCTATAATATGTATTGACACGCGTTTGTTTCATTCGGTGGGTTCTGCCTAGTACAACAGTTGCAGCCTCCCCAAGTTGAGAATACGGCTTCGACTATCTGTGGAGTTTTTATATCATTCCTTGCCATGCTGAGAAAAGTTTGTGCAAAGCACAATATTTCATGCGCGTAAATATCCTGATTTTCGTCCTCTCGTGGTGTTATTCTTAAACAAAAATGTCATGCCGACTTCGTATTTCTCTCCGCCCGATCCCACTCAATACCACGAGACCTATTCACAATTTTATATTTTTAAGAAACACAGAAAAATATGCGGTAGCAGTATACTCCTCCCACAAAAAACTATATTCATTAATTATTGATTCTATATTGATGTACTATGTATCATTCAAACTAAAAATCAAAGTTGAATGATTTACTTGGAGTTAGCTAATTGATGCCGACGCACCAATCTGCCTCCCAGGAACCCAAGAAAGTGGATTTTGTAATTAAAGGAGAAAAATAATATTTTTGAACAATCGCTTCAATTCACTTCTGAGATAATGCTGAGGAAAGATGAATCTTACCGTCTTCCTCATTACTGTTTTAATAATAACTTGATAATCCACTTGTATAACATGATGCCGCTTGCTGATGAATGGAGGTTAAACATCCTGGTTAAAATCCATGCCCTCATAGCCTATGGGTAACTTCACCTACACCCATTGACATTTTGTGGGTATAAAACGTAACTAGGAAACCGCAGGCGGTACACGGAAAGGAACTGGTCTCCATACTCCGAATGTGTGGTTTCACGCATCATTGGGTCTACTACGAGGTTAGCTCTAGCTCCAACAATACATGTACGTGGGCATAGCTATCTCTTGGGTTGAGGGACTCCGGTGACAGCGGAATGCTTTATTCCTAAATTAATTTCAATTCTACTTTTTCACTCGACTGATATGTGTGGGAGGAAGCGCTACTTATCTAATCGATTGGTTCCAGGTTCGACTCTTACCTCCAAGACAATTGTTGTATAAAATCTCATTGTTCGAATGGCAAGAAATTATTTGCCGAGCCTTTTTTCGGTTGCAGTGGAACATGAATCACCACAAGATGTTCAATGTAATAAAAATAAATACCACAAAACAAAAAAACTCCAACTCAAAAAATAAAACTCCAAAACAATAGCTACACCATAAAAGAGTACAAAGTATAGAATTTCATTGGGAATCATCTTCATAATAATTAGTTATCTAAGTAGTATATGTAAGTTGAACGGTTTTATACGGCAATGCCTTTTGGAGAAATACTACTGGGTGAAATGCGAACTTACTCTTTTATATTGTACATACTGTATTTTCTTTTTCAGCTGTCTATTTTTTCTACCACCTTTCGCCCCGTTTAAAAAGATTATTCTCCTCCAGACCCCTCCCCGCTTCCTATTCTAGTTTTTGTATTCTTATTATGTATCTTATATTAAGTATTCTTCCATCTATATGACCGTAAACATTCCAAAACTTCATGGTATTTCCTCCATTCACTTTTCCTGCCTTCTTTAAATGCCAACATAACTTCCTCTTTTCTCTCATCATAATTCGCTGGTACGTGTCGTTTGTCTACCTCGGCGTCCAACTTATTTTCTACGCAGCCATATCTGAAAAGTCTGTTAATTCCATATGTAATTATTTCCGTGCCTCCTAAGGCCAGGTATCGAATCCATACAGTGCTACGCTCCATATTTCAGTCCTTACTTACCTTTTCTGCATGCATTTACTTAGCATCCCTGCCACCACTATTCCCAAAAATGGTTATTCACCAATGAAATAAGAAACGCTAAAAAGCGTGTAATACTATATTGAATATTTTAACGGTTAAAATTTGCATTTATACCAAAATCATTTTCACCCATTTTATGTAAAGTTAGTGCAGTCACAAATCTGTCGAAAATACGTAAATACTGTATCTCTAATGCCAGAATGCATTCACCGATTCACGCGATGGCCAGCCATGGCTCGTTTCAAATAAAGGAGCACCGGTCGGCATCATTCTGGGTGGCCCGGATGGGCGCCGTGAACATTACAGTTAAAAATATCCCCGCTTTACGTCCACCCGCAAAACCGCATCCGGGGATTCTGGTAACCTGAAATTGGTTGCACAAGGAAAATGGAAACTGCGTTAGAGGAAATCCTTGTTCTCAAAACCTTCATTTTATTTTCTTCCTGTTTTCCCCGCGAGGAAAAGGGGATTTTTGGCATGATGTCAAACCAACCTGTCGTGCAGTACTTCCGTGAGCCATGCGTGAAAAAACGTGGAAGCACGAAGTTTTGTCACGAATAAGTTAGTCACAGGAAACGGAGAGGGGAGTGTGATAATTTCTATTTCCAATTATACTCCTGGCCTATGGTGACGTAACTATTGCGAATAAAAGGACTCCGTTTTGTGAATTACTTTTTGGATTCGATGCAAAGGTGCCAGAGTATGTTAATAAGGACTTTAATATTCTTCGTTGAATATATGATTTTAAGTTCACAGCACCTGCCAAAATTAGCGGATTATTCACTAAGAAAAATTATTATCGTGATTGCTTTTTCGGTATAAATTTATTTAATTTAGCCTCCCAAGAGATAAATAAAGTCGCGTAATATGGAAAATCAATCCGAAAAAGGTAAAATTTTGGTGTGTTTGTTTTGGTACATCCCGAGATATAAAACACTTGACCCAATTCCTTGACCAAGCTTCGAGAGTTTTAATTCTTTTTATTTTGGTGGAAATATTGTAACTGCCACATGTACTTTCATGATTACCGCACAAACTAAAATCTTCTTGCGTGGTGAATTACGGACAGGGTACAGGTTACCATGTCCGAGTGAACCCATAAGCGCATTCGTATTATGCTACCTAACTTTCTCCCGATATCTGACATTTAGTGCAGCATTGATTCCGAACTTTTACTCTCTCGTTCCGGCATTCAAATGCCCCTCTCTTTACTCTCCCGTTCTCTTTACCCCTATTCCCCGTTCTAAATCATTATCTTTTAATTATTCTCATCCTGATTCTTATCCTCTTCTCATCTTACTACGTGTACGATGGTGCCCTGCCTGACCATGTAACTTGTGATATGTCACACCGCTGCCCACCATTTCTAATTCTTATTGCACTTCTACAGAACATCGTTGTTAACCACTGTCGTAATTATTGTAAACGTAAGATCCCTTAGGAGACAAAATGTTGCAATCATCTTTAAAACACGTTAAATGAACACATATTTTAGGCGTTCATGTCCGGAGTTTTTGTATTTACCTCGAGTCACCCTTGTCATGGGGTATGGGTCCGAGGATTCATTTGTAGCAGTTCTCCTAGCTGAATCCTGTTCTCTGACATCTGATATTCGTCATCTCTTCCATAAACTGGCTCTAGTTATTCATCCTTGGCCTTCCTCTGTTGTAGATCTACGCTTATTTTTCTCGTTTATTTCTCAAATTCACGAAATGCTCACACAATGGATTGTGACCAGGATGGTAAATCTGTGACGATAAGAGACTTTCACTTAATCTAGCCACACTACTTTTTAAAATGTTGTCTCCGTCCGATATTGTTATTCTACCCGATATCTCTATCCACATAAACTCAGATAATGCACAAGTGAGAAAACAACAAGCATATTCATCTCTAGTTTATTGAGAGCGAGTTATATGGAGAATTGGTTTTCTAAATTTCTAAATTTTCCCAAAGTGCGTGTTCTAATTGCACTTTTCCCCAGTCTTGGCATCCTCTCTCTGTGGAGAATTTCTCCTCTAAAAACTTTCTCCCAAAGTGAAATACTTTTAGTGGTGTGGGTCATTTAAATACCTACACTCTCCTTCAACACACGTTAGGGAAATTTAATTCGTACTAGAGATTGCTTCAGAGTGATGAAAATTTAAAAATATCGTTTATCTGTGAATAAATACATCCCTGAACGTTCCCAAAGGGTCGTGTAATGCGTTTTCCGCTGGATATTCAGAAAAATATGACAACTTCTCTTACTATGCTAGATTTTATTACTGTTTTGATCGATATTTTCTGATGAGGGAAAGTAATTATCTAAATTTTTCTAAACAGTTTTTTTCCATAACTGACTACCGTATTCTACTCGAAGAATGCATCTCGGAACCCCAATGATTCCTTAGCGGTCAAGATTAAATTTTTACGCCATATATTTGTCCGGCAGGTTAAGTTATTTGAGTAATTATTCCCTTTGCGTAAATTAACTTTATAATTAATTTCTGCGATCTTAGATATTCCAATAATCATGTGCCACGTGCGGGATTGTTCATAGCTATTTTTAACGAAACGGATGCACTTCCTTAATTTTCGTTAAATTCGGAATATGAGAATTCAAAGAATAATATTTTCGTTTATTCGAACGATCCTGTGATTCTGCTCAAGTTTCAGGTGAAGTCCAACTTCTTCTTTTTTTTGCAGGAAAATACGCGTTTGAAAATACACTTATAAGGTTTTTACCATTGCTATTTAAGGCATGGGTTCATCTACTGCGGGCATGCATACGATATTTATGTGTGAGTGAGACCGCGGGAAGCTCTTTAGAGGCAGACCAAATGTGTATGTTCACAGAAGGAGGCCATGTATGTAATAAGCGAGTACCGTCGGGTCATAGCCTAAAGGCTCTTGAGCACGCTAGTTTAAGTGTGCACAGTGATAATGAAGATGAAGTGAAAATTAAACACATTGCCGCTCAATTTATCGTCACAATCTCCAGCTTTGTGCCGCCATGCTGGCATGTGGAGAATTTGCAAACGCTGAGCAAGAATTTTTGACACTAACATCGCACACATCATCATCTTCAGTTACCAATTTAAATAGCGATTACTAATAAAAAAATAAGTATTCTATTTTGTTTTCTACACCGATAATGCATTAATCCCGTTGATTATAAGTTCGGTGCATAATGAAAATATTTTAATTTCCATGTCTAAAAACGGGAGCCTAATTTGATATTTTTTAATATTTGATATTGTCCTATTATTTTCTTACCTCAATCTCCATTACTTTAAGTATTGCATGAGAATCTTTTTTTGGGAATCATTTTCAGTGAATTTTAATATCATCTTCATCTGTATTCTTTAATGGAATATCACTCATTCATAAGAGTTTCCTATCATAATTAGTATGATGATAATGAAATGTTTTCTAGATTTTTCTGTTTTCTGTATGAAAAATATGTCCAGATAAAATTTCAGAAATTAAATTATGGAAATGAGCATTAGTCATTATTTGAAAATTATGTGTATAAATAATTCACTTTTAATTAATTACCTTTTTTATGTTTAAATATTTACTAACACATTATAAATCATTAATCTATTTCTATTATAAATAATTAAACTAATTTCGCGTGTAATTTTTTCATCAAAGTTTGGAGATTCCTTTGGTCAAAAAACTTTTATCTGGTTTTTTAGCTACGGCAATGAAACATGGTGTAAACATTTTTACTGAAACTGACAAATTACGATACTTGTGATTACAAGAAATATCCGTAATCATACCTCATGTTGCTGATATGTAAATTTGGTCGATTTTCTAGGGAAATCGGGTACCTATGAAGATAGTTGGTAAAATTTAGGTCTGAGTTGATGACAGTCGTTAAGACAATGATAACACTTCAAGGTGTTACTTATTCCCGATAGAATGTTTTGATCCCATTCATGCACTGAAACTTAACTCTATGGACAGCTTCAATTACATTATAAGTAGCATAAGAGACACTTTTTGCCGACCTAATTCAGAAAACTACATTTACAAAACAAGATTCCGGTATGATTTTGAATATATGTGCTATGTCTGCATAATATTCATAAAATGTAAAATATAAATTTAAAGATTAAAATGCCGCTCAAGTTGTTCATATTTTAGGTAAAACAGTCGTTATATGCATTCCAACATATTGGATATAGTTACGATTGTTATATCAGAGTTGACGAATCTTTTTTGTCGAAGCGATATATTTATTTACTTAATATGCTATTCCTTTAAATATAGAATCGGTTATGAAAGCCTTAAGGAAGGTAATCACTAGTGTGTGCTTTATCACAGTAGTCCATCAGAATCTCGATATGTTCAATTGGCACGGCTTATTTTTCACATTGTCATTATTTACCGGATTAAAGATTTAAAAGTTGTTTAATTTTTATTTTCAGATAATTAATATTATGCGCCATTTGCTAAGATAAGCGAAAAATACTTCTGAGCTTAAATGCTCTCCTCAGTGGCGATGAGATTTGTATTGTCGAAATCACTTATTATGACACGTCTCCGAGTTTCGAGTTTTGGGCATTAGTAGAAATACATCCGTTTCTAGTGTCAACTATGTGCTAAGGACCAAGAGTAATTTCAGCGTCTCAGGTAAGCGTCAAAATTACCACACTCAGCCGATCAGAGGTGTATTCCATTTCAAAATTTCAAAAGGCTCTTCTCCTAGAGCTCGAAAATATTTCTTTATCACCTTCTTGCCCTCAACAATGGACGGGTCCTGCTTAACTTCGGCGTCGCCTCTGACACGGGGTAAATTCCGCATTCCCACCCTTACACCGCCCAGCTCCCTTGCACCCCCTTCTTGCATCCCCATTCAGCCCCCCACAATTGGCTCTTTTCTTCCACATTCCGACTGCTGGCGACCCGAGCCGCTTCACACGCCCACCAAAACCCGCCGCCTCACACCCCACTATCCGTCGCCCCCCCCCAAGACCCCTCTCCCCCATCGCCCCGGGCGTCCCCGCCGTCCCTCCCGGGGGACGGGTGAGGAGGGCGGGGGAGGTTGAGGGGTCAGAGGGCGATCTTCCCACCCTCTTCCGTATCCTTCTTTTCGCTCGATGGGTGCTGGATGACTTAAAAGCCCCTCGTCCCCACTATCGAATTCGAAAACGTTTCCAGAAAGCAACGGTGAGCTGGCCCGCATGCCAATCAACTTACCTTGACCCATCCTCCCTCGCGTTCCCCACTTCCCCCTTCCCTTTCCACGATTCCTTCCTTCGCTTCTCTCCATCTCTCTCTCTTCTTTCCCTTCTCTCTTCTTCCCTTACCTTCCCTCTCCAATCGCCTCTCACTCTCTTTCTCCATCCACACTCCGTTCCTCTCTTCCCTCCCTCACACACGTCATTCGACTCCACCCTTCCTCGTCCGCTCGCCTCTTTCCCACCCTCTCCCCAGCCTCCCATCCCCCTTGCCAGCCCCGCACATACCCCAACTGATCACCTCACCACCTCCTCATCTCCCTCCCTTCTCCACCGTCTCCTCTGCTTTCTTCGTCCACCCCTCCTCTATTTACAACTTGTGCCCCATTATTTTTTTATCGCATTAATATTCCTTCAATTTGATTTAGAGGCGTGAAAAATTTGCCTTTTATCAATCTAATGAATGTTTTATTAAGAGCAATATGTAGTGAAACATTTTTTTTATGATATTTTTGTCACCCTATTTTTTCGCATGAAAAAGATCAATCAAAATTCATTGTATAAATTGCTGAACTTGTTTCTCATTACGAAGCTTATTATCGAAACCAGAACATTTTGCTATTGAATCAGTTTTTTTCTTCTCCATAGCTCATATCTACTTCGCCACTGAAATAAATTGATAAAATATGACAGGTAAATGTAGTTTATTATTTGAAATTAACTCTCTGAAATATTTGTACCATCCATATTCCACATTTTGTTTGTAAAGGTTATCTTTTGACTACATCCATTCACTCTGCTAGAAAACCTTTGACTGTAATACTACTTTTGTTTAGCATACTTACCGTATGGTCAATTAGAGTGATTAATCTCGGGAAAGTTAACTTTTTCTTAAATCGGATGTTTTGTAAAATGTAACTCTGGTTCACTTGGCCATCTGAAAAATTGCTGAGGGGCAGTTATTTCAACCCTTAATTATTCAATAACCTTTCGTTAATACGAGTAGGTCACATTCTACATTCCAAACGTGCAGGAATAGTTTTAAGAATAGAATTGCTTTAGTCGGAAGATGTTTTTAAGGGAATCGAAAATACAATAGCATGTACAAGGGTAAAAAATTACTATTTTGGAAAAGATGGAATTATTACCTTGTCCCTTATTTTATGCAGTGAAATAGTTGATTCCGATTGCATTAAGTTTTTTCAAACAAGGTTAGACAATGTTTCATTTTGATAGTCGACACAAATATCAAGAGGGTTTTTAATCTTCTTGGTTACTCCTTTTATTTTGAGTTTTGCTTAATTTTTGAATTTTACTTATAAAACTTGAGTGAGAATATTGATATGTTAAGAAAGAAGGTGGACCGAAATTCATCATCCTAATATTATATTGCAACCAGTCATTAGTAAATGCGTAATTTGATATTTTTGGAAAATGTTAAAAAGATAACACTAAACTTGCCAAAACTCACCCAAAGGATGCGAGAAATATTTTTTGTCACGATCACTCGAGATAGTAAAAGTACGAAACATCGATACCCAAGCACTACTGGGCTACATTCCAAGCAGTTCATTTTCCCCAAAGACTACGAACTCTGCGTCGGAAGGCTATTTATATGATAATTTTGATTTATATAACTGATTGAACGCAAAGGAGTCGCGCATTTGTTTTTTTTTTAAACTCATGCCCGACAACATCTTCCTCCCCTTTGCAGCAACGCGTCCTAGCTCGCTCTTATGTTATTCACCATCTTATGTCCGTTTCCACCGCCTCTCCTCGATCTCCAGCGCCGTCCAGTGGCCGCCCGCCCTCCACCCCGCCTCCGCCCCCGCCCTTCCGGCCCACCCCATCCGCCACCATCGCCCTCTCAACCCCCGCTCGAAGGAGTCTCTTGTCATGGAAGTCGTCCCACTCACCCTCTTTCGCACACACACCCCCTTTCACGCACTCCTCGATGACGACCCCCCACCCCCTCCCGGAGTAGCCGGCTACCCCACCTCCACATGTTCGACGATCGATGACCTCCACCTCTTACCCGCCTCCTAACCCCTCCACAACCCCCCACCCACCGGCTACTCGATGACCTTCGTGGATGTCGAACACGAGTCGCCTACATTAGTTTATCCTCACCTCCGGAGTCTGTGAGGACAGGGGCTCGGGTCCACAAGACGATACTCTTCTTCTCAAACCCCCTTCTCCCCCCCAATCTCCGGCACTCCCCCACCCACCGTGACATCCCGCCTCCGCCCTTCGTGGATGCTTCCGCCTGGTCTAACCCCTCCCTCCCGTTTCTCCCTCTCTCACTCGCGCGCTCATTCACAAACGCCCCACGTCCTGAGGAGCCAGCGTTTCATTTTACCCAATCCTTATATCGCGTTCCATTTTTTACCCTTCCAATATTAATAATTTTTCTGCCAGGGATATTTGCGGAGTGGGAGGGGTGAGTACGGAGCGTACTACAATTTTCCGTACCGGAGCCGCGCCGACAATGAGCGATCAATTTTCGAAGTCACTAGGATGCGGTCATTGAACGAGTTCATTTCGAGAGAGGTGCTTCGGCTGAGATCTCCCGAAAATATTGTGTGGTATCGCGGCACCAACGATGCTTGAACGGGGAAACGGCAGGCAAGATTGTACCGCACCATGGACCAAACTCAGGAAATTGAAGATAGTTGTCACACTCGTACAGCGAGGGTACAAATTCACTCAGAAATGGGATACGATCTATCAAACCCAGGATCAGACTAATAGCGCGTCACCACTGAATGAGTTGTGTTACCTGAGTATTTGTAAACATCAGTGGCTTTGGTTCTTAGTAAATATAACGGATTTGATCAAATTTTTCACGAAACAATTCAAGGCAGAACCTAACTAAATTATATACATTCTCCGCTTTGGATTAGAATCAACGAAGTTTCACGTATGGGTTACGTTTTTTGGTTTCGGCACGGACTGTGGACGCTTTTCTCATCTTTCATGTTGACCTTCCGGCTGATGAGTATGATTTTAAGACTGCATAGTAATTTTAGCCATTTTGTATGGTCACTAATAGTTTCATGTGGTATTTTCTTTTCGCACAACGTGGTTATAGATTTTCAAGATCCTTTTTATGATCCATAGCGTCAAATGTAAAGCACCTTTGAATAATATCCGGCGAAAATGGACTCATACGTATTAATTCTGAATTGTGAGGGATTTGACTTGAAATTTTCCTGAACCCTTTCTAAAGGAACAAAACATACATGAGTATATGTTTTCTGTGAAATTTCCTAGCATTAAAAGAAATAGCATAGTTTTAATAATAGTTTTAACTTACAGCAAATTACATGTTTCTGCGCTAAACATTGACAATAATATAAGGTCGTGCATAATTTTACGTGAGGAAATTTATTTTAGATTGACAGAATGTCGGATGCACCCGTCGAGTGAAAATGAATATTTTATTATTCAATGATAACTATATCATTACAATCCCAATTAAATATGAATAACGCATAAAAAAATTCTTACAAAGGAATTACTCAAAAGAATAGGAGTTCTTTAATAATATTAAGAGTTGGAAATTTCGAAATTTGAAATTGAAAATTTGTTTTAAATATCTGCATATTTGAAACGACCGACTTCGCGAATAAAAATTTTGAGTGCTCTACAATTTATGCGAATGTCTGTCTGAATGTTTTCAACTAATGCCGCGGGCTAAAAGAAAGTCCGCTACGGTCAGCCTTGTTCATGTATGGATTTGATTTAATGAGGGAAGTAGGCGTTTTAAAAAAGACGCTTGTCCATTTGAGAGAAGGATATTAATTTGATATTAGGATTGATATACTCGCATCATATTTAACTTGAAAAAAAACTTAATTGAATCAAGTTCAACCAATCAGTTTTAAATTACAATTTATTAATGTCTTAAACCCGAACCTCTTTGAACACCAACCTCTTAAAGGATAGTTCAAAGCCAGTTCTCTTGCATGGGAAGTACTTATTTTTTTGGTATCTTGGTATGTTGTATAACTAATGCACACCATTCAAATGCCCCATGTTGCCATTCAGAAGTCCCTTTTCTGCAACAAAAAGTTTTAAGTTTCCATGTTGGTTTAATTTTAATTGCTTATACAGGAATAAGTATAGTTTGCAATCTCACCAACTTCAGATTCTAAGCCCATTTCAGACATCTGTACATGCCAACATGTTACTCTGAAAATCTACAGTAGGGCGCATGGTAGCGAGCACTGGAGCACCCATATTAACTCAAATTGGCTGAATTGAGCATGAATCTTCGAGTGCACGCGATACGATTTTTCACAAAGAGGTTACTGTTGATAAGTACATCTGTTTGTGAGTATTATATCTGTGATTTGAAATTGTACCTGTCATCGTCAAGTCAGCTGAACTCTTTGAGTTTGATGTGACATCTTCATCGGATCACTCCAAAATTTTAACCGCTTTGCATTTCTGTAGAGATTTTCACGAGCATTTCACAACGGAAATGCCGCGCAATAGCTGCAAAGGACTTATATACTAGGGACTCTTCCCATGGTCTTGAAATGAAGCCAAAAACCTTCAACACTTTATAAATAACTGAACACTCGGCGTCCATGCATTGAGTCGCAACCTTGTGTGTACTCTTTTCAATGTAATGTGCTAATAATAAAATAACTGGCTTGTTCAATCGTGTCTATTTCAACCATGGATGTCATTGGGAACAGCAAAATATACCGGAACAAAGTTCAACCGTTAGACTAAGGAAAAGTTTATAAAGTTAATTTCATCTTACTAGAGTAACTCACTAGAAACACTTTCGACAGATCAGGAGTGGACAGTAAAACATTCTAAAATCCACTCCTCAATCGCAAAGCACAGCAAAATACTAACACTATGCCTTTTGTAGATATTGATAATTTATAAATATATAACTTAGGCCTAAAAATTTCATTGGCCTCACCATTCGAATTTGCGAAGCATCCTCTGCATATAAAACATCAGAAGTTTCTGTTACTCAGAAAATCACAGTTTAGGGAACAGGAAAAGGAGGGCATCCTGCCTTCCATGATTGAAATTAGCACGCCATACTCTTCAGTACACACTGACCGCCTATTACACCGACTTCGAAGACTGAGGCTAACCGTCAGTTAAGATCAGTATAAATCAAAGAAAGCCCGGAATTCCACTCAAAGACAACCGAATTCGACTGTTCTAGAAACTCTCGTGCTAACCACTCTCTTCGAGGAAGAAAACTTAAAAGACAAGCGCGTCATTACCATGCTCCGTAAGGTTTCACGAATGATCAAAAATCTCGACGCCTATCGAGTTCCTCCAAATATCCCGGAGGCATTCTGAGGACCCTTTCGAGTGTACAGTAGGTAAATGGCGCTCGGTGCTTCCTCAACAAGGATGCCTCTTCATCGTCTCCCAGTCCAGTCTCCCGGGGTGATGGAGCGAATGAAATGTGAGGGAAGGGGAGGGACAGGAAGCGAGAAAACGTATGCTTGAAGGATCAATTGCTGGGGCCACATTGGAAAAGCGGGGCGGGGGCGGAGAAGCGGGAGAATGCCTTATAAAAGAAGCAGAGGGGACGGGATTGAACTGGGCGGATGAAGGGGGACGGGGTGGGGGACTCAGTAGTATCCAAGGGACGGTGAGATAGGAACCAACGCCTGGGCGGGGTGGGGGAACGCTCGGGTTGAGTGGTTCTCGGAGTGAGGTGGCAGTGTGTGAGGGAGAGGAAGGGGGCATTGGAGTGGGCTCGCGAGAGCGTGGGCGAAGGTGGGGGGTCAGCGCGGGGGTTGAGAAAAGGCGGTCGGGAGAGCAAGGGGAGAGGATGGATGAGGAGGGACGGGTAATGAGAGCGGGGGTGCGGGAGGAGCTCTGAGCCGACGGAGGAGGAGGCGTCCGCGAAGAAAGAAGGGATGCGATGCGGGAGATGGAGGGTATCGCGGGGAGGGGTATTCGATTGACTGACTGATTGACTTGACTGATTGATTTACTGATTGATAGTCTTCATTAAAGGAGGGCAGGATTTGCACTCATGGAGTCACCTCAACCGAAATGAACTCTTGTCGAGAAGGAACGAGCGAGCGCGCTTGCGTTCAGTTCGCTCCTTGAAATTAACAGAGTAAAAAATAGGGAAGTATGGCGATGAGAAATTTCAATCTGGAGAAATGGGAATTTCGCTCGGAAAAAATTCATAGGCCATCAAGGAGCTTTAGTCATTTTCATGAATCGTATTGAACCTCATTATGTGTTCTTTGAAATAAAATATAGAAAATATTTCATCGCATTCATCTAATTATTATTGAATAAGCAAACATTTTTGCTTCGAAGAATTTCTTATGGTCATCGTCATATCTACATATATTTTTCCAACGGCTTCAGCCACCACAAATTATTTAGGAATGAAATTATAATGTAAATAAAATTAGTAAAGGTCACCAAAATAACTGTAATTTAGAGCGGAATATCATTGTTGATAAACGTGTTTTCATTTGCTCTTTATAAATGATTTTTAAAATGTGCAAGATTGTTATGCTATCGATCACACTAAAGTGACCCATAGTTGATCACTCAAATGCCATCTAACTCATCGTGTTAAAAAAGAAGAGCTTGGAATGAAATCTTCAAAAGCATTTATTATAATAACACCTATGGGAACAGTCATATGTTAAGTATTTCCATGTTTCATGAATACCTATATACGAATGGCTTTTATTATGGTAAATATTTTTCAATGAATAGCAACGTAAATGTATGAGGAATTTTAGAGATTTATCCACACGCCAATCAATAATTTTAAGTTCTACAAAGTCCATGTTAAATGTAAAGATATTTTAAATGTTTGAATTAATGAACATATACACACAAACAAATATATATATATATATATATATATATATATATATATATATATATATATATATATATATATATATATATATATATATATATATATTTATTTATTTATTTATGTATATGATTTTCTTAGTTACATTTAATTCTGATGCCCACCTAAATCTAAAATCCAGGAAATTGAGCTCTACGGTCTCGCAAAATAATAAATCAAAGGAAAATTATAGCCGTCATAAGTTAGCACCACTCGTCCCGCAAAGAAAATTAAATATTTTATACTGGTTAGATTGTAAATAAATTCCACGACAGTGACCAACCACAACCTTTCAACCAGAATAACCTTCTATAGTAGTTTGCGGAAATGTTGCTTCCTCTCCAGTGACCAACTACAGACACAAACACTCAAACCCTTTTTGGATCCTTCACAGGGTTAAAGGGACTCCGTTGAGGATACCTGGATTCATGAACCCATAAACACTATCGGTGACAGTTTACGGGAATATATTCCGTGCCATGGTCAACCACAGAGCTGATACACTCACAAGAACTCAGAAAAACACACATTCAAAAATGGTCCAACTACTGGGAGCATATTACTTAAATTGAGCAACGTTAAGAGATAACAAAAAACAGGGAATAACGAGGGTTGTGCGTCGGATACGCGTATTTCGGCCACCACGTGGCCCTCCTAAGCGAGCTGAAGGAAAATAGGCTCTTGCAACCGAAGGTTGTAAATGAATTAGGAAACGGACAAACTTCCAATATAGACACTAAGCTGAAGAAGGGGGAAGGAAAAAAATTGGGACCAGTGGTGCTAACTTATTACGGCTATAGGAGTTTTCCTTTAATTTTCCACCTAAATCTGTAAATGTCTTTCGTCTCGGGTCTCAGGTAAGAATTCGGGGTGACAAGGGGTGGATTGGGTTTTTCCAGACCGGGACGGTAAGGTTGCGGATAGAAGTGGGGGGATGGTCTCGGGAAGAGTCCAGGGATTGGGCGGATGGGTGAAAAGGGAAGTAAAGGTGGGGAGGGCTGGTGGAGAGAGAGCGAGGGGGATCATTCCGTGTGAGAGGGCGAGTGACTGGGGTCGGAAGGGTTGGAGGAGGCGGTGCGAGGCGGAGGGGGTGGCACACGTAGTAGATCCTCACTTCCGATTGTGCCACCATTTGTAAGAGTTTGATCCCGGCGAGGAAGGTTGCGGGCGTGAGGGAGTCCACGGAGGGGTTGCGAGACGGGAGGAGGGGTTGAGTCGAAGGAGGAGGGGGTGGCTGTCGCAAACGGGCGGCGAGGAGTGACGTGTTCTCGTGGGCGCGCGGGCGTGTTAGTGAGAGCGGGCGAAGGGGAGGGTTTGGAGGTATGCGCGGAAGTGAGTGGTTGAGAGGGGATTGAGGTGAGAGGGAAAAGAGATGCAACAAATGGCGTTGGCGGTGGTGTCGGAGATTACGCGGGCCTGAGGCGCGTTTTCCGTGCGACACGAAATGGGAGTGCGACTGATAGAGGCGGGTACTTGAGAAGGGGGACTGGGGGGGATGGGTTGAGGAGGGGGGCGGACTTGCTTGCTGCGGCGATGGCATGCCGCGCTCCGGGGCACCGAAAGGGATCCCCTCGGAGTAGTGTTGATGGAGCATTCCGCGCGGGGGCAACTGGAGACGATCAACCAGATCCCCTGTGGGGAAGGAGAGAGCGATGGGAGCGGGTGTCTGATGGTAGCCGTGTATCAAAGACCTTGCGAGCGGCAAATGAGCCCCTGCTTGCTCGGCGCGGTCCCGGAAATGCCACGTTGGCGCCTTGCGCCTCTTACCCCTGCCAACTCAAATCCCCCCGCACCACCCTTTCCTTCCCACCCGACGCCTGGGGAATTCCTCCCGGACACTTCCCACCCTTTTGTTTGCACTTAATTGCTCCTACTCTATACGTGATGACTCTTCCTGGACACTTTCATTTTTGTTACATTTTTCGTTATTTTTTCATCCCTTCCATAGTTGCAGGCTCCGCAAGGAAGAAAGTGTAATCCGAACGACAGTTTTTTCTTGATAATTACAGGAAACAGAACCCTGAAGATCTAATGAAAACAATTACTCTCATATATCTTCAGAACGGCTGGGAGCCACTACTTTTTGGTGCATTAATTGCTATATGAAAAAACTCTTAGGATTAAGAATACACGCAAAAGTTGAAATTTCTGCTCCTTGAATCAATCAGTGGGAATTTATTTGTAATTAGTATGCTCATTGTCTCAAAAACGTCTTTATTTATATTAAAGAATCTGCCCGTGCGGATTTTTTGTGTAGTATTGCATTTAAACTAACTTACATTATATTTATAAAATGTGATAATTCAAGTCGTAGTAAAATGTTTTCACATACTAATTAACATTCTTAGCTAAAAGGCTTTTATTTTGAGTATTGCGATGTGCAGACCTATACTTGAGAGGAATAAGGCGATTATTTATCTATTATTATTTAGATTTTTAATCTGGCTTCTGATGAGGATGCTATTACGCGAATTTTTGTTTGAATCTAGTTGCAGAGTAAAACGGGCCCCTTCCGAGGAATTGTAATCCAAAGCCAACTTTTATAATGGGCAATAGATATTTTTGCTTGCGTTAAAAGTTCAGAATATAAAAAATTTGCAGAGGGGAAATATGTACACTGGAAAAAACTTGCTCTCAGCATCCAACTGAGAAATGATGAATGTTCAAACAAGATGAGGATTGCATTATAAAATCAACTGCATGCAAGAATATTCTTCTTCTGCATCATTTTAAAGAGCATTATATTCTATTCGCGAGGCAGTATCACTAGATTAAAATGATATGCCAAGCATGGCATAACGACCTATGTATTTCGATGACTTAGCGCTTTTCATGATACCCTCATGATAATAACGCTTGTTTTTTATATTTCATTGTAAATTTAATGAAAAAAGGAAAAAGTGCTCAAGTTTTTATGTAATTTGAAGCCCATACACACCGCAGGTTATGAAAATTTTGCTCGGACATATTGAGGAATATGTTTGACGAAGACTTGACGGCCGAATTCTGCCTCGTTCATGAATGCTGTTTGATGTCCTGGGATTATTTAATTAGGTTATAGGGTGCGATATAACCTTTGTAGTTGAAAAATTTAAAAACTTAATCTCCTACAACGTTTGCTGGTGAATCAAACCCCAAAAAAAAACTTCCGTCGTGCTTTCCCGCTGAAAATGTTGACTTCAAAGGCTAGCCCCGAATGTTTGCTATCGGAGTTAGAGGATGTATTAAAAAGTGAACATTAATGAACTCAAAAGGTCCCTTCTCATATTTTTGATTGGACACGTCACGTCCAGTGATTCCAAATCAAGGGACAAATTTGGCAATAGAGCGAAGTGTGGCAGCACAGCGGCAACTTCCTAGGATTGCGGCGGATGCCACCTAGGGCGCAATTTTGTGCAGCGGAGGGAATGGGGGACAAAAGAAGTTTCTATGGGGCGGGTGAATGTTCATCGCAGTCCTTCGCTGAAGGATTTGGGATTCACAATGGAATTTCCACCCAGGGGACCGAAAAACCTCCATTCACCCCGGAATTCACACTCAGGGTCGGTAAAAGGTATTTCATCATTTTGTCGCTGCCGTAGAATATTATTTCCTCCTTTATAAGCACATGCATATACAAGTTTGGTTTATGTATAGGTACAAAACTAAAACACAGTAATCAACCATAAGGTCGGTTTGGCAAGTGATGGTATAGTTTACCAAGTGCTAAGCTCGCCGGTGTATGAAATTCACTCATCAGGGCAGAGGGCTTATATCATTTCCTTGTCCCGCCTATGGTTTTCCAGGAATTCTGGTACGCGAAAAATCACACAGCATGGTTAAACCTGAGAATGATCAAGGAATAGAAATCGAAGCCGGCCACTGCGGTCATTAGCTCAACGCCTGCTCTAGCTAAATCGGCTCTCAGAATCATGAATAAGAGGATTGAGAGGAAGGCAAATAATTACTTAGGGGATGTTTAGTAACGAGATCACTATCGTAGAGGAACATAGAATAAAAACAGGGTGTATTTATTAGTTTCGAAGATCTGGTGGCGTTCGAAGGAGTGAATTGGGTGGCATTAATGAATGCATTACAAAGAGACACGTAGATTGGATCGACAGGTGACCTATCTACAATTTCTACACATTTCAGATAGCTCAGATACTGGTGATGGATATGAAGTTGTGGTAGGCATTGTTAGGAAGAAGGGTAAGATTGGGGTGGTCATTATCACCCGTAATTTTACAAGTGTATCTGGAGGTAATGGTGGAATATTCGTGGGAAAAACTGCAGATAGGTATGAACTATATGTGGATAACCACACTATACTAGTCAGTCAATTATCTGTAGACATCGCTAACGACGACGTCCGAAGTCGTTGGACATCAAGTATTCGTCAAGATTCGGAAGAATCTTCCGAAAAAGTAGAAAGCTATTCACTCGACGAAGACGTTACGTCCCTCTGCACTTAACGGAATAAATGTATGAGTGTACTTTTTATTTGTTTTTAAATTTAAGTTGGAGATCATAATTACATTAATATACATATATATATATATGAGTTTGTGTGTGTGTGTATATATATATATATATATATATATATATATATATATATATATATATATATATATCGATGATGCGGAAGTACTCACGAGAGCAAATATAACTTTTGGACGGCACAAGAGAAGTGGGGATGTGTTCGTCCTTTATACTACCTTGATCAAAACGTTCCCGGAATAACCACCGTGTGGCGCTCCCATCGTTCCGATTTGAGTTCTGTTTTTTTTGTTAAATTGGTACATCTGTTGTTGATATTCCCTTTAAATCTTAGTGTCATAACTTGACATTTGCAAAAGTTACGTAGCCAAGAGTATATCTATCTCTGTGTGTGTTGGCGATTTTTTACAATTGCAGAAATGGATTTAAATTTGCAACAACGAACTTGTATTAAATTTTGCGTAAAAAACGGATTTAGTGGCGCACGGACGTTGGAAATTTTGGAAAAGTGTTTCGGCAACGATTCTCTAAAAAAACGGTCGTTTACCAGTGGCACGAGCGGTTCAGAAGTGGTCGTGAGTCAATCGAAGGTGATGAACGCAGTGGCAGACCATCGACATCGAAAGTCGGTGAAAAAATTGATAAAGTAAAAGAAATGTTGGTCAATAACCGCAAATTAACCATCAGAGAAATAGCGGAGGACTTGAACATTGCCTATGGATCCGCCCAAGACATTGTGGTTAATGATTTGGGTTTCCGTCGTGTAGCAGAAAAGTTGGTGCCAAAAGACCTCAATTTCATGCAAAAAAGAGACCGTGTTGACGTCGCAAAAGACATGATTTGCGAGGCTGAATCCGATCCCACATTCATCAAAAGGATCATTACTGGAGACGAGACGTGGGTTTATGAGTACGACACGCAATCGAGACATCAGGCAAGTGAATGGCGTTCACCAAATGAGCCGAGACCAAAAAAACCACGTCGTTTTCAGTCAAAAAAGAAGGCAATGCTGACGGTTTTCATGGATTGCAACGGTGTAGTGCATCATGAATTTTTGCCAGAAGGCCAGACAGTAAACAAAGAGTATTATTTGGGCGTTATGAGACGTTTGCGTGAAGCAATTCGCCGAAAGAGACCACAAATCGTCGCACAGTGCGTCGAGACCGTCGCACAGTGCTATCATTATTCGTAATTTTTTGACGAAAAATGCAACAAATACCATCCAACAGCCACCGAATTCACCTGATTTGGCTCCCTGTGACTTCTTTCTGTTCAATCGAGTTAAAAAACCATTACGGGGAACGCGTTTTAGCAGCCGAGAGGAAGTAATGGAAAAATCGCAGGAAGCACTGATGGACATACCGAAAACCGAATATAAAAAATGTTTCGAGGATTGGATCAAGCGCTGGCATAAGTGTGTTGCAGTCGATGGGGATTACTTTGAAGGGGACAATATAGATTTAGATGAATAAACTTGTATTTTTAATTTTCTGAATAAATTCCGGGAACTTTTTGAACAAGGTAGTATGTGTTCCTTTACCATTTTCCTTATCTCTATTTCAATGTGAATGAATATTTATTTACCATATGGCGGTATTTCGTGTTTGAATGTGTATTTGGCCAATGTGGCGCGTCTCTTCTTCTGGCTATGCGTGCCATGAAACGCACCGTTCCTATCCTGTATGATATTGTATGCTTGCTAATGTACTGTCCATTCTCCTCTTGTGTTTGTCAATTTCTCCTTTGGTGGGTGTAACAGCTCCCTAACGCCATCTTCTGTTTAATGATTCGGAGCACTTTGGCGCTTTATAAGATCGCAGATTTCAATGTGAAAGTACGCTCCCTCGATAGCTCAGGTGGTTAGAGCATCCGCCCGGCAAGTGGAGAGATCCGGTGTTCAAGTCCCGGTCGAGGAAAATATTTTTACATTCGTGATCTGCTCACATCCGCCATCCCCACCTCTCTTGTGTTCGTCCTTTATATGTGTTCCTTTACCATTTTCCTTATCTCTATTTCAATGTGAATGAATATATATATATATATATATATATATATATATATATATATATATATATATATATATATATATATATTCAAACTTGAAAATCCTGCCATACGGCGCACAAATATTCATTCAAACAGAAATAGGTATAAGGAAAGGGGATAGGAAAACACATAAAAGGCGAACACAAGACATGTGGGGAAGGCGGTTTTTGAGCAGATCACGAAAGTAAAAATATTGCCTTACATCTATCGGACCACTATGGCGCTTTATAAGATCGCAGATCTCAAGGTAAATCAGGTTTCCTTATTAGCTCAACTGGTAGAGTATCCGCCCGGAAAGTGGAAGGTCTGTGGTTCAAATCCCGGATAAGGAAATACTTTTACTTTTTTGATCTGCTCAAAAACCGCCTTCCCCACATGTCCTGTGTTCATATATATATATATATATATATATATATATATATATATATATATATATATATATATGAATTGCGGTAATCTAGAGGTAGAGCGTTGGAATACTGACCGGAGGGCTCAGGCTCGATTTCCAGGCAAGCTTCTCTGGGCACCCTCAGCACCACCCAAGCTGTGGGATTTTAGGATAATAGAGCTCTCTTGTAAACTAGAGCCGGCACAGGGAATGGAACAGGCCCCATCAAGAAGAATTCATGTCAGTGTGAATTTCAAACACCGTCAGGCATAGTACCTACTAAACCGACTTTCGGGTTGATTACTGTATTTATGGTTTTTTGTACACTTGCACTATAATTCAGATTTTTTTATGCCCTGTTCACGCCAATAGCCTACCATTTCTTCTTAAAGTATTTTTTACAGGGATTGACCTCCATTGATTTATTAGTGACCCAAACATTGTGAATGATAATGAACGCTCCCATTAGCTAAGGCAAAGTGAAAAATTGCCTTGCTTTATTTCGCTTCACGTAGTGGAGCTGATTTATCGGAAAACGACCTAAACGGCTGAATTCTAATGAAATATAACACCTTCGTAAATTGTTTCATGTTTGTATTTGTACAAAAAACTTTGGTCTGTTAACGAAGCTTGAAAACATACTCTTCACTTCAGGTGGTTTCTCAAAGCCACTCTCCTCATTTTCTTTAAGAAGATATAAAGATGGAAAAGATCCACTTATGTATGAGTTCAGTGCATAAACAACGGAAATTGGTGATCAAGTGATTGGGAAATTCAAAAGGGTATGGCTGCACTGGAGGCCGTTGAGCGGATTGAATGTGGACGGGGTGAGATTTGAAGAGCCGGGCTGGGTACTGAAAGGCTGCATTTCAATTTCCGCTTGCCCTGGGAAAGGGGGCGGAGGAGAGCACTCATGGAATCGAACGCAGACATGGAGCGTCCGTAACATGAGGAAGGAAACACAGTTCCTTACCCCAACGTCGAGTTGAAGATCGAAACATGACTCGGGAGGGCGAGTTTTTTTCGGTCGCCAACCGGCCCTCAATCGTGCCGCCGTGAGGTCGGGCGTGTGTGGCAATGAACGGCGAATGCCGAGTCGGAGTGCCGTCCACATATTCAGCGATCCACGAAATCCCTTATCATGATGTGGATGTTGCGATTTTGCAATGGGGTCAGCATTCGTCTTTTTTTGCCTGCATATTTAGACCATAATTATTAGGGATAAATGTGTGAAAAATTAGAAGTTCACATTCAAATTCCTGAGATGATTTTTTTACGAGTAAATTCGTGCAAGAAAGTGTGAAAGCTAATTTTTTCTGGCGTCACGTCCGAATAGAGACGAAAGACCTGTCTATGAGGTGGTTTTCATTTAAGATTCTTAGTCTAAATTGAAGTTTGATTCCCGGGAAAGGCACTCTGGGCACCTGCAGCTCCACCCAAGCTAGTTGATTTTTCGGGTACCAGATCTTACTGGGAAACCATAACCGGCACAGGGAAAGGAACTGGCCCCCCTACCCTGATGTGTGAATATCCACACGCCGTCGGGCTTGGTACATGGGTGAACTCTACCATCACCTACTAAACCGACCTTCGGGTTCATTACTGTGTTTATGCTTTTTTATTTTTCCTCGAGTCAGTTGCCCACCAAGCCAACTTCACTTATACACACATGTAACGTAAGTGGGTCGTAAATGAGTTTCAATGATTGTTACTTTTTAATCCTTTACTCAAACATATTATTTAAATTTAATAATTGTATAATATTTTTAAAAAAATTAAAGCCAAATTCCCTGCCCTCTCCTAATAACCAATGTATATCTGTCATTCAGTTTTCTTACTTTTCAAAATGTCCTTCTTTTTATGTACCAAGGAGATGATTTCTACTATCATTTCAGTACAGGTTGTATCGAAATAAGGCCGATGAACTTGAATAGATTGTTTAAGAAATCATTATATATATGTATATATTTATATATATATATATATATATATATATATATATATATATATATATATATATATATATATATATATATATATATATATATATATATACACACACACATTCAAACACGAAATCCCACCATACGTCCAACAAATATTACTTCACACATAGAAATAGATATAAGGAAAGGGGATAGGAAAACAGATAAAAGACAAGAAGATATATATACATATTTTTATATAGAATGGAAGTATAACATATACAACTCAGGAGTTCCCTTTTTCCCCAGAGAAAGGTGGTTTGGCCTCCGAAAATTCGGAATACGTTTGAGTTTCATTTGTATGTGTTTCTCTGTGTTTTTGATCGCTAGCGCTATCTAGCTTCTTCATATAAATTTCTCACATACGTGAGACTTTCCTTCAAATTCCCTCTTGGAGAGAAAACAGGGTACATTTTATACCTTCATTCTATTATATTTTAGGGATAAATAAAAAGGACAAGGATGTTGTAATAATATTAAAAGCAAATGAACGTAAAATAGTGCATACACTCTTCAAGAAATAGCATCGATACGTAACCCACATTAAAAAATATTTATATGATTTAATTTTTTTTTCTAATTAACTCTTAATTATTATTTTCTCACCTAAAGGTGATGAAGCTACATCGGGCACATGTGTCGGTATCGAATAACCTCTGCCAACATATGAATGTAAGAAGTGGAAATACTTTAAGCCGTTAATAAATGATGGGCCACATAAAGGAAAAGCGTCCGAAAGTAATGATATTGACAGTGGTAGAAACTGCGGAGTAGTGCGATTGCAGTACATGTCGAGAGAAAGGGAGAAACGTCGAAGGGAGGACCTTTTTCTTCGGGGCGATAAAGACGAGAAGATGCTGGGCGTCAGTGTGGAAGGATGTAAGGGAGTGAGTTCATCGCGGTTGGAGCAGCAGAATGTGCCGTGGATCAAGCATCGCACGCCCTATGCAAATTCATTGGCCCATTTAATGGGGAATAATCTGGAATAACTCGCACTTTGTCTCTGCCAGCTGATATCTTCCCTCGTTCTCCTCTTGATGTGCTTCCTTTGTGTGTGGGGGATTCCTACATCTGCGGAGCACTCAAGAC
Organism: Hetaerina titia; assembly: GCA_037158775.1. Classification (NCBI taxonomy): domain Eukaryota; kingdom Metazoa; phylum Arthropoda; class Insecta; order Odonata; family Calopterygidae; genus Hetaerina; species Hetaerina titia. The sequence continues at coordinate 38,931,800 of CM073779.1, forward strand.
ATACGGCGGCAGGCAGGGGAGCTCCCTCCAATGATGTCACTCCGCCCCGGTCCGCACCTCATCCCGAATCACAACCCCTCCTCGGCATCTCTCGCGGCGGCTTCCTGATTCCCTCGACAGTTTACGCTCCCAACCTCCTCCGGAAGGAGCTCTGCTCTTGTTTTTGTCGCAAATAATGAGCAGGTGACTAAGGAACGGCGGCGGGCACACATTTTCTGGGATTGCAGAAAGCCTGTGCGATTTTCATCTGTATTGTGAGCACATAAACGAAATTCCAAGCCAGAGCCTTGAGTTTCCCCTCTTTGGCTCCACTGCTTTAACTCCATCATTTCGAGTGAGGAAACGAGCATTTACCGCATCTTAATCTCGATGTGCATTTCAAAGACCCCGCGTATGTGAATGAAGAAGTGGAGGGAAGCTTTGTTACCAAATCAATCCCGCAGACACTGTCTTTATGCATCAGAAATGCCAGGAAACAACTGGGTAAACTTGTTAGGGGTAGATTATGGATAAGGTCCTTCAGCATCTTGTTTTTGTGACATCCAATTTGTCTTTTGTCCTGTCGTGGCTTCAATTAAAATGTACGCGATGTGCGTACCAGCATCACTAAATCCAATTACTATAGTCGCCTGTGGGGAGAGCACAAGGTAAAGACAGTTGACACATTAATAGCAGCTGACTTATACCTCATGACCGTTTGTTTTTGGATGACTCAAAGCGGTAGTAAGAGGAGAAAAGGAAGTTCCATGGTGGTAAATGGATTGTTTTCGTCAATTCCAACCCTATCTACGAAATACGGCACCTGCGGAAAGAAACATTTCGAACACTCCGTCGTCCTCTTCATAGTTTTTATACTGCTGCATTTACGGATTTCCGGGAGGGGAAAAAATGACAGAATCGCTGGTCAATCACCTGGAATCGGAATTATCAATGATTATATATATATCCTGGCTACAAGTAGAGGCAAAGGGAATGACTCCTCCCGGATTTGTTCGCCTCGCTCTCCGCCATCCATTCTATCACTCATGTGCCTTCTCTTTCTGTCACCTCGCCTTCTCACCCCGGCAAGTGAAACGCCAAGGCGGACGAGGAGACTCTGCTCTACGCCGCCCTCCACCACTCCCCTCACCCCCAGAGGGATTGTTTGCCTATCCCCCTTCACCCCACCCAGCCCTCTCTGCCTCCTTTCCAGCAATTTCCGATACGCCGCCGCGAATCTTTTTGAAGATCTAATATCTTCTAACTGCACGCTCCCTTTCATTAATGAGCATCACACCGCCGCGTCCTTTTATATTTGAGAGCCGTATCTGTGGAGAAGTTGCCCCTTCTACGCCTCCGCCTGTGTCTACACTTAATTCTATTTATCTCGTTTAGCCATTATTATTCAATTTATACTCCCCGCTAACCCCCTCCCCTTCCCCACTTCATTTGTCCATCCCCCGTTCCTTATCTCCGCTCTAGCCTCTCCTCCTCCACCCCCGCACCCACGGCACCCACCCTCCCCCTCTCTTGCCCCACCCACGCTCCCCTTCACCTCCTATCTCCCTCCATCTGTTTACCTTCGCCTCCCGCCCTCCTGCCTGCTATTTATCCTCTCTCCTTTCGCCCTCTTCCTCCAATCTTCAACGACCTCTCCCTCCCTCCCTCCATCCCTCCCTTTCTTCCCCCATCCCTCCCCTTTCCCCTCCCGCCCCCCCCCGCGTCTCCCGTATTCCATCTAACACAGTCTAAACGATCATTTGCATATCTGATTGCCTTCCTCCTCTTCGCTCGCCTGCGACTCCGCCCGCCTTCCTCTCCTTCCCTCTCTTTCTCTCCATTCCTTCATCCATTCCTCCCCATGCACATGCTCGCACAGTGCGTGCGCCATTTCTCGTTTCCGCCACCCTCCCCGCCCCACCACCCACGGCAACTATTCTCGGGGGCCGCCCCTCGCCTTGCTTGCTCGCCACACTCCAGCACACACACTCACAGTCACACTCACACCCCTTTCTTCCTGCATCCCTTTGACCTGACTCCATCCCGTGCCAAATAGACACACGCGCGCAGGCACAATCTCCTTCCCACTCGTCCTTCCGCGCTTCACCGCCAAATATCTTGGGCCTCCGCCACCGCCCGGCGTTTGCGTGAGTGGTGCACAGGATGCGGGTGTCGTCTCGTCGATGCACGTGGCCTCGCTGCCTTTCCCCTACTCTTGCCTTTCACCTCCCACTAGCAAAGGCAGCGATGCCTTTGCTAGTGGGAGGTGGAGGCGAAGTTTTTCTGAAAAACAGCGTCCGTTTCTTTTATTTCTGCCGTCGTGGTCCGCAAGTTCTGAGGGGGAGACTGGTGTTTTCTTTACAAGCGTTTCGATGCATGCCGCGCCACGGATCGGAGTCGAAAATTGTGTCCGGCCGGGGGAAGATTTAGGCCGTGGCTTCCAGCGGCTGGAGTTTCCGTTCTCCTCTGCGTCGACCTCTTCAGGAGTCGGGAAGCCCGTATTCGGAGAAAATCGCCATGATAAGACGTCAAGATAAATCGGGAGTCATTCAGGCCTGAGCCTGCGAGATTGATTGTTTATATATTTGTTTGATCGATTGGGGTCACGTCTAGAGGCACAATCGCTCATTCGTACCCAGATTTTCATTCGCCGATCGATATAAAATAACAGAAGTTTATCTACGACAAGGCAAATAGATGTGGGTGTAGATAGGATAGCTTTTTTTTATTCCACGAATCTGAGATAATTTTAAAATCCTCCACACTTAATCCAGTTATTTTTAAGCCCTTTGGTATCCTTCGAGACCACCTTCTGCCGCACACCGCTGAGTAGCTAGCAGGGCTTGCTAGAATATGGTAATTTCTGATTATATTTTTTAAAATTCGTTAGTTAATCCGTGATAACTACAGGAAAACGTGAAATAAATATTCTCTCGCTACCTAGAAATAAGCGACTTTTGACATGGACCGCAAAATGCTAAACTGGATCTCATGGAAATAATTTCGACCCTATAAAGACATCTAATCATCAGCTTCAAAATCTCAAGTGCGCATGTCGTGTAAATAATTTCAGTGATCTACCACCACATGGAAGAATATCTGCAATTCATCAAACTGTAATTCCAAGTGAGCTCATCATCACGGCAAATCATTCTCCGCGTGGAATTTTTTCCGAGAAAAATAACACACTCGGCTGATTTCGATAGCCAGGCTCGAATCCTGGATCACGTCGAATGGATCAGTACGAAATTGATGTCACACACATTATTAGGAAATTATATGAGTATACAGTTCGACGTGGGACGTGGTAGACCAGGGGTAGAACGTTGGACATCTGACCGGAATACGCTTCTCTGGGAACCCTCAGCTTCACATTTTACTCTCCCTCCACTACTAGTACCCGAGGTGTCTAAAATATGTACAGGTTGCGGACAAGTCGCCTATCCCTCCAATCTACTTCATATTCTGTTGGGTGAATCATCACGTATCAGACCGACCTTCGGGTTAATAACTGTGCTTATTGTTTTTTGCAATTATAGGCATTCCTTTCGGATCGCCCCCTAAATTAGGTAGATGAATGTATTTTTTATTCTTGATTGAAAACGATGTCTAAATTTAAGCAGAAGTACTAGGAAATGGGTAAGAAAGACCGTGGGTGGAAATTCAGTTTTGCCCTCATCTCTATGGAAATCGGCGAGTTGCAGGGCCTGCTCACGATCCATTCAGGCAAACTAAATGGAACACGGGCCATGATGAAAGGGTTCTCCACGATTTTCCCGAAAAAAAGATGCTTCTAGACACACTTGAACAATTCTATCAGCAAGACTATATGGATATTTTGTGTAGAAAATCTTTGCGAAAGCAGTACGAAACATTTAAGTTAATAACGAGGCGGCTTATCCCCCTGGTTTCCACCGTGTATCCCCAATAATATTTAAATTTTGGCGTACCCACTACTTAAGCACTAACATATTTTTGTTCTTATGGCTGTAGGGATCGTGAAGAAACACCATATTTTTCTTACGGTTCTCTTTTTATTTTCAAATAATTGAATATTATTTCAAATCTCAGGTAAGACCTCAAGCCTGCGGTGCTGATGGTCCGTATTTTCGGAAGAGTTAATGTTACTAGCATCGCTGTGCGCAATCAGCATCGGAGTCTACAGGGCTAGAAAAAAAATATGCATAATTTTCAACAAATATAGTTATAGATTGGTCTTATACTATTTCGGACATACGAATTTACTAGATTTTAATAAATACACCCTTCGTGACTGCAGTTAGTAATTAGCGGTACATATGCGTCTCAAAGACAGTAGGTTAGCAATCGTAACTGATGTGAAACCCCTAGAGTATTAAGGTTGAAGTAATTTATGTCCATGGTTCAATATGATGACGAGAAATGAGGTTTTATGTAATGAAAAAATAACAGTTACCCGTATTATGATTGACCAAAAGTGGTCGTCTCGTACGTGCTGTATCCAATACTTAGCGAATGTACAGGTCCAGTACTCGAACATTTTCAGCCTAAATTTTCGTTTTGTCAAGCTAATTGAAACATCTGATAAATTAGATAATATTAGCGGCATCATGATCGTAACATAATTAGTCTAAGATCATGAAAATTTTGATCACGTGCGGTAGAGAAATGCTTAAGAGTTTCCACGGCAAAGATCTGAGGCGAGCTTTGCGTGCTATGTAGTAGGACGGGAGGGAGGGAGGGAGAGGTTGGAGGAAGGGAGTTGTCAGCGATAAGGATCCGACAACTTAATTACTGGGGGAAGCAAAAGATCTCATAGTCACATCGATAGCACAGATTAATTAAATGTAAAAGGGTGACGAATTTATCAGTGGTTCTTCCCGATTGAGCTGATTTTTCTCAGAAGTCATCTGGGTTATTTAACTTCCTTATATTACATATGTATATATCATGCAGTGGGAAAATGAGCATCATTATCCCTCAATTAATTTGCAACAGCTGATTAGATTAGTTTTTTATGCAAATTTATTTTAGGATTCGATTGCTCCATTCAGAATTTTAGACATAATCGTGTCAATTAAGAAATGGACTATACTCAATTTTTAAAACTCTAATATTATATAAATTGAATTAATTCACTTGAAATATTTTCGTGTTGAATATTTATCGGTCCAAGTGTTTGAATAATTGAATTACAGTTTAATTTTCGCGAAAAATATTTAATTTTTAATTCATAATCCTAAGCATGAATCCTATCCTACATTTTTATTAATTATTAACGATTTCATTATGAAGTTAGAGATATGAAGTACAAATTCATTTATTTTTATTATTTATCCTGGCCTGTGTATTCTTAGGTGATTAAGTTTATTTGTTAATGATTGGTCCTAATAATTGGCGACGATGTCTGGTAGCTTAGCACTGGATAGATGGGTTGGTCTTGCGACCTTACCGGAAAATTGTGTGGTGAAATTTGGCCTTGGGTGTGCCTGTTTTCTCGCAATCTATTTATCTTTAACGTTCCTAATTAAATAACCTCAGATTTCGGAGCCCTAAGCCCTAGCCGCTGATAATATTAGGTATGAGAGCCAAGCTAATTTGCCTGCCAATGCAGGCAGCTAACAATGTGCTAGGATGAGAAATGGTCTGTGGTTATGGAGGCGGTATCCAGGTTGTATCCACACACTGAACTACACGTACTTAGCCGATGGTCGCGGGATCTAATATTACATCAGGAATGTCTTTTTTTGTTCACGGATTATTCAATTAGACGTAATAATGCCAAAAAAATACCAAGAGAAAAATGCTATATAATTATCTACAGTCAACTATTCCTAAGTACATCCAAATGGAAATATTTTCGGACAGACATTTATTCCTACAAATTCTATCATTAAATGCTTCGGGGAACTAATGGCCCCAAGGAATGATATAATTCCCCATAATAATCATTTAAAAAATAAATCAAATTTTATTTTTCATTAATTGACAGACTTTGTAACACAATAAAAATATGGAATTATTTTTTTTCCTTCCGAACAGATGCACCAAAAATCTACCCTGTTGTAATACAAAGTAAGACTATAGAATTATTTGCATTACAATACAATTTCAATTTTATTTATTTCTGCAACAAAAAAGATTTATTGTGGTGATAGAATTGAAAGTTTGGTTGGAATCAATTTTCATATCATTTCAAGTATAATTCAACTTGAGGTATATGGCACAAGGTACATTAATCAGCGAAAATTGTAACAACAGATAATTCGAAAATCTAGAATAATCAAGAGATGTGAAAATCGAGCAAAGGCTGTAACTGAGAGTACTGCAACTCGGCCTGGTTTTATTTAGAATTAGCTAAAGCGAGCCCCATTCATAAATTCTAACTATAACATTAAGTGACTGGTCAATACCAAGTTCGGAATAGATTAACATGCAGTTTTTTGGTGTGGCGTGGCATTCTTTTCCAATGCTGGGAGAAGGTGATATTTTAATAGAGCTATACTCTACCATTAGTTTTCATTCTTTTTAGTTTTGTAAACATCTTGTGGAAATGTTAAGTATTTTAAATTTTTTGCCCTAAAATGAAAAAGCCCTAATGAAAGCAAGCGCTCCATTGTGCAGAACCACACAGCTATATCGTAGTCCGCCGAAAATGGTCACTCTATATATCGCCAATGCATGAGGATCACATGAAACTTGGACTTCAGGGAGCTTACGCTACTGAGATTCCGTAACTTCTGGGGGTATTGAAATTGGCCCCTCAGCACACTCCAACGTAGGACTCAGTCGCACGAGGGTTTAAGTTCGTCGCACCCTCTAAACAAAGTTACTCGGCCTCCCATCCTTCCATCTGTCCCTCATCCCCCCGTCCTCTAGGCGGTCTCTCCCTTTCCCCATCTTCTCCCCTCCTCCAACCCCGTGTCACCTCTACGGCACCCTCCCATTTTCTCTGCCTCCCCGTCGCTCTACACCCCCGCGTCAAGTTCTCCTCGGTCTCATCTACTCCCTCCATTGCCGACTTCCACCATAACGCCCTTCCTTCCGTGTCGCCCCCTCCCCCTCCCTTGTTCACCTATTAAAACCCCCACGCCGCCTTTCGCACCGAACCATTGCCTCCTGCGTTTTTACCACTCAACATTGCCTCGCTCTTGTGTCCCCGCCGACGGATATTATCAACGTTGGCCACATGAACCGATTCGTGGTATCCTGTTACCTTCGGTTACAAGCTCGAAAATATGCATGCAACGAAAAGGTTCAGGGTTTTGATTTGGGGACAAATTAATTCAATCTTCTTGCACTTTATTTCCGGTCTTACGACGCAAACGAGTTCAGGTGTGAGATAAATTTGCAATTTGGATTCCGTATAGCATCATTCCGTAGAGAAAGCGGTTTCTAACTCGGACAAGGTGCAATATAGAAGGCACTGGTACAGGAATTTACAGTCAAAAATTGCCCTTTGAGTTAGATTGGTCATCGATGATCTCAGATTACACCTTCTCATTCCTCGTCTCATTTAGTAACCATTCCCACATCAACCACGTTCCCCTCTTAGTGCTCAATTGAATTTCTGCTGTTTATTAATTGATATACATATATATATATATATATATATATATATATATATATATATATATATATATATATATATAATATGTTACCGTAATAATTATTTCTAAGTAACTTTAGATCAAATACTAACCGGTTCTATGATGGAAAGCAAAACTCTAGGCAACCTGCCTGGTAATATAGCCTGATCTCCGGGTTTCTCCTGAGTCGATATAAATACACAAATACACACACGCATATATATATATATATATATATATATATATATATATATATATATATATATATATATATATATATATATATATATATATATATATATATCATTTCGTCTAAGTAACACGGAAGTGTTGAATAAAAAACTTTGACAGCAACACACAGTGTAAGAAAACATAAAAGGAACACTCACACGTTATTTCTTCATAGTTTTATCATAGTTAGTTCAAAGTCAAAGTTTTTTATACCTGTGTGTGTGTGTGTATATATATATATATACACACACACACATATATATATACACACACACACACATATATATATATATATATACATACACTTTTATGAATATATATGTATATATATATATATATATATATATATATATACATACACTTTTTTGGAAAACCCACAAACGTGTAATGTAAATTCACTGATAGTCATAACAAACACAGAAACCAAAACACACAAAAGAGGGAAAACTCACTGGTTCTCGAATTTTCGGTGGTCCAACCACCTTTCTCAAGAGGAATTAGGAACAGAACTCTGAGTGAGTGTGAGTTTTCCCTCTTTTGTGTGTTTTGGTTTCTGTATTTATATATATATATATATATATATATATATATATATATATATATATATATATATATATATATATGATTTCTTCGAAGTAACACGGAAGTGTTGAATAAAAAACTTAGACAGTAACACAGCACGAGAACACATAAAAAGAACACTCAGTATGAGTCATATCTTATCTTCCGAAGAAGACGGAGTTCGAGTCCGTCGAAATATCAAGATATTATTGTGAGTGTTCTTTTTATGTGTTCTCGTGCTGTGTGTTACTGTCTAAGTTATATATATATATATATATATATATATATATATATATATATATATATATATATATATGTATACACACAAAAAGAATATAAAGTCAGTTACAAGCGTGGCGATGGTATATAAACCATAGAAACACAAATTAAAGAAAGATTTACTCAAAGTTATGGTTAATTTAACATTTCGATGGCACAACCGCCTTTCTCAACCGAAAGAGTATAACTGAGAATACGGGTGATAGGCAGGGCAGGAATACTAAGGACGGCGCCCGGGCACGCTCCCAGGACCCAGATGCGACATACGAGTCGAGGGTTTTGAGTTTTAGCGATGTATCTGAAGGGGAAAGGGAGGCAATCATAACCACATTAAAATAATCGTTGAATGAAACATTGTGGCAGCACGTTTAAGCGCTGGTAGAGAGGCTAATGTGGGAGGAGGTTTGCATGGGGCGCGGTGTTTGTTGATACGAGTGGTTAGGGGTGCAGTGCACTGCCCAGCGTAGGAGGGGCAGAGTTTGCTAAGCTGCAACAGTTAATAGATAATATTGCGGGATGTGAATGAGGGAGAACCGGGCAATGTGAGAGAATTGGTAAGTTGAGAGGAGAGGAAAGGAGTGGTAAATATGGAATATTTTTAACATTTTGATCTATTTCAGGGTACTGGTATGGTTTTTTTGGATGGAAGAGGATTTGGTTAAAGGCGTGGTGGTTTTAAATATGTCCGATAAAGTGGCGGGTCGTTTATAAGTAGCAGAGGGATATTTAGTTAATTTGTTTGCCGTCGTTTTTTTTGGTTCGTCAGAATGGGGAAGAGATCTTTGAGAATATGTTTGAGGGACTGAATTCTTTCGAAGTATGTTATGCAGATGGAGAGGGCGTGCGCGTTAGTGTCGTGGGACGGTTTGGGCAAATGGAAGTATCGAAGAATATTTTTTATTGAGAAGGGACTCAGGGTAACCGCCGTGGAGGAGAGCATTATTAAAGTTGTAGTGGGATGTGTTCTGGGATTTTTTGTAAACTATAGATACGGTAGAGGGTGAGTACGAAAGAGAGTGATTGGTGTGCGATTGCTGGCAGATGTTTTAGTGGAGGTAAATCTGTTTGTTAGAGCGTTTAATGTGGTAGCACCCAGTGCACCCAGCTTTCTTAATGCATCCAGGGTCCTTTACAACTGGTCAAAGAGTTAGACCTACAGGATATTATTATTATATACATTTCGTTAGTTTAGACCGTTTGAGGCATTCCTTTTGATAGGCAGTCGAAAAAGTCCTCTTATAACCCTTTTTAAATCACTTACCGCTATGACACCAGACTATATATAATATATATATATATATACTATATATATAATATATATACTATAGATAATATAGCACTTAAGGTCAAGATATACAACTTCATGCATGAGGTTTAAATTGTGAGACAGTTGTGATAATTATCGCTGGCCTGGACTTTTCGCGACATGTATTACGCCGTAAATGTGTAGTTTTATGGGGTCTACCGCAATTTTCCCAAGAGAAGGTGTAAAAAACAGGTTCATGCATCATCACGTGACGCAGTGACTCAGTTCTCATGAAGCTATAGGCTGATACAAACGTTTCTTTAAGTGGTTGTTAGATCATTAACATCAGGGCAACGCTAAGGGTTCAAATCCATTTGATATTATATTTACCTTTGGAACGTTCAATATTAAATATTTTCTGAAGACTGTTGCACTTAGATAAAACTCCACCCAGAAAAAATGTAAAGTTATTCTTTTTTACGGTAGACTGAGTAACTTACCAGATGGACCTAGAACCTGTGGCCTTTGCAGAACAGCTACCACCTTCTTTACCAGAAATCATTCGACCAAAGGATGAAAAAATCGAATTTTATCCATGCTGCGACTTTCGTAGAGTGTGAAAGGAATTCTGATTTGGATTACTTTCCGCAGCTCCCCGTACTTTATTCATTATTTAAACATTAAATGTAAAAAGAAATAACGTTGCTTGGGGCGCCTTGCAAAACTTAGCTCCACTACAAAGTGAGCGCAGTGGGAATAGCGCACAGCATCTCTTGCTTGCCTATGGCCTCTTTTAACGCGCCTCCCTCCCGGCGGATTTAACTTTTAACCTTTCACGCCCTCATGTTTCCGCGCCTCGCTCCCGCCACCCCCTCCTCATGTGCCCCCCATCCTTTCACCGGCGATCTGCCCCACCCCACTCCGAGGGGGAGATAAGTGTAAGGCGGCGGCTTTTGTTCTCCATTTTGCCCAAATCGACTCCTTTGTCCGTCCTTACCTGATTCTCCTCCCGAAACCTCCTCACCACCTTCCCCTTCGCTCGAGGCTCATTCCGCCTCACTCGACCGTTTGAGGCATTCCTTTTAAGGTGAAACCGAAAAAACAACTCAATGCACCCACGCTTCCCGCAGTGTGGTGCCACGGGGGAAACTGGTGCTCGGCAGTCTTTAGGCTCCGAACTCCTGAGCCGACTAGACCTTCCGGACTCTACTAGGATTATACCCGGGTTTGGTTGCTTCCCCTACCTGCTGACGCCGTGAAAAGATTTTGCATTGTGTTCCCTTGTTCGGTTCGGTAGCTCACGACTCACGGATCTTCTTTAGAGGGGAGTAAGTAGTAGCTCCGAAGAATCGGGTTATCACGAGAGAGTGGAACTTTAAAGCCACTCGAAAATGGTTCATCCAACGGATGGTGGAGATAAATTCGAATTAATTAAATGGGTAAGGAGAGCTTTTCGTGGCAGAATGTACTAATTATTAGGGGAGGCGGCTGAGAGCTGAGTTAAATTTTTCCATTATGGATAGATGATTAGTTTAGCAAATGCAAAGTTTTCAGGGAATGGTGAAGAGTGGAGAGAAACTCGACGTCCGCATTAGCCTAGCATTAGGGAAAGGCGCCTACAGGCTAACAGTTTAATATTCCATCCAACTGGTGACTTACTCTACTTTGAAGTTCTCCCCACACAGTATCCAAGTACGGATCGAAATGCTTCTGAATTATATGCCTTACAGGAGATTCGATCCTGGAATCTTGGAGTTGGATGTCAATACACTAGCTACCATACCAACCCGATATCGGAGAGATGTTATTTCACGTCGGTCAGACCCCACCGTGAAAGAACTTCGAATGTATGGGACACTGCCCAGGACTTAATTTCGGAAAAAAATATTGCAGTGAAAATCAGCATTTCTTGTGAACAATCCTAGTTAACGAACTATTTTCGTCGCATTATTTATTGGATTTCGTGGGATGGAAGACGCGAGGGGTACGAAGGCTTCATGCAAGAGATAAACTCTAATTAAATAGAAATCATTTCAATTTAACGGTGACACCGAAAGAAAAATGCTATCGTTTAAAACTGGCGGGGAAAGCAGAGTGAGTAATCCAGAGAAATCTCTGCCGAACCGATTGAAATTAGGAATCATTTTTCCCTCGCACAAATCCCGACCCCAAATGTACGAAATGTTGAAAGAACCCAAAAGGTGGCTTGAAATTTGTATTTTCGTATCTCATTATTTTATTTTGCTTGTATATCAAGTTAACCAGTACATCTTGGTTGAAATGTTGCTGTGTCATGAAAATGTGAAATAACATGGTGGTGGAATTGCTTAGAAGAAAGCAAATGGTCCTGCAAGTTATTAAATTGCATCAGTTGTGTTTGCTGTTGCGACGCCATCTGCAATTAAACACAGGAAAGCAAACTCATGGTCACGGAATTCATTTCCTCTTATGTCTCTTCATTTAAACCGGATCAACGGCATCGGTACCTTACGGCACAAAGAGTGTGCCGTGAGCTTAAGGATACAGCTTAAGGAACTACGTAAAAAAATGCCGTTTTCATTTTTACTGAATTTGGCAAACGGAAGAGTACCGTGATTGAATCCAAACTTGACTGCAGAGGTGGAAACCTTTTTTAAGTAAGAACCCTTTTGAAATTTTAGCAAAAGATCCTACACAGTTTTCAAATTAAATTAAGTGAAACTTTATCCATGAGTTCCACTCTCTTCCCCGCATCACAAAAGTGGCTTATGATTAATAAAAATCACCTACCACCTACTTTAGGGTCTTCCTCAGACTCACAGAAATAACTCCCCCATACGAGCCATTGAGTCGCTTTTTTTCTCTGAACCTCCGAACAAGTTGTAATTTAAATTAAACTAAATTGTCAAAGTCATTTTTTAACTAACGAGAGCCATCAAGAACGCCATTGGATTCACACACAAAAATTGTAAAGCTGACACCCGTCTTTGAAAGTTTATTTCTTTCGACGGCAAAACCTATTTATTGAAGTCCCCGCTAATGAAGCCACTTCTTTGGCTAATAATCTAGTAAAGCCCTCTTTGAGACTCGAAGGAAATATCCGATTTAAATATTTTACCCCAGCTAAGTATGTCACCCATTACTTCATCTCAAAGAATATCTTACGAAACCCCTACTTTTAATCGACCAATGCTTGTAGTGGACATTTTTATGAGTATCCTGGAGGAAAATTCTTTAAAGCCAAATAATCCTCCTTTAGGAAACTTTTTTTGTTGGTTACATTACGTAGACGGTATTTAACGCTTATATACCGGGATTCTCTCTCGATTCCACAATTGTAATTTAAAAATATGACGTAATTCCTTCACTTTTGCTGTTGTTATTGACGTTTGCGTGTTGAATTTTTCTATAGATGTTGTTCTCAAAGGTGACGCATGGTTTTTCAGTTTTTATAAAGCCATGGTTGACTAATATGGTTAACTATCCTTATTGATTTTTTCCACCATCATTCTTATAAAATGGCAGCATTCATCTCAATAGTTTCACCGCTTGACATCGATATCGGTGTCTAATTTTAAATGTAAACTAGACTTAAACATGATCTCTATTTCACATCATAATGCTTGTAGCAACAAATTATTTGACAAAATTTTGCTCTTGAAGCGACAAAAATCGACTATGTTTAATTAAAAATTTGTTTCTGATTCAGCTTTAAACCACTTATGTAAAACGCCTTTGGTTGATAGGTTAGCTAACAAGATTCTTGGCACTATCTCTAAGAGTAACGTAAAACTTTCACTTGATAATCCCAAAACTTTAGACGAAATTCCGATTTACTCGCGAGAAAAATTTAATATTACTAACCCTAATGGTGACTTCAGTCTTAAATATAACACGCCGAGAAGGAATTATCTGTAAATATTTTATTAAATTGTCTTTCTGTACGCACCCTACACTGCTCCATACACAAATTTAAGGTGTCATATTGGGCTTCTTGGAAATATTAGGGATTGTATAGTCAACAAAAGACGAAAATCTGTTAAGTGAATATTGCATTCACTTCTCACTCCCATCCTCTAGCCGCAATCATCCCCTCTCAAATATTTTTCCGTCAAGCAATCCGAATAGCCACTCGCTCACCTTCCCCTATCTCTGTTAAGACTCACTCGGTTTGGTTTCTCCTTTGATGCCGAGGCTTGTTTCTTTCAACTACTTACTATTACTTCTTACATTTTGCTTTTCCAATGATCAGTACCAGGCTTGCGGCTAACTCCATTCTCACCTTGGAAATGATTTTCATAATAACTGCAACCTGGATATAGGGTTTAATAGTTTTGTGTTAATTCTAAAAACTTTTTCCGTTCAATGTGTAACGTTGAAACGTTTTAAGTTCCATGTTAGTATTTGCCTGATTATTTTAGCGCATATGCTGATTAAACATTTTTTCAGCAACCAAAATAAGAAAATATTGACGTTGAAACGGAAAGGCTAGTGATTCATTTATCGAAAAATTGATGCAGTGTTATCGACGAAAAAAGAGAAAAACCCGAGTTCTGAGAAACCGTTCCGGCTTGTCCGAAATTCCATCGAGAGATTTGCTCATTTTCCCTCTTCTCAGAGGTTACTAAACGAACACGACACTTCGTGGCTTATAGCACGAGTAATTTCAGATTGCACTCATAATAGAGTGACTAAAGATCGTCCATATACACCTGAGCCATAAACGGTCCTATGGGATTCATAGGCGAGTCGATTTAGTAACGGTGAATACAGGGTATCTAAGATGGTTTGATGTAACAGAATAATGTCCGTTCCGACTATGCATGTAAATACGAGTAACTAAATTTGAATCCACCTTAACTGCTATTATAAAGAGGATGGCCTTTGAAACTATAATGAGACAAAGCATTGGTCAAATACATATCAATAGCGAAACCTGAAGTGTTAATTCTCCCCTCCATGCATCGTATGTTTGTCACGCCATGAGGAACTTTGACGAAAACATGGGCATTAAAATTTGAAACAAACAGAGATCTCTGGTCAAAACCGGCTAAAAATTAATAAAATGTGGAATTTTATTGAAAGAGGCTGTTTTCACCCCATAAAGTTCAACCTTTAGACACGTAAGAAAAGCATTGAGCTCAGTGCAGAGGTTACCTGTTTTTATTTTGGAAATAATTTTCGCTCAAGTTAACTCAAGTTAAATAAGTAAATGGTTGGTGGTATCAGGTTACAAAAGCTCACGTTTTGTAGTTATTAATTCTTCATTGTTTGCCTGTCTTTTTGCTGTTTAACAAACATCGAGTGGAGCGAATATTTTGAAACAAGAGTGTGTCTACGGTTTCTCCCGTTTGCTTCATTTCCTTTGTAACTGGATTGCATTTTCTTCGAAATAAACCCAACGTCATTTGCTTACGGTTTCAGTTAATTCTATCTATAACAACAAAATTCACTTTGGAGTCTTCTGTATACATGCCGTGTGATATCGGTGTTTATATAATAAATGAGTGTGTTGATTTCTGGACTTTTGTTTACTGTTCGGGAAGGAAATTTTGGACTCTTCGGAAAGGAACGCCAGGTAAAAGGAGAGTTTAAATGTTATCAATGGTACATTTGAGAAATAATTTAGTATTCCTCAAATTAATTTGAGAAATAAACACTAACGAGATTTTCGAATATTTATCTATTGCCACAACTTTGATCAAAAGGATAGAGCATTGTAAATCCCGCAAACATTTTTATGAGGGACATTGGACGTATATAGAATATTCTCTACAGATGCACTGTAGCATAAAAGTTATTTGTTTATTAACATTCATTATGGTGTAATATGTCTATAAAAAATTAATACCATTCGTCCGTTTTTCTTTAAAGAATGGCAAAAAAAACCTGCAAAAATGGATCTAGTTTTCTGTATGATTTCTTAAACAGGAATTTGGTAGATTAGTATAAAACAGAAAAGAACATTGAAATTGACAAGACACGAGTCGATGAATAGATTGAAATATTAATAGTAAATAGAAGGAAATGGATTGAGAGGTACATATGTTTGAATAGAGATCATTTCCATGGATTAATCAATAACAAGGAAGGCGAAGAAGGATGACAATTGTTAGAGAATGTGTGAGAAACCAATTAAAGACATTTGAAGTTTCGTCGAAAAAGAAGTTTAAAGACAAAGAGAAATTCTATGGAAGTAAAATATTGAACTCGTGTTCTAAAAGGTTTGAAATATTTGTGAAAGGATTGTAAAGGAAAAGGATATCACCTGCATCATGCTATAAATGTAGCATGTATAAATCAACGGAACCAAGAGTATATGGATAAAGTAGAGGTGAGACAGAGAAAAACTATGGTATGATAAAGACGCTCTTTCTACACACTTCAAGCAGGAAGTGAATCATTAAAATACATTTTTTTGTCGTTTCATCACTGAATGTTTGACGATGAAAAAATAAAAAACGGTTAGACTACATAATGACAATATTTTCAGAGAAGTAATCATAATTCCTCAAGTATCAGTAGTTTCTAATTATCATTTATTACGGTGTAAAACAACTCGAAAAACTGAAAAAAGGGGAAAACATAACGCCGGGAAATAACATAAGATTGTAATCAAATCGGGAATTTTGGAAATAGTGGATGTTTTCTACGCGTAGAATAATTTATTATATAAATATGTAACTTAAGGTCATAGTTTGAAATCCAATGCTTGTCTTTCAAATGCTCCGCGTACCCATGGAACGCAAAGTGCGTGCTCAGATCAGGGGAACTATCCGCAGTACGGCAGGCGAAAGGGAACCACAAGCGCCATCGGGATGAAGACCCATGACTTTTTTCCTTTTCAGGATTGATTCATAACGTCAGTCTTCCATTTATAAATGACATAATCTACTCACTGGATGGCTTTTGTCACGCTGCCGGCAATTCGTCTCCGGCTCATCATGGTTTCATATTTCAACAAATGAATGGATAGCTAGTTCTGACTTTTCTTGCGCTGTTAGTTGCGGTTGAGACGCTCATTGGGATTTTTATTTAAATGTAATATATAAACTAAAATCGGGAAAGGGTAACCTATACGATGGTACAATGTTTTCCATTTTATGTGTCGAAATTTTGGAATGCATAAATTTCGTGAATGCGGAATATATACAAATAACTATCACACGATTAAATTAAAAAATTCGATGCATCGTCTGGAAGAAGACTGGACCTCATCTCAAAAAAACAGGAATGTTTATCAAGCATCCCTTGAAAAAAAAAGCGGAACAAACCTGTAATTTCGTCTGGTCGGTGCGTGGCAAAAAGCACGTTTTAATGATCATTAACACTGTCCATTATAATATTCCCCGTTGAATATCAAAGGTGGCTTCAAATTCGTGCAGTGTCATTCATTCATGTCCGCTACTGTATTTGCTACACCGGCTGGTCTTCTATTTACCCAGTATAAATTGTGAATTATGAACGCATAGCAAGCACCAAATAATGCAGTCAATTCAATATTTGATTATTTGGGCGGCACAAAAACATGTATGCGTGTGAACGAATTTACGTATGACATCTTAAAGTACAGGCGGAGTTAAAACAGGTAACATTTACATAATACATGACTTCGCAAAATGGCCTATTGAGTTGTATTTTTAAAATGACTCATATTTAAAAAAAAATAAAAGTGTTCCTTAGACCTACTTAATAATCATTCTCACCCTGACTAATATCGACGTTTTGAGTAACTTGAAAAGACCATGTTGGCAAATCAGAGTCAGCGCAATAATTACGAGGATACTCATTTGTCATGCCAGGAAATTTTCTTGCGGTCATATCAGTGCTGCAAGTGAGCCAAATGTAAACTCTCAATTTAATGACCATTCGATGAATTTTGACGATGGTACTATTCGCATGAGAATTGACATGTATTTTGCTAAATTGAAATCAGACACAGTAAATCCGCAGTTAATATTTATTGGCGACCACGGCTTGGCACTTTGTGGCTTCATCATTCAACTGATGATTCCATACAGTAGCAAAACTATGGTCGGCAAAATATCTTTATTGTTGTTTAATGTGTGTATATAAAAACATATATATATACATATATATATACATATGTATGCATACACACACACACATATATATATATATATATATATATATACAGGTACACACCTACCTACATCAGGTCCCTCTTCATCTCTGTGTACTTCCTTCCTCCCTTCATCCCATTCAACATTCCTATCCTGTTCCTGCCCTTTCCTCGTTTGCCTAACATCCTCCCCTCTATTACCTTCTTCAGCATCCCACTGCAAATCAATATGCCCTCCATCCATTTTTCCTACCTCCATAGGATTTCTCCCAACAAACCCCTCTTCTCACCCACCATACCTAGTACTTCCTCATTGGTTTTCCTTTCGGTCCATTTTACCTTCTCCATTCTTCTCCACACCCACATTTCAAAAGCCTCCAATCTACGTCCATCCTCCTGCTTCAATGACCACGTTTCCGCGCCGTACATAGCTACGCTCCAGGTCAAAGTTTTTACGTGTCTTTTCATAACATCCTTACTCAACGTCCCTGTCATCAACTCCGTCTTCCTTGTGAAAGCCTCCTTGCCTAGTGCAATTCTTATCCTTACATCCCTACTACGTTAACCATGTTGGTCCAAAACACTTCCGAGATAAGCAAACTGTTCTACCTGCTCTAGGTTTTGTTCTCCTATTTTAATGTTTAGCTTAGCCTTTTCCTTTTTAAAAAAATGCACGAACTTTGTTTTATTACGATTGATTCTCATCCCATATCTGTCGCACTGAATTTCCAACTCACACGGAAATCACCTAAATATTTAAAAAAAATAGATGCTCTTCGGAATTGTGAGATGACATCCGTATATTACCGGAAAAAAGCTGCCGGATTCAGCTTGCACGAATATCAATTTACTTCGCTGTTCCCGTTTGCATCGGTCTTTCACTTTCCAAGCTGAATGCACCACTTTCAGTGTCTTTCATATGGCGTTTCCTTCAAATCTCCGTTACCAACGTGTTGTTCTTTTCGATTAAACTTTATTCAACAAATCCCTAAATCACGGTTTTGAGCACAAGATACATGGACAGTCATGCGTGTGTCATGATGTACCGATTCCCAAACTATCCGTATTAGGGAAAAACTTGGTTACCAAACAGCCATATGTTATCCTCTGTTATCGGATTTACGAAAGCAGCTTTTCAGCTAATAAGTTTCTATTTATTAATTTAAGTTTCCGGAGTAACTTTTGAAAGTAGATGAAATCAGTGAAATAATATTCTCTTAATTTATACTGAAAAAGCCTGAATCAACCTGTAGTCAAATGCATAATATTTCACTCTCATGAATATGTTCCTCCACGTCGAATCTTTTGGGATTAAGAAGAAAGTAATTTTCCGTAAGACGTGAGTTGTGTAACATGAACTAAAATGAAACAGCAGAGTCAGAAGAGTAAGGCAAGTGAGCTGCAAAGTAGCTTCTCTTAAGCATGAGTGGGTAAGTCATTATAACTCAGTAGATCGAAAGCTGTTAGGGAATAACGTACTTCCTTCATAAAATTGAAGGCTGGAACACGCTTATGCCTCGACTTAACATTCTAGGAATGGCCCATGGCCTAGAATGGGACCCTGTTGGCTTTTACCAATTTTTCTCATTAAACGTCAAGAAGAGTCGTCATGATTGCATCGAAAAATGAACCAAAACGTTATCACCTCGCATTCACTCATTTAAATGTGTCAGGCGCAAGCCGTAGGAGTAATTTTGCCTTAATTGACGCCCCAATAATAAAAATCCCCACTTTGGGAAAAAGTGATTACCCTTCAATTTTTTTGTAAATGTCGAGGACAATCCAGAAAATTAATAACTGTCCGCGAATGGGACGCCATTTCCCGCCACTTGCCAGCCGCCCGTCGCGGCGAAGCGACGTAACGTCATGGCCGGTCTACGGCCCATTTCTCGTCCTTCTGCCGTCTCCTGTCCCATCTCCCTCATGGGAATGCGACCGCCCCCTCATCATTATCCCTCCGCAGCACCGGAATAACTTTCTTTGCTTGCGCAGGGGGTTGGCTATTTCAAATGACCTCTTCGATCACCGTGTAACAGTGCTCAACGTAGCCCTTAACCCAGGAGTGGGGAAGTAATGCAGACAGGGATGCTGCCACTGCAACTGCGACGTACCCTGTGATCCACCACGCGGACTTTCAACAACTCTACGGTCGGGTTTTGTGACGTCAGCCTTTAATTGTGCAATTTTGGGGAGTTGTTTTTTTTCATAAAATGTTCCTAAAAGGAATGGCAAATAAAAGTCTTTAATGAATCCTTTTGAGGTGTCAGAGGTTGGTTTCGCTGGGCTTAAAAATTATGTGAGGGGAGAATGGGCTTCAGTCTATCATTGCGGAAGTTGATTTATCCTATTTCTTCGAGGTGATATAATCTGAATTACGAGTTCTTCATTTCGGCGTCGGATTTAAACTCGAGTACTGCACCTTTCTAATTTATTAGAAAACGATACTATGCTAAACTTTCCCATCCCGCTATCTCTCACTACAGTCATGTGGCTCTCATAAAATGTGTCGTTTTTGTTGTAAATTGAAGATACCAGAAAGAATTCTTTGATACAAATACGTTCATACTTAATGCTGTTCTTGCAAAGGATAAAATAGAACCTAAATGGGTAAAGGAGAAATCTAATGAGAATTTATTTAGCATTTACTCAAGCCTTCCCATCTACATTCTTTATCTTGCCTGATTTCATGTAATGAAACATGTGATGTCTTAGTAAGATAAATGGCGCGTCAATTCATATTTTTCCGAAGTGCTTGTAAATGTTGACCCTTCAGCTATTCGGATAATCCCACATTGTTCAATTATATGCGCGCTAAGTAATGCAATTTGTAAGTCTGGTCCACCTAATTCCATATTTCATTCGTATTTCACTTTCTGAGCAAAATCAAAATACCAAGGAGTAATTTTCAGATAAAAATATTCCTCTGCGACATTCAATTAACATGTTAACAATATTGGCTTGTTAATACACATCAGAAGTTACACAAAGTATAAAAAAATTAGCAATGTCACGAAAGTCGTTCAAAAATATTACCTAAATTCCGTTTTTGTATGTATAACAAATCTGAGCATACATTATATAGGGAAAGTATATTATTTACATAAGAAAGAATAATACTTTGCCCAACTTATAAATGCTGTCCTCCGCCAATTCACTCTTTCCCTTTGACAACTTAATGCCATTGAGAGTGTCAGGGTGTTTATCGTCTACCTTCACCGATTACTCGGTTTTTAATCTCCCGGCTCATCCAGTACGACCCTAAATGATTAAATTTAAGAACCACTGGTTTTAGAGAATGAGTTCTCCTCTATTCGAATGATATTCTGCTAAACTAATCCCTCAATTACTCCATAAACAGTTATTCGTCCAAAAGGATTAAAAGTTATATTTCACTTACTTTCCAAAGGATGATTATTTTTTTCTGCGGCATCAGACCATATGCGACCATAATTTACAAATATGTATTTCATTGGTGAAAATTGAATGATATTGATGGGACTGAGGTTTAATGATAGTGCAATAAAAAAGTTTACCTTAGACTTAGCAATTTTCTAGCGTAGGATCATTCATATCATCTCTCTTTATTTCGAGTATTATTTCTGAATAACAATTTCCAATATTACTGTGTTCCAAATAAGTCTAATAATTGCAAGGATCATTCCGAAGATGAGTATTCCCATCAAGGAAACATGAGTATTCCCATCAAGAGCCAAAATTGTCTGAAAGGATTTTTTTTTACTTCCATGAAGCTCAATGCAAAATAGCTGCCCGAAAGTATAAGGCAAGATTCGCACAACTCGTGAACAGACGGAAATTGGACTGAATCGTTCCCTAAATATACCACCAAATCCAATAATACCGAGTTTTAAGTCCTCAAATTAAGACAAAATTGACACATTCGGCCGGCGCAAGGGAAGTTGTTTTAGCGACGATTTACAAAATTTCCGTAAGTCATCGACCAGGAAATACTGCACAGTCTCGGAGGCCTCAGTGCTCGAGTATTTCTCAGAAGGTGTGCTATTCCCTCGCGCCACATTTTCGTGGGTCCGTCGGGGTGTAAATCTTCGACGGGGTGGGACCGCTCTTAACACGCTTCACGAGGGTATTTCGCCAGTCCCCCCCTCTCCCCACTGTCTCCCACCCTCCCCAAGTCCACACCGTTGTGTCTTCTTCTGGCGCCCACCACCCATCCCTCTCCGAGTGGGAGGAGTTGCCCACTGACCGATTTGCAATTTTATCGTCCGGCCGTGGGCGGGGGGCGAGAGAACGAGGGCTGCTCCATCGGCGCTAGCATGTCGTCGGGAAAGGGTCGCCCACCGGCTGCTCCAGCCCCCAACCCTCACTCTCGCATGGTAATCAAACTTAGGCGACGGTCCTCCCTTGTCTTCCTCCCCCCTCCCAAGTCCAAGTCCCGCACGCCTTTCTTCCCCGCCTCCCACGCCACGCCCACCCCCTCCCCATCCCGGTCACCCCGCGCGCGGTCCTCTTTAGTGCCCACCGCTTGCTACTTCCCTCCGCTATGAGTCTCGAAAGGACTTAGTGCTTTTCTCAGAGAGCCATGGATACACACCGTTGTCCCTGTTTGTTCGCTGGAATGAAGCTCCGGGAGCATCCTCCCCTTCGGCAAACACAAAAACGGCAATCCACCCGCCCCTCCTTAACCTACCCCCCCCCCGCCCGCTCTTGTGTCACCCACCACCCGTTCATCTCATCCTTCTTCTTTGCCTCCGAGTCACCCCGGCCGACCTTCATTTCCTCTCGGTGGACATATTCTGTAGTCTTATACTTAATTGCACCTTCCCCGTGCGGTATGGGCGACCTATTACCGTGGCCGGAAAGCGGCTCAAACTTGATTTACGCACACTCCACCCCGAGGAAAAGGTCCTCTTGCCAAAATTGATACTTTGTCGGCCCTTATTTCTTGCCGAGACCCGGGGATATTGGCATTCGCGGAGTAAAAATGCAAGGGCAAAGAGTGCTTGCGTGACTCAAAAAAATATGAACTCTTACCGCTCTATTTAGCGATCCTCATTCGGATCGAATATTGTTATTGGCGCGGATGAGCGTCCTGTCTCTCTTCTCTCTCTCTCCGTCCCGTCGAACAACTTTTAAAAGGTTATGTACGTTACAGGTCACCATTCAGGATTAGTAATTCTTCTCATTTTATAGTAAACGCCTTATTCGGTCATTCGGGCTTGTGCGTAGTGGGTCCATTTCCGGATCCAGAAATTGCAATTTGGACCCCATGTGAGTGTGAGTGTTGCGTAAACCTTGCTGGCTAAGGCTCCAGGAAACCTTACGCCTAGCCAAAAATGGCTTATCAGGATCTTAGTGATACACGGACTGCTAGTCGAGTATGTAGAGAATAAATATATTGCTGAACGTTTTTCGGCTCAACCTAAACATTCATTCGATATTTTCATATGTCATATCAATGATTGATCGAGATCACATATTCAATATTTAATGCGCAAGGGAGCATTAACATACTGAGAAAAAATATTGAGCGTAGAGGAATCGGACTTAATCTGCGTGCTGCTTCTTATGTCTCAGACCCAGGTTTCTTTCTCGGGGCCGAGACAGGATTCTAGGAGGTCATTTCCATCGAAAAATTATGCGATACAATTGGTCACTTTTAAGTGTTGACACTTGTGTCCCGTCTGTCAGTTTTAACATTAGTGTGCCATGCCGACTTTTTAAAAGTTGGGAAAATGGCTCCGACGGGCTTTTCACACCAATTATCGGCCTAGGGAGCTCGCGACTTGATGTGAAACTCCACCTTCTCTAAATCCGCATTTTGAAAAACAAGTGCACTATAAATAACCCGTTGTACTTGGTGTAGAATCGTTTTAAATTCTATCATTAATTTTACTCTTCCTTTGGAAGAAGAAGGGTAGTGTTTTTGTGCCGTGTTAAATGAGGCTTAGAAATGTAAGGGTGATTTGTTTAGCCACCCAAGACCTACTTTAACCGGTAGACTTGCCATATTACCATAAATTGGTATGGAATAACCTAAAGGAGGAGAGATGCTGCTGTCAAGTTGGCATTTTATTGTGGTCAAAAATGCCGTGGGCATTTAATATTCAGAAAAAAACAGCGAAAAAAGTAAAACTTTACTGAATAGACCATTCGTATGTGTATTCCCCAGAGAGCGTTGAATTTATTGCACCTTCTCAATAAAAAAAATCTTACAGTCGTTTAAAAAAAAATCCGTTGACTTCTCCAGCGAGAGACTCCTTCTGTACTATGACCGGCCACTGCTACGTCATTATTATTTTTCATTCGCCCCTCGTCTCCCTTCGCTCATTTATGCATCGAACTCACCAATTTGTTTTCATGAGTGTCATCATAAGAAAAGTGACGCCTGGACTTTAGAACTGCGTGCATTGTGGAGAATTCCCTTTCTAGCACGTAATCGCTCATCTCCGACCGTGCAGTGACCTATGTGTGTCACCATTTCATCAGTGGATATTGTGCAGAAGAGCAATGCCGCTCAAGAATGACGGCGAATAAACACACACGATTAGGGAGGGTTGGAACAGGAACACTTGTCGTAGTAAATTAGGCGATACCGTTGCGGCCGTCATTGGCTGATACTCGTTAGACGTTGGTGCACATTTACCTGAAAAAAACTGATTTGGTTAGTTGTTTTATCAGTGTGGAGAGATAGACGTAAGGATTCGTACCCATTTTGCACAGACCATTTGATGTCATCACAAATCTGCTAAGGGTCGTAAAGTTAAAAAACTATTTAAATTCCCTCAAAAGAAAAAGAAAAGTTCCCCCTTAAAATATAGTTTTTCCAAGTAGTTAAGAAATTCAAAGGATGACTTCACAAGGGAAAATCGTAGAAAGTCGAGAGGAATGTGAGAGAGAGTTTATAGGCAAACTTAACGTACCTATAGAAGCAAAATATTTTTAAAATATTTAGATAAAAACCCAAAACTATTTTGGCCTTCCGTCAATGTTATGCAATTAAAACGTCAAATTTACACTTTTAAAGGGAAAATGTCGACATGTTACAAACGGCATAGAGGAGGCCAATATCCAAAATACTTTCTCTCAAAGTGACTACATAAAAATTTTGCTATGGGAACGAAGCCCCTAACACAACTGAAAAGCAACTCATGACCAACGTAGTATTTATTTCTTTATTTAATGACTTGAATGGGGCGAGATTGAGACTTCATAGTCTCTTCTTCCATTATACGAGGGTCATCCGGAAAGTAGTACCCGTTCGTGAAATAAAGACACAAAAGTAAATATTAACAAACATAAAAAATTTTATTTGAAAGAGGATACTTTAAACTACTTCTCAACATAATCTCCAAGCAAATTAAGGCATTTGTCATAACGTGTGACAAGTTTCTGTATTCCTGCTGCATAATCCTTCGCCGCCAGCTCATTGAGATACAGGGTCACTCCTTCTTTAAGTTCTTCATCGCTGTCAAATCTTTTTCCTGCCAAAAAGTCTTTAAGCTTTGTAGAGAGATGAAAATCTGAAGGGGCCAAGTCCGGGCTATACGGTGGATGGTCGAAAGTTTCCCATTTGAATTGCTGCAAAAGTTTTTGTGTTATCCCAGCTGCATGAGGCCTGGCATTGTCATGAACGAGAATGACACCAGTAGACAATAGACCTCGCCGCCGATTTTGTATTGCCCGCCGTAATTTCTTTAATGTTTCACAATACGCATTGGCATTAATAGTGTCTCCACGGGCCATAAAATCAATAAGCAATACACCTCGTCGATCCCAGAAAATGGTTGCCATGAGTTTCCCGGTGGACAGAACTGTCTTGAATTGTTTTGGTTTGTTTGGTGAATGAGCATGATGCCACTCCATTGACTGTCGTTTACTCTCAGGTGATGCATAACAAACCCATGTTTCGTCACCAGTAATTATGCGAGTCAAGAAAGAGTCTCCTTCATCAGAATAACGTCCCAAAAACGTCAGTGCTGCAGCCATACTCTTGGTTTTGTGCTCATCTGTAAGCATGCGAGGGACCCATCTTGCACAAATTTTTGCATAATGCAGATGGTGTTTAACAATTTCATGAACAATTGTTCGAGAAACATTGGGAAAATGCTCACAGATGTCATCAATTGTGACGCGCCGATCGTTCCTCACGAATTCGTCAACTGAGCTCACCAGTTGGTCTGTAATGACAGACGGTCTCCCCGAACGCTCATCGTCGTGTGTGTTCCCCCTCCCCATGTTGAAGTTGCGACACCACCGCCGAACAGACGACTCGTCCATTACATTGTCTCCATACACCTCCTTTAATTGGCGATGAATATCACATGGGCGAACGTTTCTTGCATAGAGGAATTTAATCACTGCCCTCACTTCACAACTGGCGGCGTTCTCAATTTTTTTAAACATTGTAAACAATCACAGAAACAACACAGGCAATGCTAGCGTCACGCAACTTGGCTCAGAGAAGGCAGACAAGCCACTGAAGCTATCTGACCTCGTCCAGCGGCTACTCGCGTCGTCAGCACTTCATGCGGCACGAACGGGTACTACTTTCCGGATGACCCTCGTACATTACAATGAACAAATATTATAGAAATTAAAGTTTAAATGAAATAAAAATTGTGAAGAAACGCGACCTCTGGATTGGCAGACAAGGGCGTGACCCCTTCGCCACCATGTGGTCTTGGGTAGAAATAAAATCAGCTCCGAATTATAAAAGCAAACAAACCCCCAGGTCCTCAAAAAATTCCCCATAGAGTACTGAAAGAACTTTCAATTGATGTAACGTCATAAATAGTAGTACAAGAAGGATGAAAATCATTGGAGAGTTGTGTGAAAAGTTTCCGACTTAACAAATATACGAGACAATTTTGCTTCCAACTTATTTTTATTTTTCACCATAGTCTTCTTTAATTCGACACTTTTTCCAGCGATGCTCCAATATTTTTTAACCCTTCCAAATAATAGCTGATATCTTTCTCCGCAAAATAGGCGTTTATGTATGTCATAACCTCCTCGTCCGATGGAAATTTCTGTCCTTCAAGAAAACCGTTAAGGTTAGGAAAGAGGGAAAAGTCACTGATGGTCAGATCTGGTAAATACAAAGAATAGTCAACCAATCGAAAGTACGATTCGTGAGTTTTAGCCATGGCGACCGCCGAAGTGTAAGCTAGTACGTTGTCCTGATGGAAAAGCACTTTCCAATTCTTCGAGTGCGTTCGAATTTTTAAAATTTCTGCTTCCAGTTTGCCAAGTACTGTTGCATAATTCTCTCCTATTATTATTTCACATTTTGTACAAAATTGGACGCATTTTGGGACTGTCCCAAAAACATTCGACAGTCTACCTTCCCGGTAGATGGAACCGTCTTTGCCATTTTTGGAGTAGGTTAACCGTCTGCAGTCCATGTTTTTGTCTGTTCTTTCGTCTCAGAACTCTTTTGGTGGATTTAAGTTTCATTTATAGTTATAAATTGATACAAAAACTCCAACTCTTCGCTTGAAGCGCTCAACGGACATGGATATGCTCATTTGAATTCAGTTTTGGTCCAAGGTGAGCAAATGGGGCATCCAACGTGCGAATAGCTTTCTCATGTCCAATTCTTCAGTCAATTTAATTGGAATAAAGAGACCGTGAACTTAGAAACACACAAGCGAACAGTAGAAGCAAAACTAAATAATCTCAATGTCGTCCATCCCAATTGGATTCCATAGACACCTAGAGGTCTCCCACAACTCAACAAATATAATATATCGCACGTTCAACGACCAATACATGAATATCTGATGTATTACTAAGGATTTTAAGTAATTCTATAAGGTCCTCGGAACGAAATAATATGTTCGATAATAGTCTTCAGAACTACCCCTACCTCTCAACAGTCGCGTCATATTAATGGGAATACATAAAAAAATAAACGATGCATAGGTTACTTGTATTTATTCATTGAAATTATCAGTAAACCTATTTCAATACTTTGATCAAATCCTACTAATGATTTTTCATTGCCAACCGTTTCATCCATGGTAATATTAATAGGTGACATATGACATTTACCAGAAAAAAATATTTACTATAAAAGAATCGGCATGGAAATAATTCGTCGTTGAAATAGTTGCAGTGACGCATACATTAAACATCAGTTTTATTTAGTAATAAATGCTGTAGAGTTTCCTGCACTTCGCAGTTCTCCGTTTGTTACCGAAGAAAACCGACCTCCCTCCATTAGTAAATGTGTATCATTATTTTCTCTCCCCAGAATCGTTTTTGACACATAATTCATTATTATGCCATTTTCAGGTTTCACCTTGAGTGAGTGAGGGGTTACCAATGTGAAATATCTCTCAGTAGCGTCCGCACTTTAATCTTTATTTGAAGTCTGCGACACGTGCTCACACTTACTATACCGCAACCATTAGTCATGAATAGAAAAATGTCTTAGATAGTGTGAATGCGTGCTTTCTTATGCGGCAAACATTTCGAAATAAAGGGCCATATATTGTTAATTGTAAGTCGCAGTCTGCATTGAAAGATATTCCTGGCGGTCGGTAGTATTTTAGAGACAGAATTCTTAACGCCAGTGATCTCACCATCTGAAGAAACCTAAATACTTAACTTTTCTTAGAAAAGGCTGAAAATTCTCAACGTTAGACTTGTCATGAACTAAAATTTCATCTTGGTTACCATTTATGTGAAGCATTAGAGTATAACCTACAATTTATCCTGTATTCCACCAGTAGACGGGGTATTTTGGTACCGACATAGTAATTTATGAATATAGTTTTCGTTAGTGCTTAATTTTTGGTAACAAAGCAATATGAAGCCACCGTAACTTGCAACATTGAGTTTTCTTCATTAAAATATCTCTTGAAACAAGCGGTACTTATATAATTTTACTAGTGAATCAAGTATATATTGGCTACGTGATAACTCTTATATACGTGATGAAGGTTTAGTGTTACTCGTTATGGAGGAAAAATCACTCCTGATAGATTTCCGTTGAGGGTAAGAGGTTGAAATCCTGTGTCTTTTTTTTTAAATGGTTAGTTCTGGTCTCGAGGGGAACCTCAGCAAGTCAGCCGCGGTTTGAAGGCCATCCCTGTTCCTATGCGGTGTCGCGTGGTGTTTCGGTTAGTTTAAAGGCAAAGCGTATTACTGAAATTCCAAGGGGAAATACGTGGCCCTGTTCCTATAGGAGACTTTAAATGTTCGTACCATCATCACAAGCGACCAAGTTTAATAATCTTACAAATAGTTATATGAGTTTGAAGGCTGCATGCTTTCGGGTCCTGGGATATGGTTATGAGTCCTAGAGTGTACACCGTTTCGGTGGGGATAGAATAATACCAATTAATGAGTGGTAACTGGACAGGAGGATGCCACTAATTCGATTTGAATAGGCACCGATTTTGACGCAAGTCATTCGGAAGGGCCATAATTGCTTAATAAGTATCTGATAAATGACAGCGTAAAATTCCGAAACTACCCTTCGAGTAGGAGCCATCGCTGGTGAAATAGCCATAGCCATCGCTGGTGATACATTGGGATGTACAACAACTTCTGAAATATCGGATTTTACGGTCGGAAACGTGAAAAAAATTATTAATAAGCTTATCTTTATAGTAAGCCCTTTGTTTTTTTCTGGCTCGTTGCACTTTGAACCATTTCTAATCATCGAATTGCAAACGAGAGTATATCACTGATTATTATTCTCGGTTACTCTTAGATCCATATCCCACATTTTATTATAATCCAATGCACTCGCTTTGTGCGGTCTTCAGAATACACGATCGAATTTAGAAGAAAGATTTCCACAGGGAAGGACTTCGAGACTAATCTAAAGAGCTTCTGGGGTCATTAGCGAATCAGATTAATCGCAAAGCGAAAAGAAATACTTAAGTTACTTGCCGGATTCATCGCCTTGATCGTGGAGAAGATTCCACTCTCCCAACTCCGCACCCTCTCAGCGCCATAT
Source organism: Hetaerina titia (assembly GCA_037158775.1). Classification (NCBI taxonomy): domain Eukaryota; kingdom Metazoa; phylum Arthropoda; class Insecta; order Odonata; family Calopterygidae; genus Hetaerina; species Hetaerina titia. The sequence goes on from CM073779.1 coordinate 38,961,676, forward strand.
CAGATCCTTAACTCTGGAACGTTCGCCTTGGGGACATGCGCTCTCACTGCTAAGCCTCTTCTTCTCCTCTAGCTCTGGTATCTTTATTACCGTGCTACACCCTAGAGCTATGGCCAGTTTCCAAGCATGAAAGAAAAAGGAAGTACAAAATAATGCTCTTAATTTGTGGCGGTGATGAGTTTTTTATTTTCAAGGAGTTCGATCGCTTGCGCCAGGATTAAAATTTGGGACATTTCTGAGAATAAAAAAGTTATCTATTACCAAAAAGGTGAAATCCCTTCGACTTAACGAAGTTTGATTTATTGGAAGAGGATCGGGGAGTTTTGCACTGCAAAGTTGCTATGGTAAAATTGGTTTCTCCTTAAACATTTAACATATTTGACCAATTTTCAATGCAACATGAGTGATGTGAAAACAAACAGAAATCGCGTTTCAACGAAAAAATGAGTGAAAACAATTTAATATCATCCCGAAAATGGTCATCGAACACCACATTTCACCGAAATAGTGGTTCATCCAAGAAGTATCTAGTTTTCACTAAGTTTCTTCCCCCAATATTGTGCATACTTATTTTATTTTCATTATTCTGAAAATTATAAAACGCTTCAAGTAAGAAATATCTCAAAACTGCGTTTTAAATTACACGAAGTACTTATAACCGGGCAATTATTTTTCATTTCGATATTGAAGCTGCTATATACGCCATAATTTCGAAAATGTTTCTTTCCGTGAGCATCATTTGAGCTTCGCAACAAAATTCTAAAAGAAGAAGCTGTCGATAAAAACCGATACTGCCTCAGGGAGTTAAGATATAGTTTTCAGGGCAGCAGATAGGTTATGTGAATAGCTTCCGAGTTAATCTCCATCCACTTTGAGTAAGAACCGTTCACATGAACACTATTTTCAGCAGTTCCATTGTGCATTAATTGATTACTAAACATTAAACCACAGGTTATAGTTTAATGGGTTTTTGTTTGATTTTCTGGTGCAAACATTTCTTACTTTTAGAAATTGCACAAGAAAAGCATTAGTATGAGAAAGAGAAAAAATAACGAAGAAGGTTTAGGTAATATGATTTTGATCAGTACAAGTCATATTTCCCCTTAAACAATACTGAATTTGAGCGGTAACATTACCCAACGGCAAATATTTTCTAGGAGCGATATCAAATATTAGCAATTGAGTATGTATATTGTGCATGGCAGGCGAGTAAATCCGTCGTAAATGGGAAAAATGTCTCCTCGAAGTATAAAGTTACTTAGCCCTTAAATATATTGGTTATAGCGGAGTAGTCATAGATTTCTCTTTTAGTGAAAACTTACTTTTTATGACATATGTGAGGGTTTTGCTAAGTTACCCATGTAGAGCGCCTCTGCGTTTTCATGCTATGGCAATAAGAACTGGCGAATTTAAAGTTCACGCCGTTCTCGCGTACCCCTTCAAATTAGGAATTAAGTGAGAGAGACTTTCCGGGTCGTGTCTAGCCCTTAATTAATGGGAATGACGATCAATCAGTCAATCAATTCGATCCTTAATAAACGAGGACGATGTACCATTTCGTCAGAGTTTCAAGCTCGGGCGTATAGGAGTCACAATTTTTTCTCCTGTGAAACATTGAGATTTATGCTTCATTAATATGTGCTCAATTCATCGTTAGTGATATGTATCGAGAATTATGACTTGTTGGAAAAACAGGAGGAAAAATGTTGCCATGACATACTGCTGAATGGATTTTCATTTTCTGTGTCAAATTTAAAAATAATCTATCAATCATCACAAAATAGCAGTAAACATTTGGCAACCATTTTAAGCAGTCATATTTTCCTTTTTGCGAATAATTGGCTCAATGGATATTGGAAATGTATAAACTTTTAGCGCAATTCAAATAGCTCAACTAAAATTGGTATTCTTGCAGAATTAATTCCATATATTTGTTCACCATACGACTCCATCACTAGACTTATGTTTTCAAATATTTTTATATTTTTAATTAAAACACTCCTGCAGACACTAAGACATCAACTAGAGTATGTATGCAAACATTTTTTTCGTACGAGGAAATACAAATCAAAGAACTTGTTCAGTTTCGATGTAATGCCGAATTCACTCCGAAGCTAATATTCAACAAGTCAATTCTCGTAACACTAAAAACTTCTACACTCTGACACCGTTCTTCGAATGATTAGATTTCCTTTAATTGTATTATTACCATTGTTGGAAATTAAGTTTCTACTGTTTTGCCATTTTCAGAAATTCCACCTGTTATCTTAGAACTATCCAAGGTCTATCTTAATTCCTTTTCTGTTTGGCTTACGATATGTTGTCATGATTGAAAGGAACATATTATCCTTCAAAAATCCAACTTTCTCGGATTTTTCCGTAGAAGATTTTGTCTGAGAATATGTTGTGGATGGAATGAATAGTAAATGACTTGATTTTGCATAATTTAATCCAGTTAATTCTTCAAGACGCCTGTGTTTTGCTTTGAGCGTGTTTTTCTTCTGCCTACCTTTCAGCTTTATTTTCAATTGTTTTCACCAAAAGCGGAAATCCAAGCCTTCTGTTTTCAGTTGTTTTCAATTTGCGATGCCTTGTCAGAATCCCGGATTTTGTAGCGACCATAATGCTCCGGGAACCAATGAAAAACCTAACGCCAATTCCCGCGTAATCTACTTTAAGTTTAACTATTTACCTTGTACAGTATGCATGCTTTTCTATCATTTTAACGTACTCAAACTTGCCAACATTTATCCCGGTAGAAAAGAAAAATGGTAATCTGTAGTGAATTTTCACCTATGAATTACTCGAGAGATATTAAACACAGGAATGGTGGGGGAATGTGGAATCGAGCACATCACAAGCGTACAAAAGTTTTCTTGACCGGGACTTGAACCACGGATTTTTAACTTTCTGGGCTGATGCTCATTGAGCTATCAAGGAAAAGTAAATTTTACTGAAAAAATCTGCTGGGGATTTATGCAACCACTTTTACCCAATCCTTTGGGCAGAAAATAGCGTTGGGGAGCTTTTTCATCCACCAAAGGAGAAAGTGACGATTGAAATTATAAATATATATATATATAACAGGAGTCACGGTAGTCCAGAGGTAGAATGTTGAACTACTGACCGGAGAGCGTGGGTTTGATTCCCTGGCAATCCTCTCTGGGCACTTTCAGCTCCATCCAGGCTATGTGATTTTTTGGGTATCAGATCTCCCTGGGAAACCATAACAGACACGGGGAAGGCTCTGACCCTAATGTGTGGAATTCATACGCCGTTGGGCTTAGTACTGGGTGAACGCTACCATCACCTACCAAACCGACCATCGGGTTTATTTACTGTGTTTATGGTTAATATATATTTGCGAGTTTCAAAATTGGTGTTATTTTAAAAACGTATTTATCATAGATTTGTGGCGTACATTTGCGAAAAAAAAGTTTTATTCAAATTACTAACTGGTTATAATGTATCTTCCATTACAAAGTCCTCAGAGCTAATAACCAAGGATAACGTTGAAGATGCACGAAAACGAAAAAGATTTTCCTTTCGTCATTTGTTATTTAAGAACGGAAGTCTAGCTAATGCATCGGATATTTAAAGGGCTCAAGCTTGTCTACATTCATTCGAGGTGATACGGACACGGTTTTTGATACACTGCGCTTCAAAGTTCGCATTATTCCTCGGAGTTTCCACTAGCCTCCCAAGCAGCCGTGCGCTAGGTTTGTGGAATGAAGTATTTGGTTGACCGTTGGCGTCAGAGTTAATAGTGAACAGAGGTTTTATTAGCAGCCAAATAGCATAGCATCTTCGAGACAAGTACCTACTGCACAAGTGTTAAAAGTCATACACTATATTTTTAATCTTGATAATCGCCTATCGCCCTTCCCTGCCGCAGCTGGTCGTCCAACCCCTCAGAACGCCAACCAGCACCCCTCACCATCCACAGTCCCCTTCATTAAGTGACCTCTCTTTTGTTATTCCTCCGCCCGTCCACTCGTCTACGTAGCCACATCCTCGGCCCACCCCCTCCTCACGTAGTTCGCTCTCTCCCTCCCCCTCCTGCCTGTTCGTCACCCGAGCTTCCACCCCCTGCCTTTCGTCCATCCGCCACGAGGCACAACCTCTGCCCTCCCCCTGCGCCCTACACCCGACGCCCTGCCCTCCTCTCTCCCCTCTGCCCCTCCACCTCCGCCCCTCGCAACGCCGTGATGCTCTCCAGCTGACCCTCGCCTCGTGCACCGAGTGAGAGCTGACGACGTCCATGTCAAGGGTTAAGAGGGTCTCCCACACAGTCGTCCCTTCCATATGCCGCTCAAACCGCCCGCCCTTCGCGGTCCATCCCCCCGTCCCATCCGTCCCACGATGCCGCCGTTCCACCCAACACCCCCCTCCGCTCACTTGCCTCTCCTCACTCTCCCCCTACCCCAGCGCCACCCCCCGGGAGACGACCTCCTTCGCCTAGACGTCCACCCTCTATCCACCACCCAGCGCAGAGGCCACACCCCCACCATGATCCACCCCTTCTCCCGAGACATCCCCACCGCCATCCGACGCTTGCCATTCCCACTTTTTTTCGACACTGCCTCATCCTCCTTCCTTCCGCCATCAATGTAGCGGTGGCCGGTTGGCGTTTCTTTTGTCTCCCCTACAAGCGCGGTCAATTCGCGCCGCAATCATGGACTTAATGTGACTCATCAAACTTCAATCATGCCGGGAGAGGGGTGTGCTTAGGGAGCGGTAGCAGCCCGCAGCGCCAGGGCCACTGCACCGGGCGCAACGGGGGGACGGGGGAGGGGGAGGAGGCGGTAGTCGAGAATTTTTTTTACATTGATATCGAAGTGATTACTTTAATCTGGAGCGTAATTTTGTATGGCTCGCGAATGTGGTCGTTGAGGCATAGGATATGCGTATTTGGAGGCTTTTGAGACGTTGTCGTGGAGAATAATGGAGAAAATAAAATAGAAATAAATACAAACGATGAAGTTCTAGGTACTGTAGGGTAAGAGAGGTGATCTTGAGAGAAATTTGAATATTTTAGGACAAATGAAGGCAGAAGAAGATACAAGGAGGTAATGGGATGCTGAAGGCGGTCTTGGAAAGGATAATTCTGTTAAAACTTTGTAGAGGGAGGACAGGAATAGGTATATTGGACGGATTTAAAATAGTTAGAAAGTATGTGGAGCTATATAACAAGCTAATACAGTACGCAGCATGGGGTTTAGTGATATTTTTGTAGTCCTTGTTAGGGTTTATGAATGCAGTGGTGTTCGGTGCCGGAGTCCATCGAAAACATACCCTAAACTGGCAGACTATTGCTAATAATGAAAATCTGAAATTATGCATAGTATTTTTTAGAGGAGGCGACCGACAGCTTAGATTATTTGCACCATTTGGGATGGATAGGAAAGGATGAAGGGTGGAGAGAAACCCGGCGTCGGCCTTCTCTTAACGAAAGGCGCCGAGGAGTCCGCAGCTTAACGTCCAGTGAACGTAAATTAAGGGTACGCTGAGTAATTTGATGTTTCATTTGACTTAAGTGCTCAAAGGCGTTTCACTCTGCAGAATTATTATGTAGAAGGTTGCACATATGATAACTTGGTCGGGTGTAGTAAGAACTATTCACGAAATTGCCAAACGGAAATGTTTGCTTCAACCGTCTAGCCATCTCCTCCTAAATCCTTCCGAAAGAAACGGAATAAAGGAGCACCAATCGGAACACGATAAGCCATTCCTGTCTGTCATTCGGTGTCCCAAGGACCGAACTGCCGGACTTAACTGGACACCTTTTTCCAAAGCGTGACTCAAAACCCGCCTCCTTGGATTAGCAGGCGAACCCGTTACCATCAACATCTACGTAATACCCCTCAATGACGTTTGGTGTAGTATAAAGGGTATAGGTTTTTTATTTATAATTATGTAGTTAAAACGAATTATACATTTAAATTTCCAAATCCTATGTATTTATCTATCTATCTACCCATTAGACTGCCAAATTTCACTAGTTGTGATGTTCACGTTTACTCGCATATGACAGATTGCTAGGTTTAATTTTGTAACTTCTGTGTTTAATAAATTACGCTAGTACCTTTGTGTGAGGACGCAGGCATGTCAACATTCTTGAGTCTTTAATATGAAGTAGTCATACATCACCAAATATTTTATGGAAGTTTCCTTCTTTTTCTTTTATAAGGGGCTGATTTCTCCGAAAATTTAAACGTAAAGAAAAAATAAATTTTTCAATGATTTAATTCGTTTGTAAGCAAGTCACTCCAACTTAGTAATGCAACTCTAAAACAAGCAGCAATACCCAATACAAATAGTTTGCAATACGCTTGATTACATTTCGGGTTCAAAGTCAAACATGTATGTATAGCAGTGTGAACTTCCACAGAAATAAGAGATGTACAAAGTGGGAATCTTTAACACCATAATTCATCTCATTACAGCTTAAAGACCTATACGCTTTGAGCAGATATATATATAGATATATATACACACACATATGTGTGTATACATATATATGTGTGTGTGTATATATATATATATATAATATATGCACAAATATGACAATATATATAGGCATATTTTTCATTGGTATGAATAAATTATTGGAAAACTGTTATTTCGACTCTGAAGACATACTGAACCTTTTCCTCTTTCGACGTGAGATACACTAATGTGTTTGTCACGTCGAAAGAAAAATATTTAATTTTTAGCATGAAAGGAAATATTTCTGTTCGATGACGTACAAATCCGTATCTTCCTTCCAGTGGTATTATTACCAGTATTTGCTCATTAAAACCATGGAAAACCGAAGTATTGAAGTTTCCGTGGGATTAAAACTGTAGAATTTTAAGCGCGCCAACAAATAAATAATTTCTAAGAATAAATCTTCGTTTGAAAATGTGTGGACCATTCTTCAACCCTCTCTCCGAAGGTAGCAATTTTTAAGCTCTTCGGTGCCACCATTCTCGCGAACCAAGTCCTGTTATCTATTCCTTAAATCATGACGTTAATCATTTCCCTGCCCTAGGTGAGGTAACCGATTCCCTCTGCGGGCTTCGGGCCTTCTGCGGTGGTAGCTACACGCGGGTGGCCTCACTCCGTGGTTTGGACGCACATATCCCAAGTGGCAAGGTTAAATCGCTTCATGTCGGGCTAGATTAGTGCCTCTGTGGTGGCAGCGTCTTCGTATCAGTAGGGAGGATGGGCCATGGGCCCTATTCTGATTGCATCCCCCGGTCGCGTCGAGGGACTCGCGAGAAGTGCCCACCCGGCCCACCATTGCGCTATTGACCTCCAAGCTTTCTCTCGGACTCACTTAAGGAAATCTAAATCGAAAGACGTCGGCCGTAACACTCTTATCGGACCGAATAAAAATTCTCTTTACACATATGTCATGATTCAGTAATGTTTATTTTTAAGAAATCCACATTTCTATGCCATTACCTAGTAAATTTTAAAATTGTACACACACGCATATTGTAAACACCTTTTTTGATCGCCTTGGCAACAACTTTGTAACAAAAATTTGCACGTTTAGTTTAGTTTTTGTGTGCGTTCCCGTCTCGTCTCTCTCTATCATGATGTCTTTATATATACTAAATAAATAAATACATATACGTGTATACATACATATATTCAGGTATATATATAGAAATATTTATTTATTTATGCGTGTATATATGTTTACATATGCATGTATTTGCATTGCATGTATGTGTGTATGTTTACCTATGTACGTATATATTGAGCAGCGAAAACTCACGGTATGAAGTATGCACGTGGACTGTTGAAACATTCACACTTGAATGGCACAACAGAGCACCAAAAAATATATGTATAGAAAACACGTAACATGGCACTCATATTGCTGATATTTTAAGCTTCGGTCTTTCTCTTAGTCCTCCGTAAGGTCAGACTGGAAGGAATGCGAAGGCTGTGGAGGGGGGGTAGCGCGGGAAATGCTGGGAAAGGGGGCGGAAAGCGGTAAAGATCTAACGGTGACTGTTCAAATCGGGAAATTCAAGGACTAAGATAATGGCCAAAAGCTTAAACTATCTGCAATGTGAATGTCCTATTATTTGTTTTCTATTAATATATATCTTGTGTGCTGTTGTGTCGTCAAATTGGTATGCTGCTGTCGTGAGTACTTCCATGTCATAAATGTGTAGGAGTGTGTATATATGTGTATATTTATACACATATGTATATATATATGCATATATATACACATATGTATATACATATAAACAACCTTATGCAGATGCAAGATAGTAAGGTATCGATAGATGCACGTTGTAACATGAACTTAATTTAAATTGTCCCCAAAATCAGTCCAATCATGATTAGCCTCACTAACTGTGTATTCCTGTAATCCAGGTCTCTTGTACGGGTACACCTACATAGTACCTCACAAGCCGCTGCAAGGGTGTGTGGCGGGGGATGGTAGCTCACCAGCCATGAATGCATAGTCACAATCAGGACACCTTTACACAAATATTAGTTTGATTATGCTTTTGAGCAAATTTAATCGCACAAAAGAAGGTACTTGAATGCGACAATATTTAATAACAAGATACGTATATTCCGATCTTCTAGGAGAAGTGTTTAAAAGGTGGGTCTGATAAATAAAAAACATGCAGAGTATCAACAAGATATATACGCAGCCAATGCTAATTAACTCCTTCGTGCGACTGCGTTCATATCTCTTTAGATCACTAATGGTACGAAAAAAAAACTCAATTTAAAATGTATCAGTCCTACTATCTATCTCACTGATTTTGTGTTCGTGATTTGGCCATTTGGCCGAAAATTGTATCGTTGGCTACCAGCCTAAAAGATGAATATTGCTTAATTCAGCGTGCTTGGTTGCTTCCTTGGCTTGGAGGAAGGAAACACAGAAACATAGTTTCCCTATAAATGACTTCTGAAATGCGATAGGGCAAATTTATACAGAATTGAACTCTCATTTTCTCTACGCTTGTACTAGCTTAGTAGGCCTGTTGAAACGGAACGTGATTAGTATGACAACTTTGCCTGCCTCCCCCTCCCCCCCAATCTCAGTCTTGATCGATATTTTGGTGGCTCAAAGTTGTAGTTTTTGCGTAAGTTTTAATGGAGTACGTAAGGCATAGTAAATACGCGTTCACCACCTCGGGTTCCCTCCGAATCTCGTTCCCACCGACCACCCTTGGATGGGGGTGCAAAGCCCCACTCATCCACCCTGTCTTACTGCACTGGGTTTGATCTGACATCGGTTGCTTAAGCAACTTAAAGAAAAGAAATATGTATGAAAAAAGGATAACATTTGTAGGTCATTCTTGCCCCCGAAAGCCACTCGCGGTGTAGTTAAGGGTTGGATCCGAAGCATGCTGTGTTAGCATACATGTATGTGGTGATAGCTCCCTCCGTGGCTAAGTTCGCGCAAAAAAAACGAGCTTTGCGCGTCGTCCTTTCAGCTGATAACATTATTATCTCTGTACGATAGCGTTTTCTTCTGCAAGTCTTGGCAAAAACATTAATTAATGATTGTCTAACGTTAAAATTCACACGTAATGAGCAGTACTAAACCTCACTTAATCTGACACGACGTGACGCCCTTAACTACAATAAACTATTCTTTAATTCCGCGTACTTCCTCCCTCCCTTGATGACAAATCTGGCGTGTCTATTCTCTTTTCACCGCTACCTCGTTTGCCAAACATTCTCCCGCCTATCAGCACTTTTTTGCCAAATAAAAAACCATGCGTTCAATTCTCTAGCCTTCTTTGAATTTCTTCTTACGACTCTCTCTCCCCTTCTAACATGGCGGGTACATCATCATTTGTTTCCTTCCCGTATATTTTTTCCATTCTTCTCCATCTCAAAAGCCTTTCCGTGGACTACAACAGATCCTCCCCCTCACCTCACCACGGCTTGGTGAAAAAGCTCGTTTGTTTAATGACACCGAGGACTATGCTGGCGGAAGCAATGATAATTTTTCCTAGTGGGGTCACCCATGCCAGATAAGTCGACGAGTGGGAGTCAGACGAAAGATAGTCCTCAGTGAGGCGGCAGTGAGGACGACGTCTAACCCCAGTGGAGGGAAAGTGACGAAGCCATTGAGTGATTGTAGGACGGTGAAACCACTACTGAGGGAGACAGTGGGAAATCTACTCAATTGCATCTCCCGTGAATGACACAATGTTGAACAGAAATAGGTAGTGAGGATCGGCATTGGTATTTTTCCTGCTCACTCCAAGAGAATTTAAACGGACCTCATTCCTCTGCATGGAATCGTCGTGGGTGTAAAGCCACACCTTCAACCAAATCGCACCAATGCTCATTGAAACAAGGTTCAAGGGTCTTCTTAATATCCCCGAATGGCCGATATCGTCCAAAAACCCCCAAAACCCTTTCTCACCCCTCGAATCTAACCTCTCCGCCGTCGTTCGCTCCCACACCCGTCCCTTGGATCCGTTCGACACGCCAATGAAGTAATTTTAAAGCCGCACGATGGAAAGGAGTGGGAAAAAAATGGGGACGTTCCTCCGCGAGGAGGCTGAGGCAGGCGAAAAAGGTTAGTATGTGGGGGCGAGTGGGGGAGGGGTCGCTTTGGGGTGAGAAGAGGTGCTGGGGCAGAGTCAAGTGTGGGAATCGAGTGACGTCCGCGGAGGGAGGGTGAGGGGCGAGTGCGGAGAAGGGATGGGAGGATGGAGAGGAAGCGTGAGGAGAAGAGCGGTCGTGTGCGGCCGGGAAGGAACTCGTGGCCCGCGGCGGCACGTTTATTGACACGGCACGAGAGGTACATGTGTCATCAGAGCGATGAGGAGGCCGGGTGGCAAAATGTGGCGAGGGCGAGGAGATGGGGCGGGCGGGCGGTGGGGTGGAGTGGAGTGGGGTATATGGGGGAAGGGGGTGTGTCATGTGCAAGAAGGGGGGAATGCGCGTCGGCTAAAATAAAACATTAAGTCCGGAGGGGGGGAGGAAAGTCGAATGTGAATGGAAGATAGGGGCAGGGGGTCAGAGGGTGACTGGCAGGCTCTGCTTGAGGGCCCCTGTGGTGCGCGGGTCGGGTCGGTGCCTGGAGGCTCAAAGAGTGTCGGAACAAAGGAGAGAGGACTTCTTTTCACAATGAAGAAAACAATTCTCACGCGACGGCCTTGGGAATGTTTTAAAAGTTGAGGGGAACGAGAATTATGTCTCGGAGTGCCATGGATTTCCCTTGCTTAGAACCAAGTACAGGAACACGGAAATGTGTCACGTGTGTTTGTTTGTGTGCGCGCGGACCTCACCTACAATTTTTGTTCTGGACCAAAATGGACGATGCCCACGCCTCGCTCCAGACTTTGCGCTAAAAACTGTAACCGCTGAAAAGGATAGGAATTTTTTAATTGGTATTAAAGTAACAGATCAGCTTGGAACTCGGAAAGACAGAAGTAATCTTATCAGCTGAAGTATTCTTCTTTACCGGGACGAGGTACTTGCTTTTAAAGTGAACTCTCTTCTTTGAAGATGACGGCAACATGCATATGTACACAGAATTCCTTTCCGACAAGGGAAGCGTACTGAATTCGGCGATGTAAGCACTGTTCGATTATTTTAAAAGGCCTTACACAAACACAGGAGAGTAAGTTATGAAAATACAGGAATATACTATGGATGGTGGCAAGGTACCTGGCGGTGTCGTTATTTTTTAATTTACTATGGAGTGTTCGAGGGAATTTAAATTGACAACCCCTTTGTGGCTTACTTCCCACCCAATGTTTACTTTCTTTCGTTACATCACGTCTTTTCCGATATTTCTCCAAACAGCATGTCTGCAAATACGTGATGTTGGGAAAGGAGGGAATTTCGCTTCAATGATTAAAAAATGTTGAATAATAAATGCAATGCCTTTGGAATGGCTTCAGCCATATTTTCATCAAGCATATTTCGTTGCTTTTAATTATGTATTAATGTTAATAGAGTACGATATGTATCTTTGAAGCTTAAAAAATTCACAAGGCAGTGCGCATACTTAAAGTAATTTTCGGGCTACTTACTGTTACTTATTGTCATGCAATAATTTTACTCCGAAGGCATGCGTTCCTAATTTATTTAGAAGAGATAGTACGTGTTGATTTTACCCTGATCGCATATATTTAACCTTGCATTTTACAGCCAGACAGACTCCAAGCCAAAATTAATTGCTTTATTGTATTTGTTCTATGTAAATATTAGTCTCTTACATATACGGGTAAATTGGGTAAATTTATAACTCAAGTAATGGCATATTTAGTGCTCAAGCGGAAACTATTTGCGAAAGGAAATTCTATTTTAGTTTATATTCATCATGAATCTAAAAGTTCCGGTATTTTGGTAGGATCAGACATTGGAGGTGGACTTACAGTTATGGAAGAAGATTATTTATTTATTTAAATACTTTATTGGAGCGAACTTGAGACTTAGTAGTCCCTTCTTCCACCTAGCCTCTTGTACATATATTCGTTAAAGACAATTACAAGCACCCAAGCTCTAGGTGGAGGAAAAACCACCTAAGAAGGAATCAAACCCTTCTGGGTTGGCAGGCAAGGATATTACCCCGCCGCCACTGGAGCCTGGAGAATGTGACCCTGGTCATTTATTCTCTTAATTCAACCTTTTCTTAGCAATAAGAATCACGAGAGGACAATCAAAGTATTATTCTATCCGACACCACCACACAACGATTTTTTCCTAGAATTTTGTTAGGGTATTTCAATATCTGTGATGTAATAACTCTGAGAAATCCTGCCAGATTTGGGGAAACACTCCCAGTCCTTTCGTTAGAGAAAGTAATTAACATTTTTAAACAATATATCTGTATTAACGTGGCGTGATCGACGAAAAAATTTGTCTAATTTCGGAAATTAGAGAATTATAAATTAATAAAATTATCTATGAATGTATCATACGACTGTTCTTGTGACCAGAGCAAAATCAACTCGCTTTCTCTGAAATACTTGCCTAAAGAAGGATTTTCCCCACGTGCTCGTCGAAAAAATGTGCGAGCTACCTCTCATTTTAATTAACTCCTAAATACAGGTCATTTTTCACTGAAAACCCCGTAAAAACTGCAAAGGCCTCAGTATCGATTAATGGCGGAAGTAGCCAAAATTAGGGTTATGATTTTGTTAAGTTAGATACTTCGTCTCATCATATATTCCACAGTCATGTAATATTCAGTTTATTCTATTAAATCCAGGCTTCGGGCGCAACCAGGCAATGATTGATAATCGCCCATAGTTGTGTGACTATGCGCGATTATCGACGTCGGTTGTCTTGAAGTGACCGTCACTTCCGACAACATCAGATTCATACGGTCCCTATCTTCTGCACGGTGCTAAAGACCCGTCATCAATAAATCAATGAACTATCCCCAATAAAAACGTAATTTTGAAAAGATTGAGAAGTGTTTCTTATCTCAATTCAATCAATTGAGCAGAAAAAGATATTTAAAATTAGTCCACGGGATCATTATTTGGAAGATCATTGATATTAATTTTCAATTTTTCTGCATAGCTTCCCTTATTCTATCATGCATCGCCCAATAACGTCCTTCTAACAATCCATACTTTAGCACTCCATACAAACAGCACGAAAACTCTGACTTTCTCAAATTTTTTTGTGGCTTTCGCAGGATATGCATATTGAAATATAAAGGATATATATGGGGATCAAGATGGGAAAATACGATATATATATACAATATAATGTATACAATATAATATCCATATTAGAAAAGTAAGGGCCGTTTTCTTACATTTAAATATTGGCGGGTTATAAGAATGTTTCCGAAGACACTGATGGTATTTTTTTGTTTCAATAGTCGTTTGGCGGTCGGTGAATGCAGCTAATATTATTCGCAAAAATCGTTGCTCCCGCCAGTTGTGAAGTGCATACCGTGATTTGATTTTTGCGTGCAAAAGGATCATCAGCTGCCCACATTCATCGAGAGCTGTGTGTAGTTTGTGGTCTTACAGTAATGAGTGAATGAAAGGGTAGGCAATCATGTCGATACTGCGAAAATGGCTGCGTAAATGTGCATAATGAAGAGCGGAGTTTCGGTACCGGTTTCTTCAGCGATGAAAACGTTCAACAATGGACCTAGAACTGCGACCTGATCGACGATGGACGATTACTGCCCTGGCTCTGGATCGATTTATTCTTTTAATAGGACTTCTTGCAATAATTATTTACACGATTGATACGGAAAACCTCGGATATCACTAATTTTGTGCAAGTTGGGAACCGAAAATGCTTTCCGGTAAGCACAAAAAGCAAAGAATGTTGAGTGGAAGAGCGCTTTAGGACCGCCGTCGACAGTCCCGACCTATCACCTAGCGACCCTCTCCTCTTCTTTCTTTTGAAATGGTACCTTTATGGAAACAGTATGATGAGAACAAGGAATTCAAGGCCACCGTTGTCAACTGGTTCAATTCCTCGGCGGCGAGCTTCTGTGCTGAAGAATTAGAGTACAGTACAACGTTACGAAAAATCCTTAGAAGTGAACTGTGAACACGTAGAAAAGTGAATTAGGTTTGCAGACAACTAATACTTTCAATTAAAACTTTTTTCTAACGAATAATTTTTTCATGGCCAAACTGCACTTTCTTTTGGATTACACTTCATAAATGGGATGTGCTAACTACATTGCACATTAAATTAACTAGCTGATATCATTGTAATGAGCCTGAATGTTAAATTATTGATAGGTGGCATGCTAGACCTCATCCCCTTGGTGGGTGAATTTTATAATTTCATGGAAATGGCGCGGGAGGACGTTTTTCTGTGCCACCTGTGAAGTTCTGGAGTGTAGAAATTCTTAAGGCTTGGATTTTAGATGGAGTTGCATGAATCCATAACCAGAATCTTTCCATGAGTAGTCCAATCCACTCTCTTGGCCATTACGCTGTTCCTTCAATATCTGTCCATTTATCCTATATCCAATGGGCTCTCCTGCAGGGTGATTAGTTGTAATTTTATTTCCGTTAATTTCCAGATCGTCCAAATTAATGACAGATATTTGTTCCCCTTAATTGAAATAATCGTTAATGGGTGGAGACAAAGAAGTTTAGCGAATTTTACCGGCAAAATTGTTACAAAGTCAGTACTAAGTCCGTGAAAAGTTCAAAATGAGCGTGAGAGATTCACTTCTTCCGCTAAATCATACATACCGTCGCTAGAGCACCGCTACACAGCAGCATCTGGAATAATGTAAATGCATGAAGTACTTGAGTATATCAACCAGTGACATCTCTGTATTGTGGGGTATCATTCCGAATTGATCAACCTCAGACGATTATTCAGATTATATAAATGCAAATGAAGATATTTTGACCTGATTTCCACCCATTCAAGATTTAAAATACGCTGCTAGAGGATACACCATCACGACATGGTAGGATGCTGCATTTTTCAAGGAAATAGGAATAGGATTGACTAGCAAGAAGCAGTGTGTAATGCATCTTGGCACAGTTCGTTCAAACTACGAATAATTTTCACAACTGAGCATCACAAAGATATATTTTTGTTGATGGGATATTGAGCTAAGTCTTCTGCCAGCGTGTATATACATTTCCACGTTATTTGAGAACTTTAGTGATTATTTGACCCTCTTACCTTCCTCTCCCTTATTCCTTACCCACCCCAACTAGTGCTTGCATTCCCTGCCACGCACCTTTTTGGTGGATCTCGGGGTATTTATGTAGATATTTACGAAAGGCTTGGTTCATAACGCAGGGTTGTCACTTGCTGCTGTATTTCTTTTGATACGGTTTCCTTATCATTTAACTCTATTCTACTTCAAGATGGGGATCACACAGATTGACTCAATGTCATCTTTTGAGCCTATTGTGCCATAATATTATATTTTTTACAAATTCCAGTCTTATTTCTACTTCACTGGTGTCGCGTGCAAATTTATTGATGATCAATTTATTATCTATGGAGTGGCTGGTAGTGAATTCCAACTATATTAGTGCTTGCTACTCAGCTGACCCTGATTACTAGTTGGAAAAGGAATTGGTGGTTGTAAACTGAGGAAATTAATACCCTTTTGAATAAGGGCCTGTGTTTTGAATAAATGCATTCAGCAGGTCCGATAATCTCAAACACGATAGACTTGCTAAGCGCCATAAAACACAGAACTAATAAGTGTACTGCTTAAAATTCGATACTGAATACCCAATGAAAACATATTGACTACCTTAATCATACCATTTGAATTTGAGTGTCTGACGAAAGGAGCCTGGCTGCCCTTTTTCCCACAGCCAGTCATTCATTAGCATTCGCTTATGTGAGAAAAGTGGTACTCCTTCATACTTGTTCAGATGCTCATTCCTTTTCCGCATACAGTGTAAATCCTTGTTTGGCGCAGAACTTACGCGCTTGTTTAGTGAGGAATTTTTCTGTTTCCCGGTGATTTTTCTCAAACTTACCCAGGTCCATTATATATATAATATTTCTAAAAATTTTCTGTTTATCATATTGCTGTATGTCCAAACTTTGGAGGAGTTTCGGTAAGTCATTATCTTCACTGTTGTGTTTAAATATGCTGTAGAATTGGTATAAGATGAATTTGAAGTACTAGTGCGAAAAATTTTGGTTGTGAATTGTTGAGCTCATAGTGACCATTGCAATGTATAAAAATGGATAAGTATCATACTTATATCATCACACATAAAGTGTCTAACGAATATTTTCAGGGGAAATAATGATGAAATCTGATTCATCTCTGATTTCAGGCTGATAATTAATCACCCAGGAAGATTCAACACAAGGTTACGAAACAAAGTCACAAGAGCTTTGTATCTAATCATAAAAATTCATAGCAATCTATTCTGTGAAAATTATCGTACACGGTGTCATATCAGTTCATCCAAGGAGTACGCGTAGTTTTGTGTAAGAGTAAGAATCTCACTTGAAATCATTTTAGTGTCATTAATTTTCATAAAGATACTTTTCATTGAGAAGCATTATTAATAAGTCTTTGTTTTTTTTTAAATTTAGCCACCGCCCCATCCTTCTGAGATGAACAGGGGTGTGTCCGAATCCAGTACCACGGTCATAATAATCTTGCTTTTTATGAGTTTCACATTCCTACAGTCATCAGTAAATGCGTCCATTGACGCTGACAAAATTTCTGAGTCAATGTATAATAGAAACACCATTTGTTTGAAACATTTCTTGAGTGGGCTACTATCATTTTACTCGCATGAGAACGATCGGTTCATATTCCACTTGGAATATAGTTCGAGAGAGACAGGGGCTCACTTCATTGACTACGAAGAACTGTTTTCATCATTATTTTCACCAAGTGACGCTATCGACTTGATAGTGATCAATTACTCATATCGACAAAAATCTGTGTTCCGTCCTATTGGATACAATATCATCAATGTCATTTTACTACCGAGACCTCACAAGTTTCCCCGTTTCTTTGGAGCTTCAGGTTATGTTCACCGTAACGATAAGGCTGTATTTGTTTTGACCAAAGAATACCTTCAGCAAGAGGATTCCATGGGGGATCAAGCATTTTGGAGAAAATACGTTTTGCTGTCGCGCTTTACTAACGTGGTGTTCTTAGTGCCAACCAAACTGGGTGTGGAAGTCTATGACACATGTTATTACTGCGGCACGCAAATCGGGATCCTACGGTTCATCGGTGTTTGGAAGGACTCTCAAAGCACTGCAGAAGAGCATCGTAAGAAATTTTCAGATATATTTCGGGACAATTATAAGGACTTCAATGGCCACCAATTTACAATACTATTCCACAGATACCCACCAAGCATATGGTGTGACCGAATGAAAACTGTTCCGAGGCTGAGAGTAAATGGAACGGAAAAGATTTGCATTGGAACTTTGTCTGGGACCGAGGGAAACAGTTTAAATATAATTAGCCGTAGTCGAAATTTTACCTCGCGGATCATTGATTTCAGGAGTAGAATTGAGAGTGAAACAGCCTTAGGGCCTTACGAAGGGCTAACTGATCTTTTATTGAAACAACTGTTGACAAATGAATGTGACATGGCTATCGGAGCCATATCCTTGACCCCCGAACGAGTCAGTGCGCATCATTTTACGCAAATTTTTGCCAGGGAACCTCTTAATTTCGTGTATATACACAGCATAGCGACAGCTACGGGATTGGCTGGCCCATTTTATACCAGCGTTTGGATTTCCTTTCTAGTATCCTGGCTTACCACTGCCTTTCTCCTGAGTGCTATTATAAAAGGCAGGGGATCCCGTGCCGTAGGCGAAGCACTGTGGGTAACTGGGGCATTGCTGCTAGGCCAAGGCTCATGCCTACCTCCACATCTTCCTCGAATTCGGGCGACCCGGTTGTTGCTATTGTGTTGGTGTTTCTCCTCTACCATATTGATATCCCTCTACCAAAGTAACTTGGTGTCAACGTGGATAAACCCTAAGGAGGCACATTATCTCTCTTCTTTGGAGGATTTGCTCAGTCATAACTTCAATTTTATAGTCTCAAAAGTGTCAATGTTTGCCCTGAGAGCTCTGTCTGAATCAAGTGACCCCGTGTATCACATCGTCGCTCAGAAGACTGTGGTATATGACACGCTGGAGGAATCCATAGAACTATTGCAGAGTGAACAGAATGAAGCGTCAAAAACTGCTCTTTTGGGGGAAGATTCGATGCTTCGCTGGGGTCTCGGTCGCAAGACCAAGTCTCGAGACCAAGACCGCCGTGAATTTCGAATGGGGCAGGCGGACATTTTAGCTACCGGGCATGGTTGGGCAATGCAAAACATGGTGTTGGTACAAACGCTCGATAAAGCTTTACATTCGATTTTGGCCGCCGGACTTATTCAGTACTGGCTCCTCCATCAATCAAACTCAGGCCCCGACGGGCCAGTACGTTATGGAGATGACCATCAGAAACCCATAAGTTCTGTTCCATTGCCCCTGCAGTTTTTCTCCGTAAGTTTATCAATTTGGGCTGGAGGTTTGCTAGTCTCAGTAATTGTTTTTGGAATGGAATATTTTATATTTCACTATGGAACAAGATTTCATCTTTATAATCTTCGCCAGGCACACATGAATTGTTAAGAATATGGTAGGCTTTTCACTTGGATGAGACAGTGCCAGAAAACATGCCGGCCAACTTTCACTATAACTTTATGGTAGGTATATTTATCCACTCTAAGATATGACATTTGCTTAATAACAGTAGGCTCATGAATACGGCCTTGGTTAAATTAGATCAATACATGTAAATCTACCGCTAGAATGTCCTTTGATACATTAATGTGTTTTCAAGAAGAAAATGTAGATAAGTGAAACCCTTTCTTATGTACGTGTGTGTGTATATATGTACGTATTGGGAAGAAAATTAATAAATAATATTCATATCTTCAGCTTTATTACTCAAATTTTCATTAAATAAAACAGTATATATTATCAAACGTCCTGCTTGTATGAGAGGGTCATTTGCAGTTATTCTTATTGTTTCTGCTTTTTTAACATATGCGCCTAGACAATCACGATTCATAATTTATTCTTTAATAACGACATTGACACGGATTAGAGGTGTACATACGAGTACATCTGTATGCGTACACCTGTACATATCAGCAAAATGGGGGAAAATAAATTCCTTGTTCAATGCGGTGACATGAGAAAAATAGTAATCTTACGTTTTAGTGGTAGTCGACCCGAAAATTCGTCGATTTTTGATGAGTGAGTAACATTATTAACGTAAAACTCTAATGCACAATTTCATGGTTCTTGGGAAGATAGGACTAAGCACAGTTCAGCATTTCATAAAATTCCATAATCGCTGGTATGAAACTATTCTTCAGCTCAACATGTATTTTGCCTCCCTTCATGCCCAACAAAATGCTTAGGCCTTTTCTTTATCTAACTTGCATTCCCAAATTTCTCCATGATATCAGTAGTTTTTTTTAAGGTTCTATTGCCTATACACTTTTCCCTTACCTCCATTTTCTTGCCTGTGAAGTCTACTCGGATATCTTACCTCCCTTACCATATCCATCTTATTTTCTTCCGTCATCCTTTCCATTTTATTTTCCCCCTTCTTTTCGTAAACCATATTTTTGAAACTCAAGATCAGCGCTCATTTCATCTATATTTTAGCCAAGTTCGGAACCTTACCATAAACGGCACCACTTCATAAAAAATGTTCAAGTATAATTTAGAGTTGGAGTGAATTGCGTAATTCCAGGCACGATGTTGTGAAATTGAAACATATAATGGCCAAATATTTCCATTTTACCACTAGTTAAAAATGTATTTACGGCCAAGTTTCTAATATGCTGTAAACCTGGCCGGTGGTAAATTTATAAGTAGTGGATTAGGGCAATTATTTAGTTATTAATTAGAAACTTTATTTCAATGTTAGATTAAAAACAAAATGCTAAAGAGAAGGCTAATTGTTTCCTTTCTAGAAATTATATCCTCGTCCAATTCACAGCATAGAGAGGAACTAAAAATTTGAACTACTTGTAGTTAACAATCCATCAGCAATTCTCGTCTAAGTGTATAACATATCATAAAATACTTATATCTAAATGCGTGATTCAGCTCATTCTCAAACTCAAAATATTAGTTGCGTAACAAGCATCGATTTACTGATTTATCTCAATTCCTATAAGGAAATCGGATTTCCTGAAGTAACGGTACACTATTAGTATCATTACCTAGCCTAGCGGTTGCAACTAACGAATAAAGGAATTATAATTACTGCTGAAAAAGTCCCAAAATGATGCCCCTCTTCTCGCCAGATTACAGTGGTAAGGCAATAGCAAAATTAACAATCTATGCCAAGGCTTTAAGGCTTATTTTTATAGCCCAGCTACTCCTTTCAGCCCGGGCTCTAATCAATAACTTTGTATTTTAAAATTTTATATAAATATTCATCTTTTACTTGACATCTTCAGGTGTATGTTCAGGTACTGGAAGATGTCATGACGTGGCGAAACCCGGGGGATACACATTGAATAAAATTGTAAAATACAGAGCTGTTTATTTCATTTCAAGATAAAAAAAATGCCGCCAAGTGACGGCGGGCACCATTAATTCCTCATTATAACACAAGCAGTATGTGTATTCAAAAGTCTTATTACTAAATGAACTTGGCAGCTTATATGTAGGCTAAAAAGACCAAAACATTTTATTCAGATGTGAGGGACAAAGATAGCGAGCCGGTCAAGGTGAAACTATGCCACGGGTTTTGCAAAACATTTGCTGGAAGATGTTCACCAAAGGGATTTTAACCCTAATGCACATCATTGACGAAGTTATCGTTCGAGTATTATGCATTTGAATGAAATTTAAAAGACTTCAGTCTCCATGTGTGTCTTTGTTATATGACATTCATTCTGACGCTTTCTCCCCACCTCTCTTTTCCATCTCCTTTCCCTAGCACCAGTACACCAATGCAGGATGTGATCCCTTTTAGTACTACTTGCCCTTCCAACATTGGCCATCACTAAAATAGCCCCCCTAGCCTTCTTACCCTGAAAAAACCTCTTCATCGTCACCTCAACATTCCTCTCTTCCCCTAACTTCTCCCATTTCCGGAGGCACTGAAGAACCTGCGTTAAATTATACATTGATACACCTTAATTATGAAGCTCGTGTAAGTTGAAACTACTGACTGAAAAAATTTCAAAACGTGTACTTGATTTCATTTCCATGGATGGCCAGGGTCCTATTAGAGTGGTTGCCAGTACAAGAACCCGAAATGTTGACGTTCAAGAGTGTATGAGTCCTGAAGGAAAAGGAGAAGTTTTAATAATTATGTTTGATGGAATATAGTATTAGGAGCACAATGATTTTCTTATTTCTAATTACTCTACCTTACTGTAACTTAACTCCGAATTTTCATTAAATGTTCACAGAAAATCAATCATGAACTAGTTGTGTCCAATGCCATTCAGCAATGCAAAGACAAAACGGATTTTCTGATTAATTAACATAGAAATGAGTTGAGCCTTTTGGTGGGTACTTACCTACTGCTTCGTTAGTACAGTTTTTGTCACAGGACTTTCATGAATGTCACAGGATAGGAATGGTTTTTCTCTGACTCTGTCATTGTTTATTGTGTGAATATGAAAACAGGAGTCCTATAGTCCTATTATAGATAGATTTTGATAAGCAAGAAAAACGGTATGCAACTGGATTTTAACATTTTCCAATGCAAACTAATACACATCCTGATATGCAGCACAAAGAGTGAAAAGGTGGATGAAACGCTCATATTACCGTTCATAAATTTATTCATTGTTAAAAAGATCATTGAGCACATTCTCCTTCTGATTGTGTAGAAGAATACACTCATAGTATATGTAGTTCGTCTATTTTTGGAATTGAATCGAAATACAGAACTTGGTTCCCTGTAGAACTACGCACTTAATCTACGAATACTCAGAGCAGCCCAATGAACCTATTTTGAGGAATACTAGTGTTACTTAATCACTGAATTTTTCATTTCATTACGAAAGAATTTCATATTGTTTTGCTTTCGAAAAGTTAATACCCAAGAATATAGAATAATTATTTATGAACATTAACTCTATATTTTTGCCAAAATAAATGGATAGCGGTGTATTTTTCCGTTTTTTTCTTTACTGACAAACCGACGCTCGAATCGGTGTGATTCCCCTGGCGGTTGCAGGGAGTTGAACTCAATGAATGAGTGGAATGTACATAGCCTCTTCATTTCGGAATATGTAACTTGCCTCGAAATAGAGACCAGTCCTATACTTTATCCGATACAGTCTTGTTGATCTTATTGACTACTGATTTCTGCAGTGAAATTAATATCATGGAAGAGAAGGATATTGAACCACCTTTCCGTGAAACGCCATTTTCGACCACTTATGAACTCATACTTAAGTCCTCGAGACGGACCGCGAGGAAGGTGGCGGGGATCGGGCATTAGGGGTGCATTAGCCCTCGGGTGGTTCGCATAGCCGGGATCATCGTGGCGAGAGGCCATTCCGTTCTCGAGCACCTGCGAGGACTCCGGCCCGTACTGGGAAAGGTAAAAGCCAGCCAGGGAAAAATAATTTGTCAGGGACATGGGAGGAGTTATTTGGCCATGTGCTTTGAAGGGGACCGAACGAACTCTCGGTAGCTCGTGAACGCAGCGATTGGAATATGAAACGGGCTTGGAGGTAGGTGTTGTATGCGGGGTGGTCATATTTTCGTTTTAAACAATGTGCGGCGGCGGAGGGCGAGGGACGCCCGCAGCTAGCGAGGAAAACTGGCCACGTATTTGGGGCAATATCTGTACAATTGTGCTGGTGGAAGGGGGGAGATGAGAGGCGAAGCGGAGTGGGGACGAGTTGGGGGTGGGAGAGGGACGCGAAGGCGGCTGATTGAAAACGCTATTATGAGCGCGTTACTTGCATGTGTGTCGTGGGGATGCAGTTCGATCGATGCTGGTGCGAAATAATTGGCCGATGGTTGATGACGACGAGTAGGTAAGGTTGTGTTTTAAGGGATTAAGGTTCGAACGGAATTCGAGGGCGGGTTGGAAGGTTGATTGAACTGGTTTGTTTCTAAAGGGACATGAGATTGGATGAACCCGAATGCGATGATATAAAATAGTCGTGTATCACGTCGGAGTGCTCAGAGAAATTGAAGCCGGTGGTGGAAAGGAGATCCAATCATAGGGATGAAATAGATAGATATTATTTTGAGGCGAGGTTGAGACTATGGCGACTCTTCTACCCCTTCGGAATGAGGAGGATTTTGCAGAAGGTGATCATAAACCTTGCATCTTTAACTTATTCGTAGGGTAATGAGATAGATTCTACCCCTGCTCTCGCAGCCATTTAAAAGAGAATCCCCTCGCTGAAAAACTTTCCTATTGTAGTGTTGGCAAGTTTTTTAATGAACGTAGCCTTTATATCATGAACTTTGCAAAAATCAATTCATATCAATGCGTGGGAATAATGATTTGTTAGAGCCATAGCTCCGTTCAGTCCAATTTAATGCGCCCTGGCTTAGTTCCCAAAAGGGTAACTTGCGTGCTTACTTATTTGGCCATGTTAATCTACATCTACACAGCACCCCGCAAGGGCGTTTGGCGGGGGGTGTTAGGTCACCACCCTTAAAATAGAGTAAAACCACATGCAAAACCGAATCATGTTACCTCTACATAAATATTAGTTTGCTCATGAACTTGACAAACCTTAATCATACGAAAGAAACATATTCGAAAATCTTGATCATACCTACATCTTTTTTTGGGAAGCATTTCGAAGTAATGGGGCATATTGTTGAAAACATTGCAGTCTGCATATGCTGCAGGATAAGGTTCCTGGCAGTCGATGACATTTTTGGCAGATGGAATTAACTTCATTAAGGCTAGTTCGACCCTCCATCCAATGGTACGAATCTCACTCGAGCATGGGTATTTTGTTACAGAGTCAAAGAAAGATATACTTTTGAGTAGCAGAAGTCGTTACGAGGTTGCTTGAATTAAGCTTGGAAACCGACAGCTGAGGTCGTTTGTGACATTAGGGGAAAGGTGGGTAATTTGTTAGAAGTACATAGAATGTGCAAAGAATAGAGGAGAGGCAGAAAGAAAGCAAACATCAGCAGTAACCTGCCCTTAATGAAAGATGTCCCATCCGTCGGACGGCGTACTCCTCTTGAAGTATCCCCCAAGTAGTATCTCAAATAGAGATCCGGATAGCATTGAATAGTTCTCTCACCTCCGCAGTTCTAACCTGGGCCCCAGAGGTGTGAGTCCTTCTTTTCAAATCCTGAGAAACAAAAGAAAACGTGTATGTGCTTGATAATAGTAGTACAAGCGTGTAAAATATACTCGGGAAAGATCTCTTTGAACCATACGGTAACAATAGCTGAACATTAAAAGTTGGGTCTGTTGTCATAAGAGAAAGAATATAAGAACTTTATGATTGCTGGTTATTCAATATGTATTGTATGACATAAAATATATATTTTCCAAATCGAGGTAAGCATTTCTTTCCCTTTCCGTGTTCTTCATTTCAACAGGCCACCCCAATATGTGCATGATTATTAAATGTTCCAATAGACAAAGTATTTGGAATATTATGCACAGATATGGAAATATGACCTAATTGTTAATACATATTTTCTGAAAAACTATCTTTACCGATTCACATAACTATATCGTTAATGAATTTGTAGTATTGAATTTGTAGTTGTGTGTTAATTTTACGTAAAAGTCATTAACCTTAAATATATATCCTGATGGCGTCTTGACGAGTGAGCTGCTACCTTGGTGTGTGTGGTAGTTGGCGGGCGCACTAGCTTTAATTACGTGGTTGTTTGGATTTATTTGCTTCCTTGATATTATTAATTAAATTACCCTTGCTGTTTTCTCTTTTATCTTGTAGAATTTGTGAATTTTTATTTATTTTTGTATGATCTACTCCACTTCAAGCAGAATTTCTTGAATGTACTGAGCCATTTATTTATCTTACGTAAAAAGCGAACGATAAAATTGCATTAATAAGCAAATTTTTGAGAATAAAGACCCTGCTTACAGTAAATACATTCTGATAATGTTTTAAGTAATATTTATCATATTTAAAGTTAGGATATTCAATTACGAATTTGCTGTTTACATTTCAGATAAAATATTTCGGCAAAATAAATCTCGACAGAGAAAATCAACCATGAATGTGTCAATTTTAATGGTCTGTGTAGGTCATACTGCTGCGTTTAACATCTACAGGTATATATACAGGAAACAAAACACCTATGCAGTGAAAACTTGTATATAGTCAAAACACATATTTAAGGTGCTAGATCTCGTACTATTAATTTGGTAAGTTCTTTCTTGTACCCCTGTTATTCCGATTAAAATTACCTTTACTTGGGCTGTTAGGACTGGAAATTAAAATGCTTAATTTGCGTCTGAACGATCACTTCAATTAGATTAGAATGAGTAAAACGATACTCAGTCTGAGAGTCCAATGCGTAGTTAATGATCTTTGGTTGCTCAAATGGCATCGATACCAATCGTCATTAAATATTTATCCTAAAATGCGATAGCATCGACTTTGAATGTACATGTAGTTTTTCTAAAAAAGTTTAAGTCTTAATAAAAATCAATCTGTATGATTTATCTATGGTCTCAATTGTTATTCATATTATTTTCCTACTGAAGCACTGATATAAAAAAATCCAAATTGATTTCTCCAAGTATATCACTCGAAATATCGTTTCATTCCATTGGTTTTATGAGGTTTGGAAAATGAAAGATTTACAGTAGCTTGCAACGAAGGCGTTTTACAGTCTCTTTATGTTTCTTTAATCAATTTCTCAGTGAGTACGGGGATTAATGCTTTCAGGAGAATTTCCGTCTAAAACTCTGCGAGGAGATTGGAGGTATACCTCGGACCGTAAATAATTTCGCGAAGGCGAAAATGAAACTATCTGCAAAAAGGACGAGTGTCAATAAGACGAAATGTATCAACGTAAATCTCTCACAAATCATACCCACATACCGATGAATTCTAAACCCTCCTGGCTGCATGCCGTGGAATTTCCCAATGATTGACGTGGCATAGGTATGAAAATAATCTAATAAAGTGTTTTAATTTTTTATTATTTTAGGTCGATAATATATATTAACTTAAACTTTCAATATACACAGCAAATATCCTTAGAAATGTATTTGTTAAAGAGACAGCGAGTGCATTATTTCAAAGAGATATTAGTTTTTCTTGCTTCTATACATCATGTTCAACTTGATAGATTGATCGAAGTAATAATCACATCATGAAGATTAACTTTTAATAAACCTTTGATTAATGGGATCATTCAATAAAAATATTTATTGTGTGAAAAAAAGTGTTTAAAATGTTTTTCATACGCGTACATAAGAACAAACACGGTCGACTTCTCACAAAATACTGCATTATTTGATCGATATACAGCTTAACAGCACACTAATTCCCAAAATCCCAAATAGCATCGCACTTATTTTAATCTTCCCGGAAGGTTTAAGTGCTACGAAATAAACATTACTATCTTTTCCCATCCTTTATATTACTGCCTTTTCGAGGCTAGGGCGGGAGGGATTTATCACGTGGATGAATGTCCTCCGATCAGATCCGACACCCTCTTTCCCGGAGCCCTCCATTGGGAGGATGCCCTGCCCAAACTAATCAGTGGCGCTAATTGGGGTGACCCGCCACCAGGGTGGTTAGTGTCACTTCCCCTCTTCTTTTCTTAATTGATGAGACCACCACCTGAATCCAGCCCTCTCTCGCCCCTACCCACACCCCCCTCTCTTCATCCCCCCCCCACGTCCCACGTATCCACGCCGACTTCACCCATCGCCAATATTGCTTGGCGTCTCCACGTTCACCTCGGTCCTTCTTTCGACCCTCCTCGACCCCGCATCCCTCGGTAACCTCTCTCCGCAACCCCCACCTGCCCTCCTCTCCGCGTCCGTCCCCCACGACCTCCCTCGCCCTCCGCCGTGTTACGCCACCCCGCCCCCCCCCCACCCAACCGTACCCCTCATCACAAAACCTCCGGCCTATTCCCTCCGATACAAACCTCACGCTTCCCCATTCTACGCCCCGCCCCCTTCCTCCCCTTTCATTTATCGAAATCTCCCCCACACCCCCCTCCCCACACTTAGCGGTCTCCGGACACCTTTTGCGAGAGCTAACGCCGAGCGTCCAGTGCAGCCACGGTCTCCGCCTCTCCGATTCGGTTAATTAAGACTGTTCACGTCCCGCGATCGGAATTACGCCCGTATTGAAGTCGGGGGAAATAAACTACCTTTATTTTCCTCTAATGTAATAAGATTGCTCGCGTCCGCACTTGTGTTTTCCTGTCAGCCACCCGCCTTAGACCTTTGTGGTGATTCCGATGGAAATGTGCGGTGTATTCCCTTGCACCCAGAGTTAGCAGGTGACACTTCCTATACAAAGAAGGTGAGGTAGCCGAGCGATGTAGTCTCCGACCGCTATTTAGACGGCATTGCGTTCTACTGTAGGTCTTTTCCACGGTTAATATGGTGGGAATGTCATCCCGATTCAGAGGAGGCTACGCGCAATGGAACATTCCTAATTGACAAACACCTTTAGTTCTCCCTCTTCCTTGATCGGCAATCGAAATTACTTCCGACACAAATGCTGCATACTTGTATCGTCGTTTTTAAAATCATTATATTAAAAATACATTATGTTGACCATTGGACCATCGTTCGTTTGCATTGTACAAAAGGCTCCAATAATTTTCGTTAAACAATTTGTTCGAAGAGGAATCAAGCATCAACGACTTTATTAATGTTATATATTTATATCAGGATAAACAAAATAATTATTTGGTAGCTGTGTCCAGCCAAAACCTACCTTAACCGGTAGATTACCTAATAATAATAATAATATTCATGTTTTCCGCCTTTGATTTCATTAGTTTTAATTTAGATTAATTAAGGCTTCATTGAATTTTTAATCTGAAGTTCAGCTTCTATTGGTTAAATTGTATTAGGATTGTAAAAATATTTCTTTAATAATAATAAGAGCATAATAAGGCTTGAATAAAAAATGTAAAACTCGTCATCATGATTTTCCTCCGGAAAGACGTGATGTCTACATAGCACACTCTATAGCAATCCATGTTTAGTGTAAATATTCTTGGGGTGGTTATTTGATTCACAGCAATAAGGCGGTTAACGTCTGTTAGTTTAAGATGTAGACCCATCTACCTGTAGAGTCTATGTGAACTGTTTTTTTCGTGAATACTATTAATCTATTGTTGCGGCTTACTTTAATACCCATTCTAATACGTCTGCATAATGTTTGCATGAGCATAGTGGAGGTCTTTACTTTTAGCTTCTGCCATCAATTGCTCTTTTTTTGTTTCCACCGGCTTCAGAAATTCTGAAAGTGGTAAATCACTTTTTATGAATTTCAATGAACATGGATTACATAATATTTAAGTAAAGCTAAGTAGTCCCTGCTTCTACCTTCCTACTACCAGAATTCGGAGCTTTCTCAGCCTCAAGGCACGCAGAGAGAAAAGGGAACAGGGTGGAGAAGGGAACCTTTGAAGAGTCTAACTTACTAGCGCCGAAGACCCCCGCACTCGCTCAATTCGATCCGTTTTAAGCGAGTTCACACAGCCACGGCGTCACCGTGAAATGCCCTTCCGCCTTTGAGACTGAGAATTCCCGGAGGTGAATTTGGCATAAAGGAAAATATTATTTTTTTGCGATTCATATCGATTCAAAGGAAAATGAATTGAGAATATCTGATAAATCTATGGATATCCTTCAGGCTTGACTCCATGGATACCATCTATTTTCAAATGCAAAAGAACTTAATTCCCACGCCACGTTATTACCCACCTACGTTGAAATAGATAAGTTTGATAGTCGAGGTCTTGAAATTCACTTTACTATGCACAATCCTGATTCTAAAATAGTTATTTGGTTGTAAAGTCCATGCATGAAAAATTACAAAGCCCACAATGTAAACATTTATATGTACATGTCAAACTGATGAATATATTTCATAAATGGGTGAAAATTTATAGCAATTCCATAGTTTTTCCCTTTGATGATAAGGCAATTAGGCGTTTCACTTTTGCTCTGATAATCAGCTAAAGTAAGACCAGTATATTGTGGATTACTCACCTAATATTAGCAGAGAATTTTACTCTTGAATGAAAGCTGGACTATGCTCGGGACTGTTTTTGTAAATATTACATTTTGCAAGTTTTTGAACGTGCCTCAACATTCCTTGCTCAACCTATCAGAGTTCGTTTGTTTTATGATTATTTATTATTATATGCTTTTTGCATACTTTTTTCCATTATTATCTCTTCAGGTAGCACCTACGTTGAATCATGGTATCAGCCGTCTTTGGTACGCATAATATCTCATAAAGCACCGTTGATATATTAAAAATTTAACTATTGCCGCAGTTGAAGAGAAACTATTCATTGAATGACTTATTTAATTCTCCCAACTTCTGAACACTTCATTTCAATTACCTCGTAGTAGGAAAAATATTCGATAAGATTTCTCTAATGAAAATTATCAATAAAACTTTTGGAAAATAATAGGTTCTTATGCTATCAAATAAAATTGAAACTAAAACTAGTAAATAAAATGATATATTGTAATTAAAGTTTATATTAACAGTAATTTAAATATGTATGCCAATTTTAATATGTAATTTTTTGAATTAATATTTTCAGCTATAACATCCTTAATGCATTGTTCTGCTACTGTAGTTCTCGAAATTTAAATTTGAGGCATGATTTTAGAGCTTATTGCCATATTAATGAAAGGCCTTTCGTGTAGGTAAGGTATATTCATACAATGTCGATATGGAAATCCACAGTATTCGGCTTTCCTCAAATTCCTAAAGGAGTGTTGAGCGTTTAAACGAATAGGTATTACTTAATTAACTTCGTCGAGTTAATGGAATGAGGCTTTCCTTGGAGATGAAAGCCTGAATACCATCTTTTGACATATTCGGAGTCCCACATTTGGAGAGGGGAATCACTCGCATTATTTCACATTTAATCACTTAATCATCTTAAACTCTGCTTGTTGATTTTGTAGACTATTTTTGTTATACTATTTCGATAGTCTTAGGATAGCGTTTTCTGACCTAAAAATACCCTGGTTACAGGTATATACGTTTTTAAAATACAAGATTATTTCGTGGATAATTTTTTTTAAGATCTTTACGCAACCATTTTCAGTCGGCGTTCAGTATGAAATCGGTATAAACCTTATATTTTGTCTCAAAGTACCTCGTTAACCTTAAACCTTAAAGAAAGCTTACAAATACTACTGCTCAGTGTGAGTAGATGACGAGAAAGTAATACTTTGCCGTCTAGTTCTCAGAAAACCACTGATAAAATGCAGTAAATGAAGTGAAATGTAAAATATAAGAGTATGGATCCATAGCTTCGGAATAGAATATGGTTGTTAGGAATTTATGCTTTAAGATTAGTGAAATGTCACTTTTGTCGTGAGCCAAACGTCCAGTGAACTCGTAAGGGACCTAAGATGTGAAAATTAACGGATGTACGTGCGTAAACTGATAATGAGAGAAATACGCATAATCATTCCACTGAACTGCTGAGAACCCATCCAAATTCATCAAAATAACTAGCCATTTCCAATTATCTAATGAGCAACATCCCCTAGCCAAGAAATAGTAAGTATTTAGTTGTTAAAGAGTTTTGAATTACAATTTCAACTATTATTATTGACTTTCATAAACCAAATATTTCAATAAAATTAGATTTCGCCTGAATGCAAGGAAGGTGATTTTATATTTTACATTTAGACATGCAAAGTACCCTCTTGAATAATAGTAGATGTCGCAATTTAGGCATTCCCACGATATCTTTGTTTTACTATTAATAATCCATAGAGAATCATACTGAAGAAATAAAAAAGTAAATATATTCTCGCACGTTACTGCATTTAAAAAATGGTCATGTAGCTGGCTGATGAAATATATTTCCAATGACTCCAGAGATGGAACTGGCACATTTTTTTAGTCTAACTGCACTGAAGAAAAATACCATTTCTTAAATAATAATTTATTCCGTTTTGTGGAATTCCATTAAGTACACAAATGCATTCCTTTAGGGTTTAACATTTTATTAAAGTTAATGGAGCCACAAAATTGGCACGTCTTTGGAAATGACTAATAGAGATTACTAATAGATTCAATTGGTCCCCAAGTCGCATTTTGTGGAGAATACCTGTCTCTCAAGGAAAACTGTTTTTATTAGGATTTGCCAGTACGTAACGGGTATTACATTACGCCACATACATGCTTAGTAGAGATCCTTGTCTGTAACCAGGCCTCTAGGCATCTAGAGGATTAACCGGTTCCTCAAATCTCCCTCTCCCACTACCGTATCCGTCGCAAGTTACCCACATATTCCACGTCTTGGCGGGCTACATTCATTTCCTCATTGCCCCTATTAATTGTTCAAAAAGCAAGGAAAGTGATCCTGCATTTTGCCGTCCCTTTGATACTGCCGGGTGCTATGGAGAGACGAAGCCTGGCGCTCAGTGATTAAAAGGGATTCCGCTGCACAAGCCCGCTCAAACACGACGCGCCTGTGAAGATGGGGTCTGTGGAGCAAGGAGACGGTTGAGTTGGTGCGAGTGGAGAGAAGTCGGGAGAGGGGTGTGCCGCGGATTGAAGGGCGAGAGGGAGCAGAGCTGGCAGGGTGGGTTGAAGGCAGGGAAATGGCGGGTCGGTAGGGAGCGCAACTTCAGCGGAAGGGGAGAGGAGCTATAGGGGAGACTTAGGAAGGTGCGTCCGTGCGGCCGGGAAATGAGTATGGGACAGAAGAGCCGAGAGTGTACGATGACATTCGTCGGCATCGATTGGAATACCCTCGACCACACATCATATATTTCAATCTCACCATATTTATTAATGACTTTCCGACTTTTTCTATAAATTTTATAGCCGCTCCTATCATTCCTGCTCCCTGCTTTCTCCCCATATATACCATTGAGGCCACCAAATAGTGTTCCGTTTTATATCCAACACATATTTTCACCTTTTTATCCTTCACCATTATTGTCTCTTATCATACCCAATGATCTTGTTCTTAGAATCATCCATTAACGACATAAGCCAATTATTCAATTATCCATTCCTACGGTCAATTAATCGTTCACCAGACTCACGCGTATTCTTTACTTTTTTTCTCCAAGAAGGCATCCCTCACTTTGTTAGTCTCACTACCCGCGTCACAGCCCAAGCTACGATCACGTCCTTTCAAAGATGATCTTTTTTAAGAAACTAAGAACTATCGAGAAGCCGCCGGATGGTATATACTTACACGCATCTTAGTCCTTTAACTTAGAATCATATTGACTGCCATGTACAATCGACAATGTCGGGCGATAATCTACGCCATCAATTGAAACATTATTACGCAAATGAAAAAAAATTTAAGACATATTGAATGACATATTGCGGGCTGAAAGAGTGCACTACTGTGTGAATAGAGGGCTTTGTTAAATCCAAGTAATCAGCGCGTAAGAATGACGGAGAATCTGCTTTGGCAGAGATAGGCAGGGGAATAGGGCTGATTTATCGTTAATCGTTTATTTGCCCTTAAAAGAAACGTAGAAAGGTCTTCCTGGTAGGGATTTAATTCAACAAAGTTGATTAAGAGGCTACATTTGCTTTATTTTGTTAGCCAGATATGAAATTTTCGATATTGTGGAACGCATAACGAGATGAAGAAGAAATACAAAGGCGAGGTAAATAAGAATTGAACGGAAATTTTGGCATTCTCATAACTATGAAGGATATTAAAAAGACTAAAGAAAGGGAGCAAACGTAATTTGGATTCACTCGATCAGTTCACGTACATATGCAGTATTTAGACGAACTGAGCATAGTACTAGGGATTTTAGGAGAAAAAGTAGATATGATTGGAAATATTAACTATATAATAGGGATTTGATGTCAGTTACCCTAAAAAAGGATGTCAACAAAAGATAGATAAACAAAATATTATTAACTAATTTATTATGGGGAATTGATAAAATACATTGTCTTTGAAGAAAGGGAATGAGTTTTGGTCTGGAGAATTTTAAAGTAGTATGTGCATGAAATTTTAGCTATCGCTTGGGAAATTGCGGAAAGTTATTGGGGAAATCTAAAGACTAAACAAGTGGATGGGGGTGACATAGAGAAGCAGTGACATGTTGAAGGAGGACAGAATATTATGCAACGGGAAAGAAGAAAAATTCGGCATTTTGAACAGTAAACGATTTTTGAGAGGTAAATATATTTGGATGAATAGTGTTGCGTTGTGCGGGAAGAATTTAAAATTTTCCGACGATGTGTAACCTTCATCAGACATCATCCATATTGTCTCTGATCGGAATCACATCTATCGCAATAGTAATCAGAAAGGGGCAATACCATTAGGAGAAATTATGTTCTTCGTTCAACATAAGCCTATCGTACTTATAGCACTCAAAGGTGTGAATTTAAATGAATAATGCCGTCACAAGGAATTATTTGGGACAACTGTAATCTGTGAACGTTTCTTAAAATCTATAAATTAACGTAAATTTACAGCGACTTTCTCTATCACGAGCCAATGACCAGGGCTGATCTCACGGGATTTTTATCGTTCGTTTTGAAAATAATTCGTTATATGCAGTGTAAGCAGGAAATGAAATCTATTGGAGAAGTTAGATAGTGCCTCTGCTCGTTTTTTACCCTACTTTACCTTCCCTGCGTCTCATTTTATTTTAATGTGAAATTTACAGATCAGAATGAGACTTCTCTGTCAGTTATTACTGAAATTAATTGCTACATTCCGTGCAAATGTTGTAATATAAGTTATTTACGTTTTTTTGCTGTCATTTTTCTCATTGAGCAAATCAAGAAGAAGTCGTTTGTGTGAAAAGAGTAGTGAGAAAGCGATGATGAAAATTCGGAGAAAAAACTGTGCGGAGGAGAATATCTTCAGCAGGGTAGGAGGATGCAGAAAATAGGACGGAACGAAGAGAATGGAAATGAGAACTGACCAAGGGAACAATGCAGGACAAACGGGGTTAGGGTTGGTAGGAAGTCCATAACGACGCCCTAGGTGTTGATGTACTCGTAAAATGTCAGCGGATCCCGTCCAAAAATAAAAGCCAATCACTCCCCTCGTTGTGATGATTCTGACAACGCAATTGAGAAAATGATGCAATATTTAAAGAATTTCGGCTTGAATGGAAAGCGTTAAGCGGGAATTTCGTGGAACCGGTAGAAAAATTTCGTGATTGACCAATTCCTCTCGACCGGCACTCTTTGCATAAAAGACAAGACTCGAAACTGCCGACCTATTACCAAGTGCGCAGCAAAGTTAACACTTTCTACCGTGTGAAGGATTTGAAAACAATCATAGCAGCAAGAAAAGGTTTCAATGCTGGTGAAAAATGAGAGAACTACGAAGACACATCGTGCTAAGAATTCCGTAATCGATCTCGATCGCTGATAGGAGAGGTGGTGGTCTCGTACATCTGCATCAATAGGGATAGGTATGAATTCTCAGGGGAGAGAGCGAGATTCCGACATCATCTAACGAGGATGCATTCGGGTTTGCACGTCACCCTTCCATTTAAAGGTACTACCGCTGGGATCCAAACCAGAGCTTCTTCAAGGGAAGCAATCACGTTGGCCAAAACAGAAATCTCACTTCTCCAGCTGAGCAACACGCGTGATGGAACACATGAGAGAGTCCTAAATTGGTGTGAGGATCGAGACTGCAACCACACTACTTTTGACGCTGAAGTTGCTCATACGAGAACGTACGAGCATATGACTTTGAAGGACAGCCAGGCTTGCGAAATCCCTGCGCTGCCTTAATCGAGCAAGCGAAAGAGCGGCGGGTGGCAAATAGTGTGTAAGTAACTTTGATCGGCAGGTCAGTCACGGCACCGTTCATTCCTCCGCTTGCCACGGTATCCGTCGTCGTCTTCCGCAGTCGGGGGTCCATTCGCGCGCGCCGCGGGATTTGACCGCCTTCACACGTGACGGCGACGGTGTGGGAACGGAAAGGGCGAGAAGGGATATCAGGAAATTGTGGGGGGACCGCGGGCGAGGGTGGGGGGAATGGGGTGGAAGGAAGGGGAAGGAAGGCTGGGTGATACGGGGGCGGGAAGACGTCGCTTTTGGCTCGCAGGGTCCCGAAATATAGCTTCGCGGACGTGAGCCAAAATGGGAGTGAAGTCTTTGGGGTAGGCGAAAGTGAAGGGAGGGGAAAGAGTCGAGTGTGGCGGGAGGGGGTGGGAAGGAGAAGTGCGGGGGAATGGCGCGAAGGGCTAGGGGAGGCTCACGGGGTGGGCGACGTGGCGTCATTGCTGGACGGGAGAGGAGAATGAATCCGTGGCGACACGGCGTAGAGGAAGGACTATCGCTCGGCGAGGTTAGAGTAACGGAGGGGGAGTGGTCAGTGATGATTGGGATAGAGGACAAAGGTAAGAGGCTTAGGAGAGCTAAGGGTAGGGGCACAAACAAATATTTGATCGAGTGATTTTCTGGAATCAACATTTTCGTGATCTCCCTTCAACATCACCCTATCTCCTCCCTCAACTCCTCCAACGGCCTCTCGGAAGTGAATTTAACCGGATATTACCCCTCAATCTATGAGGCCGGTGCGTTCAAGCATCGAGAAGAAAAACCTTTTAACACCTATCACAGTCTTCTGAAATCATCAAACCATCCTGGTTTCTATGAGAGACCGCAGCTTTGGTTCATGCGGTGCGAACAGGAAATATGCCTTTGTTATTTCCCACACATTTTATTTAACACCGTCCGTGTTTAAGGATAGCTGTTTGTTGACCCATGAGGATCATATAACCTTAATGGGCAAAGTGGTTCGTGCATTAAAATGTAAATATGGTACTGATTTGTCTGGAGGCCAAAGACCTGATCAGTCAGGAGTGAAAAACATGCGAGGAGAAATTTGTCATAAGGTGGAACTGTCACTTAGGTTTTTGTTTAGCAAAAAAACTAGAATTTAGTACCAAAAACGATATTGACCCCATTACTTTAGGCATTGTTTACAAATTTGATGAAAAGAAGTTATAAAAAACGTATAAAAAGACTTTGAAATTGTACCAAGACTCTTTCTTCCCATTTGTATATGTTATTTGAAGTAACCTATTCAAATTTTCCCCACTGGTATCTCTATTTTGGCTGCCTTTCCCTTCCTCTCCTCTCCATCGCCGTCCACCATTTTACCACTGAATAATGGCATTCTTCTCCACTCGACGTAATTACGTAAAACCCCGCCCCCCATTTCCTTCTTCCAATCGAGAAAAAAATTTCCGTCACGTGTTCACCTCCGCAAGTATTTTTTCGAGTTTCCTTAAACATCCCATTTTTCCGGAGCTAACCTCTGACAAAATCTGCAGAGAATGCCTTGAGAATGAAGTTCAATTATGAGACTTTCGTCGGCGATTAGTGAAATTGTGGGAATAATCTTTTAAAATTTTTCAGATATATTTACAGTATGACCGAGCCTTGAACCTGTGGATATACAGGGTGAGCTAGGATAAGTGCGGTGAAGCTACGTAAAATTAGGTTTAAAATTTCAATGCATGTTAGCGGATGACTCCGTTAAAAGTTACTGTTGCGGCATCTCCCGCAGTTTCTTGAAATAGGTTTTAAATACTCGGAGGACACCGAAAGTGACAGCCAAATACCCTCATCTCAGCTGACACTGTTTTTGTTGTTTGTTTATTGAATTTTTAGGAGTGAACAATGCATGTTCATAGCATTAAGTAATTTAACCAAGCCTACTTACAATATAAAATGGTTATTGAAAGTAAGAAGTCTCCACTAACGTTCCTCCTTCACGTAATTGAGAATAACAAAGGGTCAAATTATGGTCTAATTTCATAAAATTGTTCTCACTACAAAAATATCTCACCAACAGATGTGTCGTTATTATCTTGATAGTTTATTTACCCAGGCACAAATTATTTTCCAACAAATTTAATGTGTAAATAATATGTCCATGGTTTTCATATATTTTTGTAAAAAGATGACTACTGTCATATATATTTGTATATCAATATTTATGACGAGATAATAGTGGCAGAAGGAGATTTTTACTACCTCCTATTCGTCTTCCAAATCATTTCCCAAATCTTAAATGATTTAGGTCTAGAGTATATCGAATGACAGAGGCCTGCCTGTGCCTTTACTCATTCGGCGTGTTAGTTGACCACTGAATCCCACCATACCCAGCATAGACATTTAGTAAACTGAAGAACTTTTGTGTTACGATATTGACTTTTCATGAATGTGTCAAACATATATTTTATAAAATGTTCGTTTCCTATCGCTGCATGAAGTTCTGTCCCCCTTTAAACCGTTGATCCTTTAATGCCCCCAAACAACTCGTAAGATAATGTAAATACTATGGATTTTCTCTTTTAACGTCACATCTAAATTTGAGCCTACACAATGACCAGAAAGCCGCCGCAACAGCATATGGTGAAGTACGTTAGGAGACTAGCCAAAATTGCTAAAGGGAATATTTTTTTAACGTTTTAATGTGTTTCCGCTCGTGTTGTGGTCACGAATTGCGCAAATGCAAAACAATGACTTGAATCTTTGCGTCAGGCGATCGATTCTACTTATTTTGGCGCTATTGTCTGATCGGACAAAGCAGCGCGGGCGCTTGGATTAATCCCTCGGCATCGGAAGTAAACTCGCAATACGTTCCAACTGGCAATGAGACGACGTTTTTTTCAGACTCCCACCCAGGACTCACATGTGTGACGCTTTACATTCTTTCACGGCAATTTTTCACGGACGGAGCAGTTCTCCATTGTATTATCGATTAAAAAATCAGCGTTTTCTGATATCCACTGTGTATCCCACGGCATATTTCATGTA
This sequence comes from Hetaerina titia, assembly GCA_037158775.1. Lineage (NCBI taxonomy): Eukaryota > Metazoa > Arthropoda > Insecta > Odonata > Calopterygidae > Hetaerina > Hetaerina titia. The sequence continues at coordinate 39,000,102 of CM073779.1, forward strand.
GATCTAATTTCGGAAAAGTGTCAAGTCTTCTCCATTTTTTCTATAACTATATTTACAGGGAATATACGCTTCAAAAAGTTTTTAAAGGTGGAACCGCTTTAATAAGGGTCTATTTTTACCCGTGTGCGGTCTTCAGCAACATATAAACGAACAGTTGAAGATTTATCCAAGGCGTAACATAATATTTTTGTTGCGTGTCCAAAATGTATTGAAAATGCATAGATAGCACTGTTTATGCCATTAATCGGTGCAGTTCCTCCATTGTACAGATAACAGAAACACAACAAGTCCACCATTAATGTAGTTAATTATTGAATTGCTGTGTTTCCCTCAAATGTATTGAGAATATTTCCATATGTTCCAATACGTTAGTTACCGTTTCTAATAGTAATTGTCATAATAGTGAAATGACAAAGGTTTCCGGTGTCCGAGAATTCAATACCCACAGAATAAGTATTTACAAACAGATTCAACGTGGTTTTAATGAATGATTTTTTTTCAATGTACAATATGGATCCATTTTCTTCAGAATGTGTTTTTTTTTGAGATAATCTTTGTGATCGTCGTTCTTACATTAACCTATCCGGACTGCCATGATAAATTAACATGTTAATTTTTAATACACGCTTAAGCCCCAGCATTTGGCATCCTTCGTCGAGCTTCTGTTGATAGTGCTTTTAGTGTATGTGAGCTCGTAATAAATTGATTTAAAAGAAGAAAATCCAATGCAACATAACACTGAATGTTAAATAACGTTTATGGCACTTCACATTATTTAGCAACTAACTCGGAAAGGGATAGTTCTATTCTATGTAGGCTTTCAGGAGCCATTGTCGAATTTCAGTTAAATTTTGTTTGCATTAAAAATCACACCTACCGTCGGAATGTATTATTGAATCAACAGCTGCTTGATGACCAACATTTCCACACGCTCTCTCACTTTGGACGGCTCCAGTCCGCGGTACCGGTTACCGTCGAAATGCGAGTAAATACTCACATACACAAGCTGAATACATATCCATCGCATATTTCTGAATCCTAATTGGTTTTCCGACATGTTATCTTCAATTTTTTGTTCCATCCGTCCACTGACTGTTCTTGTTAGTGGAATGATTGAAGCGAATGTCAAGACAGCCTGTCGGAAAATCAATTCTGAATCGGAAAGAACGCAGGCAGGAGTAAAGTTGTCCTTAGTCTAAGGATCCTGTTTGAAAAAATGATAAATGTCAACAAGTCGCCATATATATTCATGGAATTGAAATGCTTTCGGCATTATCGAGTGAAATAAGTTCTTCAAACCGCTGGAGACACATGGAATGGATTATAGCAATAGAATAATAATTAATCTTTCAGTTTCACGGGAAAAAGTCACCACTTGGCAAATAAACCAAGGTGTATATTAGAAGCTAAAAAATATAGGGGTTTGAACAGAATGCAAAGTACCTCCTCTGTATTCAACATGCATTTATAAGAAATAATGGAAGCTAATGAACCGGAATCAATGGAATTAGGGTGAATGCTGGATAAATAAACATGCTTCTCTTCCAGATGAGAAAAGACATTTTGCTTGTCTACATAAAAAGTTTTATTTACGACCAAGATTGTGTTACAGCGTAACACATTCACGTCTCCACTTGAAGATGCTACGCTATAACGAAACCTAGATCGTAAATTAACTTTTCATGTGGATACCAAAAATGTCTTTGTTTATCATGAAGGGTATCCACCTGTCACGCCAGAAACTGTGTTGCTTCGCTTCGAGGATGACCTCTCAGTATAATCAAGAAGACCTGAAAGTAAACTTTAACCAAATGGACCTAGAATTGCATGAATTTAATTGAAAATAAATAAGAAGGAAACAACAGTCTTAATTGACGGAAGAGGAAAGCTTAAAGTAGATGTTTCTCTGGCAGAAGATAAATTAGGACTAGTGAAAGCATTCACTCACTTGGAAGTTCCATGGGCAGAAAGAAGCTTAACAGAAATGAAGCGGAGAACTTTCCGGCTAAGAAGTTTTTTATGATGAAAAGGTAACTCTTATGCTAAAAGAAGATACGACAACAATCAAGAGAGATGTTTGCGAAAACATTCGTGTTGGGTATGGATGGCATTGTATGGATTGGGAACATGAACAATAGGAAAAGTAGACCAGAGAGAAAGAGACCAGAGTAGAGATATTCGAAATGGGAGGCCGTTTTGAAATCTAAATTGACAAATTCAAAGATCTGCGGGAGATTACGTGAAAGTTACTTTAACGGAGTCATTCGTCAATGCACATTAAAATGGAACAATTTCAAAGTGTAAAAATCATTCGCTTTGAACGAGAGCCGGGTCAAAGCGAATGATATTTACGCTTCGTAACTGTTTCATGCTACATTCATATATAGCATATGGATTAGTCACATGGGAAGATTCAACAAAATGGCAAAGAATATGATAAATGTAGATGGAAAGGTCTAACATGTAAGGCCAATGTAGTATGTTTTCATAATACATCAGCCAGCTAAAGAGCCACGCGTAAAATGTAGCCTTCAATACTTTCCAGTATTGATGAGTAGTGATTCAATGTCTTTGTGTTTGTGAGGGTCTTAGCTGAGGGAAACTATAAAATATATTTCCATTAAATTTTATATTTCTTTCGAAAATAAGAAATTACGGAAGCAGGAAGTCTACTGCAACAGACAGAAAGAAACCTTTTTCTCGCTAATATTTCGTAATTGCAGCAGTATGAAATATTATTCTCAAGTATCCATTCCACTGGGTAGTAATCAAATACACAATTGTAAATTATGGTCTTTTTCCATGCAGCCCTGCTGAATGCCTTCGTGGCGGCCTTCAAATTTAGATGTGGATATACATAAAAACGCCAATAACCAAAGACCCCATGCCAGAGGGTAGTAGGTAACATGTAGGGTAGGGGAGACTTGCAGGGTAACATTCAATTTCATTTCTGTTACAGATCTTATTCTCCAGTCTTTCCAAAATGTTATTTAAAAGGTTTTACTTTACAATTCTGGCTGCACTGTGAGAAATTCTAATTTGACCTGTGGCATCGAGTAATGTGAGCCTGGTTCGAGCAAGACTCACGAATAATAAAGGACAAATTATGGTCCTCTATGGTTAGCAGGGAACGCCCTCCCGGTTGGGGGAAATCCGACAAAATGACTGGTTCCAACTCTTTCTCGCAACGAGTTTTCGAAATCAGTATGGGCAGTGGTTGAGCTCTTAGTGGCGGGGGGGAGGGGACGAGGGGGAGGAGGGCACCTTGTATTACCTCTCTCAGTGGAGCTTAAGTCTGTGAACTCACGCCCCTCTGGTAATTTAAGCGTGTTATTCCGAGTTTATCCGGATGGGGGATGGTTTCACTGTCTCGGGCCGGGTGCACTGAAGGATGGATGGCGCCAGCGAGTTTTTCCGAAGATGGATGCGAGAAAAGGTGATAGCGAGTGGCTTCCTCCACACCCGGAGCCGAAATTGTCTAAGTGATGGAGTGAGTGTGGGGAGGGGAACGAGATGGGGTGTCGCCTACCTGCATGGGTTGGGGAAGTACTGAAACCCCCGGGTGCCGAAGCTGTCCGTCGTCTCGAACCTCGGGTGGGACTCGAGAGAGGTGCTTCCGAAACCCCATCGGAAGTATCGACGCCCGTCCGACAAACTTGCCTTCATTGGTTTAAATAATGAAGGAGCCGGAACGTTTCTTCGCCCCCCCCCGTCCCCAAAACTTGCGGTGGCTAAATCAAACTTGGAACCTATGCGCAGTGGAATTTCTAATTTCACTCCCCTTGTCGATTTTTGCTCTATCTTGCCACTGCTACGTCTTCTAACGTGAGTTAGGGAACATTATCCTAATGCTAGGCATGAATCTGTGAAGAAGGCTCGAGTTTTTATTGAACCAAAACCTGGTCATCTGGTTGGTTATACTGCCTCTGACTCGTATTTACATTATGCTTTGATCTGTTCCGACGGTTTTTGCTAAGTATGAATATGATGTGCGTTCGTAAATTAGAGAAATTTAGCTTGTGATTTAATTTATACCTACTCTTATAAGTACTCATGGGCTGCAAAATATTTTGAGGTGATTTAGTGCATTTAATACGATGAGAAACTAGGAATTTACCTGATCTATAATGCTTTGGGTCGTATAGTTGGGTGACGTTGTATAGCAACTGTCAACAATTACCTTCTCTCATGAAAGTTGATTCAGACATAGTTTTCCCGCACATATTCCTATTGTTGACTCTTGAGCCTTCGAAATCCCCTAATAATTGAATATCGCATTAAAAATATTCAAATTTACTCGGTCATTGTAGACGATGGAGGTTTTATTTGCTCCTGAATTACCCTTGATTTTCAATATATTTTTGTTGTAGTCAAGTCCACAGGACATCCAACGCCCATGGGCTCCTCTGCCTACCAACTTCCAGAGATTCACATTCTCCCGTAACGTTATCTTGGACACGAGAGTGTCCTGACGTGTATTCTCACATGTAGTGACTAAACGGGTAACGACAAGTTACTTTCAATAGATATCTTATTCCCGCAAGACTTAAGCTTTAAATTCCGCACCTAATGCCCCTTTCGATACGAGACGAAACTACTTGAAATTAATTCCAGAAAATGCGGGATATACCGCAACTGTAACTTTTAACGAAGTCATCCGCTAAGTGTGCATTACAATGCATCAATTTCAGAGTGCAGAAATCATTCGTCTTGACCGTGATTTGAACCAAGATACCTCTATGTCCGACCGTGTGCTTTAGCCAGTTATGTTATCGAGGCGTCCTCTTAAACTCAGAAAATTATTTGAAACTATACTTTGCATAGTTTTTGGATGTACCAACGAAATTTTCTGGAACAATATCATTCTCTCATTGATATACACCTATATTTCATACTTCCTCCGTTTGATAATAGTGTTTCCAACAAAAGACCTTTCAAATATTTTTGGCATCAAGGCCAATAATTTTTAATCTCGCACGCACGTAAAACACCTGTAAATGAACCTTGGGTTCATTTACAAGTGTATTTACATGTGTGCTGGTACTTAAACAAGTTGCTTGTAAATAAATTGGGCAGTTCTAAATTCTTTTAAATTCATCAAAAATTAATCTCTCATTTTTTTTCTCAATTTCATTTCATTAACGATCAATGTACGTTTTTCAAAACGTGCATTAATCGTTACCATTTACTGAGTTCACAGAGGGGGAAGGAAACACTAGAATATATGCTTAGAAATTGATGTAATGTAAACGAGTTTTCAGGCATTTAAGCATATGCAGATATAAAGTTACCTCGCTCTCTCAGAATTCGTCAACATAATTTTGAAAATAATTAATATTGAAATGTCCAAAACATCTATGTAGAGACCTTTGTATATAAAACAAAATTGAAGTCAGAAAATATTAATTAATTTGATAATAATTTTGAGCAAAAAATAATAACCTGTTCAAACAAAACACTAAAATGCCACTACGTACGTGGAGAACTTAGAGAATTTAATCAATTTTTCGGTGATTGTATAATCCATAAGCCTTGTATAGTTCCGGGCAAATATTTATTTTTTATGCTCCTCAACCGAGATAATAGCAACTAGTAATAGGAGTGCATTTAAAATCAAATTAGGGGAAATAAATGTGCATGCGGTGTTTTTATAGTTAATGCCGCTTTTATTATATATTCCAAATCATTTATAAAAACTTGTAAAATTTCCTGGGAGAAAATTTGAAGGAATATAAAAGGCAAATATAAAATTTAATTAATTAAGGGTGCCCCCGTGATCGAAGTCTTTTGATGCTGCATACAGACGGTGACGGACAATTTCCTTGCACTTTACCCCCAAAATCACGAACAACCACATTCACTCAATTAATTGCTATTAGCATGCCATGGGATTAAACTAAGAATATTCATCTTTCATATTCTTCTAAAAAAGATTTTTTATGGCCCGATAGATTCTTTTGTTCCTAGTTTTTATATAAATTGTTTTTCTTTTAATTAGCTTTTTACAGTATTTTTCTAAATGTAATTTTGTACATACATATGTATATACTTGTATATACGTTGTAGACTTATGGTCATACCCATAAATGTGATCTTCAGTTTCGGAAAGGTATGCTATTTAAATGTATTGTGGGATATTTGTCCTCTTTCTAATGTAAAAGAGCATGATGTGATGAATGGTAATTGGTGTGACGTGTAACAAATACTAGCTTTAAATTAAATAAAACTATTCGTTAAAAATTATTATTGTGTTTGTGTTAGAGGTGTTTAATACAATGTACGGTCTTACGGCAATGAGCTATTAAGAACCAATGGCTGGCTTTCTTTGGGTTCGTTCGTCAGTAAGCGTTGTAAGTGAAATTGTGAGGGTGAGTCAACATATGGAGCACGTGCAATGACACCACGTAATAGCTCCTCATGACCTAAATATTTGCCAAAATTAATACATATAGTGACATCATTTTTCATTGCGCAGTACACTATGAGTAAAAAATAAAGCCTTTGTAAAAAGAAATAAAATTAGACGTAATATTGCGGAAGATCTATCAAAGCTGTCTTTTTTCAACAACATCCTTATGCAGTACATTCTTTCATCACTTAGATTCTTACCCACTATCCATATCAAATAGATTCTTAGTCCCCACGCACATGACGACTTGTGAGCACATACATATTTATATGTATTCCATAGGTTCTCGATTTCTTTTCACAACTCTGTTGTTGGCCATCGTGTAAGAACCGATTTCATGGTAATAAAGTGAGAAGTGTAAACATTATTAAAATATGAGTATTCATGATGATCCTGCCCATTATATTACTAGTTTAGTCTTACCTTCTAATCAGGTGTACACTTCGTGTGTTTAACATAAGTTATAATACTTGGAAAAACATTTTTTCTTGCAAAATTCAAATCAGAAGTCATCACTGGGCGAATATTTAAAAACTTGAAAAATGAAAAGCTCTAAAAATTCTTTTGTTGTGAAAATTACGCTTTGTGTACTATTAATAATGTCATGTTATTTAGATTATCCATCACCAAGGGCTGGTCCCATCAAACATTCGTTAGCGTCTAATTATTCCCTCGTATTAATTAATCATTATTAATAACAAATCATTATGTTTTTCCGCAGCCTTGGTATGATGAGAATTTTTAGGCCATCAATTTAACAATTTGATCGTGGATCACGATGGTTCGTCGTTGTTGGAATTGAAATATGGGACAAATAAGAAAATGGTCGGCCAATAAGTATTGATTTTTGGGAACAAAATTCGGCTGTAGCTTTTGTCACTTTCAACATGTAAGACTTCAAATAATCCAAGCTTATAATTTGAGAAAAAAATACTCTTATCATTTCAAGGGATTTCTAATAGCAAAATTGAGAACTGCCTTTCTGTAAGATCTGCTCTTTTAATTATTCAAGCATATGAGAATTGCATATCAATTACCTAGTGTTACGTATAATATTATCAGATGACCACTCGCCTCTCAACGCTAACTTTTTTCTCTTCTCGTTACAGGAGTCTGTCCAGAAGCATTGGAGAGCTGTAAGCAAAAGCAATTAATTCAATGCACCGACCAGATGAAACTCTTCGCTGACAACAAGGACCTGGCCTTCTTCACCGATAAGAAAGACCTCGATAAGCTATGCCCGTAAGATTTAATTTTGTCTGTACCAGCATAAATGTCATCATGTGTCTTACTGCAAATAACCCTCCGGGTACACACCAATGTTGAACTGTTTCTATTTCTTATGAATATCAATGTTGACAACGGTAGGAAGTTAATATTTTTAGGGCGTAGGAGTAACAATGTACATGTTTCTAGTTTTGACTGTGCTATTTACTAATTGTAATATTTGACCAACTTATTATCGAAATAAAAAACTAACAGATATGAATGTGAAACAAATCTCGTCTATATGGAATAATAATATACGTATAGCTCTCTCGCTTAATAGCAATGTTTATTTGAGTTTCGTAATATGTCCGGCTATACAGAGGGAACGTAGGAACAATTCCATTAAGGTCTCTTCCATGTTACCATAGAAATGAAAACCATGTCAGAACGGTGTTGACATTTCATTGAGAAGATCACCCAAAAATTAGTGGTATGAGTACAGAGAACTTCTAACCGCTTTTATAAATAAATATATGTGTCCTATAATTGTTAGCAATTAATATCTGTGGGCTTTAATAATACGCGAAAAATTACCTTTCTAAAACTGTGGGTCAATATCAGGCGTCGAACACTATTTATATCTCTGGCTTAATCTTATGACAATGTTTTCAGTAGCTTGATGGGTAGGTTTTTAGTAGTGTTTTATGGGCCTTTTCACTTTACCTATTTCACAGTTTATTGCATGTAACATTTATAAAATGCGGTAGGGGTCTACTTCATAGTCTAATTTTCATGTTTAAATTCATAATCGTCGTACTCTTCCCAGGATTCACTACTTCCTTCCCTGTAATCCCATGTTCCCACGGCTCCACTTTAAGTTTCCCAATGCGTCCACAAATGGTAGGCCGACCTTTACGTATAGGGGTTAGCTGTGGAATAAGTGAGTACACTCAGCGAATAAGCATTCGCGGGCAATAATCAGCGGCAATCGAAGGATTTAGAGGTCTAACCTTGGGTAAGATAGGCCAATTAAATATTACTGAATCCTAAGATGATGCCATGACTTATAGCGATGGTATGCCTCCAAGCAATGCGATTTAAGCCGAAGGCTGTAACAGCTCCTCTTTATAAGCTTATGCAGATGAAAAAGACAGTAGCGGTCATATAATTTAAAGAATTATAGTAATAAATAATGGGGCTGTAACTCTACTCTATGGAGAATGACGATACGGGCTTGATTTCTATCACTGATCCACTCTGCATAATATTGCTGCCTGTCATTGTTACATTTTAGGATAAAACGAATTTAATGCGAGTAAATGTTCTTTCTATAATTTTCAATCACTTGAATTTCATTTCTGCGTCATATATTTTTACTTGTACGTGTATTTCTTTGTGCTCGTTGGCGACTGTTGTTTTAAATATCCTCTAATGAACCCCTGAAATGTTTTTCATCGTGTTTATGGTAGCGTAGTTATTTCATGCGTGCAAAGCTGCGTACTAGTATAAAATATGAAAAAGGACAGAATATGAAAGTCAATTTACATTGAATAATACCCTGAGTGCACCACTTAGTTGTTCAAAACACACACGATTTGATCTCCACGTCTTCATTAACTATGTAAAAGGTAATTGCTGTTGTCCAAATTTTGGGTCAGAAGGTGATTCTTAAAATCGTCAGCGCTGAAGCACAACATGTATGAAATGAAAAAGTGTGTAGTAATTAAGCATTACATTAGAAATTTCCGCAATGAGAAGCATCTAATCCTGCTAAATTATCGTAACATCCTCAAATTTCTCAGACCGTCTCCGTGAACAAATATTGTTGATGTGATGCCTACTGACTAGCGAATCCATGACAAATTGTTATTAATTTGCTCAGTGGTTGGCACCCAATGAGAAGCCGCCCAATTTAGCATCACAATCCAACTATTTTTGGCAGAACGCGTAAATGGAAGGCCTCGAAATAGAGCTTCCTCCAACTATAAATAATATTAAAAACCTTGCCGCGAATGCACGGACGCTAAAAATGTATCTATTTCTTTTGGAGCATTTTAAAGCAGCTCCAAGTGAAGCATGCGACGTAAAAAATGAAAAAAGACTACCTAGTCTAGTCCGTTATAAACAAATCATGCAGCTCGTTAGTAAACATACTCAACTTGTTTTTGACGAGCACTTTAACGGCCGGCTTGGTTTGGTACTATAACAGTAACATAATTTAAAAAATTGATTTTTGGCCTTAGCCAATGGCTAAAATTAACCTTCAGTTTAATAAGACATTATAAATATGCTCTGTAGTCATTCGTGATCTGTGAAAAGTAGAATATGAAAGAAATATTTAATCCAGGGATCAATTAAAAGGGAAATATCAACTTTTTCACTTTTTTGCCTATGAGATGGCATAGTTATCGAAGAATAGAGAGAGCCACGAGCGTTAATGACTTTCATTTATTTAATATGGTGCATGAGACTGAATTACTAGATAATGATATCTCACATTATACAAGATAGAAAGGCCGTTTCAATTCTGGTCTATCTAACGAATGGGTTGGGAGCAGGGTAGGATGTTAGAAGATAAAATTTGGGTTAATGATGCTAGGAAAAGGAATTCTCACATGAAACTCTAACAGTCTATCTCGGTACCCTACTGGCTACCGCTAGAGTCTGTGGCAGGGATTGAGTCAACAGCAAGCATGCATTAACAAAAATGAAGTTTTTTTCCTTACGTTTCAATAAATACCCAGTTTAAATAATGCAGATAATGAAAACTACAGGTACATGCAGTACAGTATCCAAGTCTTGTATATCTCTCTACGCTTAAGAGAGGAGCTAATAGTAACAATTAGGACATTTCTTTAACTTTATCTTAAATAATAAAATTACACTAGGCTCTTTAGAATGTAAAAGTAAAAATATGTTTTCCCTCAAGCACTTCCGCTTACAGTTATTCTAATCCCGGGTAAAATAGTATCTTGCGAAGAATAGTGCCAACTTAAATCTGTCAGCTCCATAGTTGATCGCTCTAATTTTATTTTCATGATCTCTCTTGTACAATGGAGCTAATACTAGATTTTTAACATCATCACCTTTCTACTCCAACGCTTCGTTATTGTCGGTCCATCTTCAAGCATTCCATTCTGCCAAAATTCAAGTTTTTTAATAATCCGGCAAACGACAGTTAAAAATATATTTAGATTACCAATTAGATTCCGTTTTGTAATTGCATATTTTATTGTTTGTTATTTTTTACTTGTTCACCATTAAAGAGGAAATTGGAAAACATTATTGAAATACTATCATTGATGGTAGCTATTGATACCAGCTGACATGCATTATTAAAACCTGTAATCTATTTTAAATACAACGACATATGCGTGTTTCATTGGGACATGGTACAACTAATTCAAGCTACTGCTTTATAAGGGAGGTCGTTGCGCATGGTCGGAACAGTCGCCGAAAATTATGTGCATGTTGCGAATTCTCGTCGGCGGCTGTTCCGACTTGTCGCTTTTTGCTCAGAAAATACTTCATTAAGGTAAAGTTTGACCATGGAAAGGTTAATTGATGGCAATAATTTGTACCTACTATATGTTTAACAACTAATTAAGCAATAAAAATGTATTTTAAACTCTTACAGGCAGAAAATTATAATATTTAATGGTGATATATTACCAAATTTAGTGTAAGGAGACATTTGTTTCATTTTATTTCAAATACCGATCTTTTTATTGACAACATTTATATAGTGTGTTTGCAATCATGGACGAATCTTTTTCTTCGGGCACGTTTGTTTCGAAAAACAACCTATCGCTAACTTTTTTGTTAAGAACGCTAATATTTTCCCTTAGAGACCACCCACCTGCAATGAAAACGTGATAATAAAGCATCTTTGTGCCATATATTTGGAATATTTTCAATTGATCTCTTTCTACAATTACTATAACTTCTACGGTAAAGGAGCGGAAACGGCGTTAACATTTTTAAGGGAAACAAAGCGAGTTTTAAGATATATAATGTCAGTTAATATATTTTGCTCTAACCTTGGTTTTTTCAGAAAAAATAATTTGTTACTTCGTGCTATCAAGATCAAAAGACAGATTACCTGAAGCAAATAAGCTGGTAAAAGCGCTCTCCCTGTGATGAGAATAATACAGATATCCAAGAATATTTAGTTCGTAAATACTCACAAAATGTAAAATGGAGCTTCATGTATGAAATTCATCTATAAGTGAGAATTGTATTCTTCCCACACGATAGTATACAGGCGTGAATAGCTAACCTGTTTCATGTAAGACAATAATATGGCATGGAACACTAAACCCAGGTGAAGGGTCGCTTCTTGACCCTAGTCGGGGCGAAAGAGACACCCTACCGTGCACAGGTAGGGAAGAGTTCACGAACAACTGATAATCGGGGATCGGGATGGTGCGGAGGCTAATGTACAGGCTTCCCACCGGGTTCAAATCCCGGAGACAACAAATATTTCACTTGAGGTGCTTTGTTGAGAGCACTTTGAGTACGACGTCCGTCGGATGGGACGTTAAACTACGAACCCCTTTCGACAAGAGTAGGCTAATGCCGACGCCAGGTTTTTCTCCACCCTTCCTTTCCCATCCATCCCTATTGCGCAAATTACCTTAGTTGTCGGCCTCCCCAATATAACTACTACCTACAAGTGGTTATCCGAAAAATGGCTTAAACAGTTGCTTGAAGGACTTCCGATTATTTGTACCAACAAATCGGTTAGGATGGAAAAATTACACCAAAATTCAGTTGCTGAAGGTTAATGACCTAACACCTCCCGACACACACCTCCTGGGTAGTTTGCGCGGTTCGACCTAGATGTCGATAATAAATCTGATTAGGGTAACGATAGTACTGGCTCACGAAGGAACGTAATTATGTGAAAATGGAAAAGTCAGATGAGCTTGTAGCCCGGATTTG